>CM076574.1:1309509879-1310016151 GCA_034641835.2 Pinus albicaulis
CATTTTGAACGATTTCCATTTTCGTCGGTCTTGTGACGTCCGTCGATATTGCGACAGTTCTAGAAACGTCGGAAGAGCGATAGCACAAAGACTTCGGAAGGCGACGCTCAAAATTTCGGACCACATTTTGTCGGAATTGCAACAGTTCTTCCTGGCGTCGATATTGCAATGCTTCTGGAAAGCGTCGGTCTTGTGACACTTTTGCAATACGTCGGTCTTTTGACACTTTTGTACGGCATCGGAAATGCGATAGATTGTAGACGTCGGAAGAGCGATAGTATAAAGACGTCGGAAGAGTGACGTTCAAAACATTGGATGACATTTCGTCGGAATGGCGACACTTTACAAACGTTGGAAGAGCAACTTTAAAAACGTCAGACCAAATTTCGTCGAAATGGCGACACGTTACAAACGTCGGTTTGGGAAATGTCGGAAGAGCGACGCGTGTTTGGAAGCGACGAAATAAGTGTCGGTAGTGCGACACTTTGTAAATGCGTCAGAATTGGGACCGTATGACAAACCACGTTTTTCCCGTCCTCAAACTGTCGCTCTTGCGATGACTGTGTGTCGGAATAGCGACGATTTGGCCGTTGGAAATTGCGCCAAATTTTCGAGTGCCCTGTGTCCTGATTTAATTCCCAGTTTCATATTGTCCCATTCTATCCCACACATCCCTGAAATTCAATTCATTTTATTAAACCTTTTCCCATCATTTTATCTAGCCTAATATCAGTCCATTATTGTGTTTTATTGAATATCCTTTCACGGAGAGAGCCCTCTCCTGTCCTTGTAGGGCTAGCTACAAGGTTGAGTATGGTTTAGTTGTTACCCTATTTTTCCCTTTTCAGCCTAGGGTCCAATTTGGGTGCTAACACTGTGCTTCGTCTTTATACATCATCTGTGCCAATTTCTTTTCATCTTCAAGATTCTTTACTTGTTCTTTCAGTCTACTAATCTCATTTATTTGGATTTACATGTCTTGCATAGCTTTAACCAATTTACCTACTTCATCACTGGGATGAGCTGCTATTGTTGTTGATGTAGTATTTGTTGTTGTTGAAACTTCTATTGTCACTGGAATTGTTGTAGTAGTGGGGACTGTTATAGCCACTAAAGTTGATGTTGAAGCTATGGGAACGGTTGTAACAGTAACTTATTCCATACTTGTCTTATTTTCCTGAACTAATGTATCTATCTCATTCTCCATCTCTTTCAGTTAAGTTGTCAACTGAATAATGAGATTCATCATTTCATCTTTCTGGCATTAATTCTCTAAAACTTGTTTTTTTTGTGGATGTTCAGTGGGAGGTAGTTTCAACTACTTATTCAATGCAGTAATGCCTGCTTTCTTTTTTTTAATAAGTTCCTCAGCTACTTTGATATTCTTGGGATCATATCCAACCTCTATGGCCAATTCTTCAAGTTTTTTAATTATATTATCCCTGGCTTGTGAGGAATCCTTCTCTAGTTTTAACTGTGCTCTGATGTTTTCTAGAGAATTTTTCAGTTTTTGGACACTCGTAGCTTTGTTGGTCATAGTGGAGTATATCATTTCTCCATCTTTCTTATGAAATTCAATTTTATCTATAGGATGAACATATTTTTCCATGACTTCAGATTTTGTTTTCCTGTAGTCTGCTGATGACTTTGGAGCCTGCACTGTTGGCTGCAAAAAGGTCATCTGCATTTTTCCGTTTTTATAATCAAAGGCAGAAGGTAACCTGTTCTGGTCACTAGGTGTTTGTTTCCAATATTGGGCATAAGTCACAGCTTTCAGTGCCTCGTTCTTCAATTTATATTTTTATACCTCTGCATTATATCTTTTTCTTTCTCTACTGGTTTTCTTGATGAAGAGACTTCAACACTATGCTACTTCTGAATGATCTTAGCACTAGATGTTTAAGGTTGATGAGTTTCCTCTGAAATAGTAGGAGGTGCATTGTCCCTAAAAATTAAATTTGTATCAATAATCTCAATTGTGTCCACTATTTGTTAGTACGAATTCTTCGTCGAGGTGTACGAAAAAGAACCACTTTAGCTACGCATAACTAATAGCCCTAACAACAATAGAGGTTGCCAAACATCTTCAGATCTGCGATTAGTAGTAAAAATGCTGCAACAAACAGATCTATAAATGGAAAGACATTAAGCAGTAAAGTAAAGGGTTTGCTCCATGCATCCAACAGACAAGACAAGAACACGATTTTTTGAAAGAATTTTGTATTACAGGGCACCTGGGAGGAAAACAAGAAGGTGTATCCAGCTCTCCTCAATGGGATGGGTTCTTTGTAGTCCTCAACACTTCAGATCTAAGCTTTCTCTCTCTTGTAGGTGTAGAAAACCCAATGCAGAAAATAGAGCTCAATGGGAGAAAATGGTGAAAAATGGGACCAAGTGTATAGATCCAGAGTGATCTAATAGGAAACAAAAGGTGAGGAATGATGGGGAAGAACCCTCCTATTTATAACAAAATATTGGGTCATTCTAGATCTTGGTGCATGATTAAAATAATGTTAACCAAATCTAGATCCACCTTTATGGAATATTTTATTATATTTGTTGGAGGGAAAGGGTGTTTGACTTGGGTCAAATCCCTTGATTAGTGAAAAATAAATAAATAAATGATTTATTTATCTTTTTGAGGAAGTGGTTTGGAGATAATCAAATAAATAATGATTTATTTGATTAATGATGGGTGATTTGGTCATATTTAACAAGGAATATTATCTAAATAAGATTTAAATAATTATTCCTAGAAAATAATAAGATAACTAAGGGTTTATCTCATTAATTTCTTTGTTTTTGGGTTAAACATGACTGGGAATAGTAATTAAATTATGGTTTAATTAATTATTCCATGAGGAAAATCAAACAAATATAGGTTTGTTTAATATTTCCTTTTGGGGTTTCCTGTTTGGACCATAAACAACCTAATAACTGTGATTTATTAAGTTATTTAACATAGTGAAGGCAATTTTACCGAGGGTAAAAGTGGTCTTACATGGTGTACTTGGGTCCATCTAATGATGATAGGTTAGATGACCAAAAAATGGTGTAACAGATTGCCCCCCAGCGTGCGAGTGTCAGGAGCAAATCGTATGACCGAGTACGTTGTAAGAACTCAATCACTAGACAACAAAAGGGAAGTTAGAGAGAGAAAGGTGAGGTAGATAGTGTGCTGAAGGACTAGACCCTGAGGAGACGAGACTCGCAGGTGCAACAAGTCTCTTTTTATGAGAGGGTACCTGTGCTGAAGGCGGCGGGGGAGGCATACCTATGCCCGCCGAGACAAAGTACAAAATAATAGTGTGTCCAGTAAACAAGGGACCGAACCATAGAGTACAGCTGGCATAATCAGGAGCCAGATAAAAATACAATGAGGAATCTCACATACATGCTGTGCCTGGGATAACAGCCAGGACTAGTACAATAATATCTGAGTACATGAGATAAATACAACCCAAATGCCCCCTGTAAATGGGTAAGGGCTCACAAAATCTGACTGATACATGCAAATCGAAGAGGTGCTGCAAGTGGCGAAGGCCAACATCATCAAAATCTGGAGCGGCATCGAAGGCTGCAAAGAAGAGGTCATCCGGGCATGTGGGGGGCTACCTGCAGGGCCACCCCCTCATGAGGGTTGAGACATCTCACACACACCCGGGAATCATCAAGAGCTGCTGCTGGGTCACCGGACCGTCAAGTATACGAATCTCGATCATGCTGAAAGGAGCTGGAGAAACAATCAAGTCAAAGGGAAAAGAGGTATCCCTTTGCCTGATCCGAGGCACCGAACAAGAGTGGAAGCTGGAACCAAGGTACACCGCCCTCTAGACCTGGCTTCTGGAATGAATGTGTTGATGTCGACAGAAGGGGGTCCGCCATAGGTGAGGCAATGAGAGATCCTCAACTAAGGCACGAGAGAAAATAGTAGAGCGACGGACAGACTGACACTAATGATGATAGTGGAAATGGGAAGGACTGAGTAGCGAATGGACGACTTCCCTTGTTAGAGCATAAAGAGCATGGATGACAGGGCAGCGACTGACACAAGATCATAAGGGATAGGGGACAGTGAGACTGAAGGTCATAATGTGCGACACAAGAGAGAGACCAAGCAATGAAGGATGGGGGGCTATAATGGGATGTAAAGGGACGTGGTATAGACTCCATGGATGCAATGATGAATCAACTTGGATGCTCTAAACAAGGGCGACTCGATGGTGCTGCCACACAGTAAAGGCCCCAATGGGGGACCATGGAAGCATGAGTACAAGGTGGGAACTCATGATGAAAATCGACACGAACATGGACAAGTATGGAGGCGAAGTGGTGCGCCCAGTACAAGTGTTGTAAGTGAGGAAGTTCGATTTTAAGGAGGTGTGAGGTGATCCTTCTTGGACAAAATAGGTCTTGGTGAAGGATGAAAGTACAAAAAGGATGCTGGCTATCTAACAGAAAATAAAACACGCATCTCAGAAGGGAAATGCTAAGGGTAATATTTCTGAAGATAGAGTGCATTGCGAGGATTAGGAAGAGGATTGCCTTCGAAGTCTTCTAAAAAGTATGCACCCTTACCAAGACCCTTACTAATGACGTAAGGGCCTAGCCATAATGAGTCGAACTTCCCGTGACCAAGGACATCATGGGCCTGGTCATATACTAGAACAAGGTCGCCTTTGTGAAAAGGACGAGGCTGGACTTTTTGGTCATATTGAGCTTTGGTGCGTTTCTTGGCCGCTTCTATGGTTTGCAATGCAACACGGCAGTCTTCAGAGGCACACTCAAGCATGATAAGTCGTTGTTCTAGAGGTTGGGTGTCAGGGAGAAGTTCAACAGCCAGATGAAGGGAAGGGATTTCAGACTCGATTGGTAAGACAGCCTCCTCTCCAAAAACGAGGTGAGGAGAGTTATGGTTGAGGGGCATGGGTGCCCCCGAGCATGGTGTGGTCATGCCAAAATGTATTTATAAAAAAGGGGAATCTAAACACATTTTACTGATGTGGTGTGTCATTTGTTCTGGTTATGATTATGCAGTTTGAGAAAGGAAATGGAGGATTACCAATCTCTTTTGGTACTGCATATAGGGATCAAATGGACTTTAAGTTTCCGAATTGGCATACCTGGTGTCACTATCCCAAAAGGAGGATTTGGAGATAATGAACTGATGCTCTCGTAGAAAAGCTATAGGTTGGTCAACAATAATGTCTAAGAGACTCGGTTGCTGATGTAAGATGAGGGAACGATAAGGGGTATCGTCCCGAGAGTGATCTGAAGTGATATGGGACTCTAGAGGTTCTTCTAAATGTGGAAGAATACTGGGTCTAAAGTCAACACGACCAGATACACTAGGAGAGTGGGGGAGAATGGCTTCTCTTGGTCTCTCAAATGTGGGTGCCCCCTTACCCAAATATTGGGTTTCGATGTAATGGCCACAAGGTGGATGTGGTGTGAACGCATGGGTTTGATGTAAGGGGGAAGATATAAAGTCAGGGGTGGGAATTTCTTCCATAATGTCATCATTGTGATAGAATATGGGGTGACTGGTGGAAGAAGGACCACCTGATGTGGTGAAGTGACCTAAAGCATCATCATGAGAAGAGAGGGTCACATGTGCATCGTCACAAGGGGTGACCAAAGAGTAAGTAGATAAAGGATCTACCGATGTTGAGCCCAAGATGATCGCTGAAGGAAGGTCAAGCGAAACAACAGGGGAGGATTCAGATGGAATGTTCCCCGAGGGTCTCATGGATGATGATAGGTAGAAAATGCTGGACGAAGGCTCCGTTATCGCGACATTAGGAGGGGGAATGTCAATGGGAGCAGTCATATCTGGTAGTTCTGCTGAAGCAGAATGCGCAAATAGGAGAGAGGTGGACTCATTGCGCTTGGCCTTGAATTGGTGGACCGCAGCGATAGAGGTGCGGAAGTCCGTGAGGCGGGGACAAAGATGGGTGGAATGGCCATGGAGATCACACAAAGCACAGGGGTGGTTGGTGTGAATAGTCTTGGGGTTCTTGGCCGCGGTCGGGGAAGGAACAGAGGCTTCTGGGACCGCGGACTCAGGGAACGTGACATTAACCATGGGCTTAAGATGAAGTAATTCAGGACAGGTATGGGAGGCGTGACCGACAACATCACACAAAGCACACTGGATGGTATGCTTTGGAGGCTGAGGAGGAGAAGAGTTTGTCAGGGCAGCCTTGTCCTTTGATTCCCTCTTGCGAGCTTTGCCCTTCTTACCCGAAGCGGTCACAACAGGAGGTGGTTTCCTGTTGAGGTGACTGAGGCACTGATGCAGCGGGAGAAGTCATGGGGACCGGTTGAACCGGGGTCAAAGCGATATGAGGTTTGGGCTGACTAGGCAAGGTGGGGGCTGGAGGATCAAGGTACCAAACGGGAATCCCAAGGGTCAAGTTAGGAAGAGAGAGGGTGGCCATGACTGGTACCGTGTACACTCCTGGTGGGGGAGCTAGGAACGGTATCTGACCAGAGGGGGAATGGCCAGGTGGGACAGCTCCTAAATGGCTAAGGCCTGGAGGAACCATGCCAGGGGGATAAAGGGGCTCATGACTACCAACTGCAGGTGAAGGGCTAAGAGCAGGTTGTGGAGGGAAAGGTTGCTGACTAGCCGAAGTCAGTTGCTTGAGAGCAGTCCGAGACGATTGCATCATGCAAACATTCGATGAGTTAGGGTCAGAGATAGGAGGAGGGGGGAGACTAGGAAAAGTTCCAAGCAGGAAGGAATCCTTGTAAACGCCGGGGGAGACACTGGTCAAGGAGTCGACGGTTTGCTTGTTGGCTACAGAAGAGATGGTCGTCTCAGGTGAGGTCTGAGATTTTGGCTCATGATATGTCAACTGGTCAATAGTGACTATCTTTCCATTATGAGGGAAAGACATCTTGCGGAAAACCGCGGATGGGACAGCAGACATAGCATAGGTGTAGCTTCGCCCCAATAGAATGTTGTAGTCTAGCGGGGCGTCGATGACTTCAACGTCAACGCAAACAGTCTTACCGGCAAGGGTAATAGGACAATTACGAAAGAGGCCAATGGGCTGGGAGGCATGACCGTCCCACGCTCTAAGGGTGATCGTGGAAGGGGCCAGCTCAGGAGATCCGAGTTGCTTCCAAACCGAAGCGGACATCACGCAGGTGGATGCCCCCTCATCAATTATACACCGGGAAACGTTGGCGTTCCGGATTTTGACTGGGATTTGGAAGGCGACGGAAGGAGGAAGAGGAGGGTGGTCCGATTGAGTGGCGTCGAAAACAATCATTTGGTCATCAACAGGATCTACAGCGCCCACGGCAGATAGTAGAGCCTTCTTTTGGGAAGGGCACGACTGGAGGAGTTCCAGTGTGGAAATGGCAGCAGGGGATTGCGCCAAATCATCTACTATACTATACGACTGAGCGGCTCGACCGGAAGCAGCATTTCGGCGTAATGGTCCCTTTGGAATCTTGGTATGAACCTCAACTTTAGGTTGAGGGATATGTAAGGGGCCACTGGATGTCGAAAGAGGCTCTGTAGAACCTGAACAAGGAGGCTCGGGGGTAGACTGAGCAGGAGGCTTGGGGTACTGGCGAGACCGAGTTTGAAGGTTAAGGTCGACGGTTAGAGGTGGATCAGAGTTCATCATGAGGATCGAGTAATTGGAGGAACCAGAAGGGGAAGGTGGAGTGGCCACCTGTCCGTTAGGTGGTTGGGTAGCCATGAATCCCTGCTGTGCAACCACCAGCTCTTGGGGGGGTGGTGACGACTGTTGCAGGGGTTGAGAAGGCACGGGAGGCGAAAGCGCATATGCTGGAGGAGCTGGCACACCAGGCTGCGGATGAGGGTAATGGTTAGGTTGGGCAACATGGAGGTAAGCAGGAGGTTGGGCAAAAGGATGAGGCATGCCGTATCCTGGAAGCGTGCTACTGGGAGGGGGAGATAGTCATGACTGTCATGACAACATTTTTTAGCCTATAATTTTCTGATCTATTGCAACATAGAAGGATGAAACAAAATTATTAACAAGAAAACATGAAAAAATTAGAGAGACATCACCATTCACGAAGCTCAGGGATCCTGCAAGCAATCCTTCATCATCATCAATCAAAGTACACCATTCACAAGCTCCACAACACCAAATTGCTCTTCAACCTAAAAAACCCATGTATTGCTCTCAAAAATCATAAAATGCCGAAATTTACAATGAAACCCTCATGCTCTATTCAACTCAGCAAAGGAGGGCAAAAAACCCTAGATAGGGTTGGAAAATGTCAAAATCACTCATAAAAGTCGTTAAGGAACAAGTGACTATGCAAGGTCCAAGGCATAAAATATCCCAAGAAAAAAATGCTAAAATAACTTCTTGCACCTAATTTCAGAGTGATTTGCCTCAAAAAACACTAAAATATGATTTTTCAATAAATGAGTGTGTTTTGTTGACTTTTGGCCAAAAACACACTACACGGTCCATAAGCGCAACACCAATTTCAACAGAAAATAGGCTCTGTTGCAACCAAGTTTTGGACATCTTCCTGATGTCGGATTTTTCTTTGTGATGGTGCGTTGGAAAGCCTAATGAGTCTACTTTCTATAAATTCTTATAGTTTCCTGATCCAACTCCAATAGTATATCCAAAATTCCAAAATACCAACACTGCTATAAGCGCAGCGCTAGGCTTGAAATAGAGGTAGAAAGGTGAAAAATGAGGGATTTTTTGACCTTTTGACGGGTCAAAAATGATCCAATTGCTCTGAAATTTTGTGATCATGATGTAATAGTAATGAGGAATCCAAAAATTTATATTTTTCCCTCTGAGGATTCTTGAGGGAAAAGTGTAGCGCTAGTGGCTCTGCGCTAATAGGCCTTCAAAACCTCAAAAAACAAAAACTTATCCAAATTTCCTCAAATTTGGTGTGTACCTCCCTCATGGGGTTTGGGAGACCTTTTGAGAAGCTTGGGCCAAGAATTCAAGGTTAGCTTGGTATTTTCCCATTTTTAGTGCTTGAATTTCAATGAGGGCTTCCTTGAGCTTTTCCCTTGCAACTTGGTTTCTTTGGGCATAATGCTTAGTCATTATTCTTTGTAGATCTAAGCCCTTGTTTGCCTTCTCCAATTTGGCCTCTAGGTGTATGTTTTCCATCTAAAGCCATGAATCCCGATCATATTAAATTTCCATTGCAAGGAGTTCATTGAGAGGAAGTTGTTTTTCTAGTGTTGATTCTTCTTCTCTTTGTTTTTCCAATGCCTTCCTCAACCCCATGGTTCTAGGTATCCTCCTAGTTTGGCCTTCCTCATCCTCACTCTCCTAATAAGTGCCCATGTATTCTTCTAGTTTCACCTATGTTCTTTGGGATTCATTCTGGGCTTTGAGTGCTCTAGCCTCATAGATGACCTATTGGGCACTCATTTTATGATTTTCCATCTGATAGAAGTGGATGACATCCTTTGCCCTTTCCAATTTAGCTTCCAAGTCTTTAATTTGTGCATTCTTGTCTTGGAGGAGGGAGTTTGAAATCCTTGTTTCATTTTCTTCATCATTGTCTATCTGAATAAGTTCAAACTTCCTTTCTATTTCAGGATCCTCCTCTTCTACCTTTACCTGTTGCTTACCCTTGTCAATTTTCTTAGTTGAGGTGGTGGCATGGTCCCTTGCCTTTTAGAGGCAGAAAACACATGCCCTGACCCTCTCTGATAACTGAATGAAAGAGGTGTGATGGTGGTATTTTTGGTGTCTTTATCATGGCTATGGCCCTTGCTTTTGTCATCATCCTCTTCATTTTCTCTGTGATCCTCATTAGTCACCACATTATCTGTTTCATCACTAACCTGTTGGTCCTCAACACCATCATGACAGTCATGACTATCTTCTTTGTTTCCTTGTTCCTTACTTCCTGCTCTATCGGTGTCATCCTCTTTGTGACTGTCCTCTTCTTCATTTTCTACCTCTGCGTCATCTATTTTATAGATGACATCCTCTTCATTATCAATCATTTCATTTCTACTATCGACCTCCTCATCTCCTTCATCATCTGTTGCCTCATCATGTTCATGATTTGCTAGCTCATCTTGTTCATCATCAGTTTCCATGTAATTTTCCTCATCATGGTCCTCTTGGTTTTCAACATTATCATCACCCTCATCTTCACTGTGGACTGATTTATTGTCATTTTCACCCTTATTTTCATGTGATTCTTCATTGCCACTTCCTGCTTCAACTGATGCATCAAGAGAAGGAGAGGAAGGGAGGTTTTCTTGTGGAGGGGATAAAGAAGTAGAGGGAGGAGGATGTGATGAGGAAGGCAAGTTTGGTTGATGAGGTGGCTGAGGGCTTGTGAAGATCTCATGGGCTATAAAATCCTCCCAAGGCATGCCCTTCTGTTCTAACTGATGTAAAACCACCATTTTGAGTAAGGAGTGGTGGAACAAGCTTTGCATTTGTTGGGAGGGATTCCTGCTCCAGAGAACATAAGACATTTTTTCAACGCTCCTATAGAGGTAATAAGGCAGATTCAACAACTTGACACCTGTGAAATGCATGATCAATCTAACATGATAGGAGTAGAGCCTGGAGTATCTGCCCTCACAGGTAAATTACCTCATGATTGTCCTCATTAAGCATGCAAACCTGTGTTTCAGATGTGAGAAAGGGAAAATGGACTTGCAATCTTCTCTGTATCTTCTTTTGACATATGGCTCATAATATTTCTTCTTCATTTTTTCCATTTTAAACCAATTTTCACCAACAGTAGGAATGCCTATAGCATCAAAGATGGTAGCTTCTAAGATTTCAAAATCTACCCCTGTAAGGCTTGATTATTTGTTATGCAGGTTTATAATGAGAAGCCTTGCCAACTCTAGGTGGAATTTCACTTCTTTGACCTTTTCACAAAAATTGAAGCACCCTACATTCTGGAAACACGAGAGGATCTTGGGAGATGAGGTGATTGCAACTGTGCTCAGTGGTTCAAAGCTATTTACTTTTCCTCCTCTGTGGTTTTTTCTCATAGGCCCTTGGCCTCCTTCACTGTTATTACTGTCTTCTACCCTTGACATGGTGAATTGGGTTGATGGTGGGCAAGTTAGGCTTGCTTATGACACTTTAGGCAGCAAGAGTGAAATGGAAATAATGGTGAGGGAAACCTTTATAGATGAGTGATATGGAGACAAGTGAATGACTGCCTTGCCCTTGAGCTTGATGAGGTTTAACTTGAATATGAAGTGTAAGTACCCTAAGTCACTTTCCCTCAACTGATAATCAAATTGTTCATGGAGGTCAAAAATAGAGGTGTAATATGCATTTGAGACCTAGGGTTTGGACAACTAAGGTTTAATCACTTATAGCCACCAAAAAAAACTTTAAAGATATTTGAGAGTGGGATTAAATGGGGTACCTACCATTTTAGTTCATTTTCTAGCCTTGGAGACAAATTTGGAGGGTGACTTTAAGCCTTAGGGGAAAAAATTTTGTTTGTTGGAGGCCCCCTGCATTAGCGCAGTGCCACTGCCCAAACAGTTCGGTCTTCCTGTGGGCGCAGCGCCGGGTAGGTCATGCATGTGTATTAGCATAGTGCCGGTGTTCAGGCCTGCAATTGGGTCCTGGGCATGTCAGGCCTGGATTGGCGCAACGCCGTGTGTGTCGGGCCGGTTGGGTGCCATGTTAGCGCAACGTTGAGCAGAGGAGAAACAGAGAGTTGGGTCTTGTCAGGAGTTGGGCCTGTCTATGCGCAGTTCCACCCAGATTTGCACAGCACCAAAGAAAATTTTGAAAGAGGAGAGGGTTGATTAGTGTAGCGCCACTTATTCGCGCAACGCTAGGGAGAAAATGCCCAGAAGTAGTTAGAAAACCTTGATTTTTCTTCTGATATTTTTCTTCTTTTTTAGAAAACAAATTAAACTTATAAACCCACTTTTGCTAAGTTTGTTTTCTATTTTTGTGTCACTTTGTAATTTTCATTGATATGTCTTTTACCTTTTGGAGGAGGTGACTGAGGAAGTAGCTTTTTTCTCTGATTGATTTTCCAAGGTATGATAAGACCCTATTTTGAATAATGCCACAAATTTTTATGAAATAACCATATATGTCATTACTCATTTTTTATTGAGAGACTGATAAAAGCATGTTTTATCCCTTTTTTAGATCCCTGGGTCTAAGTGATCTTAAAACTGGGTTTCTTCCCTTCTTACTAATTTTCCATAGGTATAATAAATATGTCTTGCATAGTGACCTTAGTATTTTCAATCATGTTTGTCATTATCTCCCTTTGGCCAGTTCTGATGTGTTGCACATGCCATGACACAGGCTTTGGTCCCCTTTGTTAGAGCCTAAATCTACCTTAGGCTGAGAAAGGCAGAATCTAGGGTAACATCAAACCATGCTTAACCTGGTAGCTAGCCCTACTAGGTCAGGAGAGGGCTCTCTCCTTGTCAATCTCAGAAAATATGGCCAATGAAAGCTTGAGATGACTGATGTGATGAATGATTTTAGGCTAGGTATGTGTACAAAGGTGTTTGATTGAATTTGATGATGTTTTGTTGGCTCAAATGTGAAAGGCAAATTTGGGCTTGGGAATGAGGCTCAGTTTTGCAGAGATCTCTATGGGGAAAGGTAGGCAAGTGATTTTGGTACTTCAAATTGAGTGATATGGAGAGATTTTAGATAGGTGAGGAGTTGGAGAGGGCATGAAAAACTCAAGGATCCTCTTCAAACAGTTGAAAACATAGATAACTAAACAAACCCTAGGTAGAGCATTGCACTTTCAATGTATTCTACCTTTATCTTTGTTTGATTTAGTTAAGATGAAATAAAGATAGATATGGCATACATAAAACACATGTAGACTTACAATTATAGGAGAAAACAAAATACCAAAGTAAGATTCCACATGAATCCCATAAAGTGCTGCAAACCACTGGTCTATTCCTTAGCCAAACTGCTAAAATGAGTATACAATAAGCTCCAAGCTTTCCCAAAAGTCCAACCATGCTAATGACTAAAAGAACATAAGATATAGGCAAAAAAAAACTCATCCTAGCCTCTAGGGGTCGAGCTCATGAGTTTAGGAGCTGTTCCAACAAATTCTAAACTGAGAAATAAAAAGTAGGCAGTGGAACAACTTGCGTCTAAAAACAAGGGAACGGATTCATTCAGTTGCAAACTACCTTTTCATGGATGAATCTACCTCTATGAGTGAAAATTTAGCATAATTACATCAAAATCCATCATGTCACATTAAATTACATCATGAGTTTGACAATTATAAGGAAAAAAGTCAAACTGTGAAAAAACTAGGCGAAAAACAGAGTTTTTGACCAAAAATGAGCAAAATTCCTCCAATGTGCCACGCTGATTTCCCTATGTGTAGCGCCTTTTTGTAGCTGATTTTGGAGGCCTTCCTGGTGTCCAAATTTTCTACAAGTGGGCTTTTTCGAAAGGTATGCCTATCTAATTTCCAGCACAAGTGGAATTTTTGAATTTGGCCTCCATTTTCCCCTCCAAAACTAAGTTCTCCCAAGACTGCTTCCTGTGTGTCAAAAAAGGGGCAGAAAGGTCTTTTTTGGGGTGTTTTTGACCTTATTGGAAGCCCAAAACTTGTCAAAATTTCTTGGCCATTTGTGAGCATGCATATTTTTTCATGAAAAATCCAAAAATGCCGAGTTTTCCTCAAAAGGAGGTCTCCATCAAAAGCGAGCGCCAGGTGGCGCGGCGTAGTGGGCAGAAAAACCTATGTTTTGGCCCAAAAATTCCAAAAATGCAAAAAGTGTCCCAAATTTTTTGAAATTTGGGCTGAGTGTTCTCCATCAAGTGTTGTGTTGGGCCAAGGAAGTCTCATCCAAGGTCTAAAGTCTAACTTGCTCTTTTCGCCTCCTCGATGCCTTCTTCCACTTGGCCTTCAAAATCTTGATTCTTACTTTGCACACCATATTTATTAACAAGTAGTGGTATGACATGTTCCTCAACATGTTTTTCTCATTTTTGGCCTTCTCTAGCATCTTTTCCCAAGTGCGAGTTTGTTCTCTCAAGCCAAGATTCCCGGTCATGTTCAATCTCTTGCTCATACCCATGATCACTGTCTCTTTCCATTGTTTTCCTTTGGTTTTGAAAAATGTGGTTGTACATGGATGGTTTTGTGGATACCAGTGTGAAAATATGGCGGAGGAATGAAATGGGTAGAGTGTATGGAAGAGAGTGTAAAAATGTATGTGTGAACAGAGTTTAGGGATGGGAGTAAGAGTTTTAGGGATGTGAGTAGGGTTTGGGGATTTTGTAGTTAGGATTTGGGAAAATGGGAATTGGGGATAGGGGTGAATGATTTTTTAGGAATATGGAAATTAAGGAATGAGTGGATGAAACTAAAAAATAAATGGAGGAGTCAAAGAGTAAGGGAGTGATGGAATAGACTTGGTAGCAAAAACATAAATACAAACCCTAGGCAATTGTTTTTGAGCAAAATTGCAAAGAGGTAGGGTTTGAGATTTTACACACTAAAACACCATAAATTCTAAGAAAAACTCTTTCACTAGCAAGGGAAGAACTCTAGACTTGCTTGCACACCATAGGATTGAGCAAATTTGGAAATTTGAGGGAGTTTATGGTGAAATCGGGCTTGCAGCTCTATGCATCGCGTCACAAACCCAACGCGCTACGCCTATTATATGCGTCATGCCAATGTATTTTTTACACTGTGGAGGCCGGCCCAATGCACTGCGCCACTGAACTTGCATAGTTTTGCTTCAAACTTGCTTCCTTTCTCCAACACGACTTTCTTTTGCTCAATATTTCTTCTTTGAATGCAAATGAGCTCTTTGAACATGAAAAATGACTTATATATAAGAGATTTTGATTTTTCATTCATAAATCCCACTTTTATAATGTTTGCATTGTGACTTACTTTCATTCATATAAATTCCTTGACAAGCAAGCAAGGGGCTAGATTGTTTTGAAGCCTTCAAGGAATGCATTTCCCTTGAAAACACATCATCCTTGAAGCCTTTTTGTTCCCTACCTCATATTGTTTCCCTCTGCTGTCCTTGAGTCTATGAGCCTCACTGATTGCTAAAATTCGGCTCCAAAGGGCTTATTTGCCCCATGTACCTCTGCAGAACTCCCCATTTTTCCCCTTTTTCCCCCCTTGTCAAAGTCCTCTTTTTCCCTCTAAGTCCCCCTTTACCCTCAAGATCATTCCCAAAATCCCCTTTGAATCCTGCCCCTGCCCTTTGATTAGCTAAATTTCCCCTTATTCTCCCTTATTGTTTCCCTTCCTAATCCTTAAAATCCATTAAAAGTGGGCCAAAACCCACTTTTTAACATTGTAATAGGGCTTAGCCCCTTTCCCGCCAGCCCTTTTCAACCACTTCCCCACGTAACCGTGACCTAAGAACAAGTGCTTAATGCCTTGGGGCTAGTCGCAATCGCGACTTGCAAATAAGAGTAGCTCTTTGTTAACTCTAAAAAACTCGGATGCGATTGTTTTGTTCTATAAAGACCGCGACGTGCTCTCCACCGTCGATCTGTCGTTCCGATCGGACGGTCGGGTGCTGATCGCAGTACCGCTCTAATCCCAGTGTTTATGTTATTTGCTCTGATAGGATGACCACAAATGTTTGCGATGCGATTGATCATGACTTAACTCAGATCATCGTGATCGCAACTCCTACCCGATCGCAACTCGTCCCCAATCGCATCGGAAGTTCTATGCTGTATCATTCCGCCCTACTCCCGTCTTCGATTGCGATCGCGATTCCATATGTGTCCCACCTCATACGCATTTTCGTTGCATTTCATATATCATTCCACTGATTGATCTTCGTCGTTGATCTACGCCTATAAGACCATGATCGAACGGACCATGATGCATTTCTCCACCAAACCCTATTATACGCCATCTCATTGCATTTTTCACCGTTATTTCACATAAACCACTATTTCACCACTGCCGCACTATCATTTCCTCTGCCTCCCATAAATAGTCTTGCAGAGTACGAGCAGCGGAAGACCGCCATGATTCAAAGTCTCAGTACAGCTACAGAGAAACAGGAAAGACCGATTTCAAGAGCCACACTCATGGAGAAAAGGGCTGAGAAGACATATAGTGGTGCTTGCATTAAAGGAACAGAGTTTAGACTCTGTGAGTCCTCTCCAGAGCCATTAAAGCTTAGATTTTGCAGCCAGAGGCAAACCAATGCACAAAAAACTAAGTCAGCAGTGTTTCACATCAGCAGATGGTTCTAAGGGACGTAGCACCCATATCAGTTCCATTATTTACCATGTTCCTGAATATTTCCACCTTGAGCATAGTCCCAAGATACCAGAGCATTTGTTTCACAAGTATGGCGGACCATTCAGTCATTATTTACCATTTTGTTTATTCACCAGAGTACTACATAACAATGCAGTCAGGGTACTGTTGGGGTTCCCATGTTTTGGCCAGGTTGACAAGACCAAAAGATGAGACAACATAGAACCACTTTCAGACCTAAGGATCTAGCCCTCCTAGGTCCAGAGAGGGATCTCTCTATGATAGTCAAAGGTTTTATGTCTTTAAAGCTCGAATTTTAAGGTTTTAGGCTAGTTATATGCACAGGGTTTGTTTGTTTGATGGTTTGTGTTTGGTTGTTGGGAATCAGGAAAGGAAAGTCCAATATAAGACAAGGGTGAGCAAAGAGGGGGCTAGGCAAAGATAGATAACTCAGGGAACATCATAGCCATTGGGCGATGGAGTCAAGAAAGGGTTTACTTGTGTTTAATGTACAAGCTTTCAGTTGGGCTAGTCATCTAGAGAATTTGGAGCTTAAAGAGGGTTGATGGAGTGGAACATTAAGGACTGAAAATGAGTGAAGGGGAACCAACCAATTCTACCTATAGATCAGGTTAGAGGTCATTTAACTCCAGACCTTCTTGGACAGAATCAGAGGCCAGACAAGGGATCTTAGAAAGGCTTAATAAGGTGGAAAGATCCTAGTGAGGCAGAGACAGGGTTCTATACCTCCCAGTGTTCTCGACTCATCTAACTAAATCCTAACAAGACCATCCAAACATAGATTTCATAAATCCATACATCAGAGAGCAGGCAATGACATCCACTACACTGGTTAGATAAATTGAAATCAATATTCAGATACACCTATAAGCAGAAAACTTAAGGGCTGGGAGAGCAGCAACATAAGGTACCTATCAAGGGTAAGTCTTATGCAAAACTTCTGATGCGAGCCTGAAGAAACATAATGAAATGAAAGCAATTCAATCACAAATACAGAGAAAGGAAAACATCACCAGCTGCTTTAGATCAGGACCCAAAGAAACATGCTTGTCATATTAAAAACAACACCAATCAGGTACATCATTGCCCATAGCTTGAACATTCAGCCTGAATACATCAAATCTCAGTCTATCCTACAATATTACACAGAGAGCTTGTCCCAAGAGGAGAGAGCTTGCAGTCTACTGATATCCAATCCACAACTAACAACAACCATTACAATATTTTCCCTCTGTGTTTTATAGCAGATGATGAACAGGAGGTCGACTAAGGTGGTAGGTGAACACTAAACGTGATATTAAATACAGAAGTGAATCTAGGGCCGAAACCCCTTTTGTTTGATTGCTGTGTTTTTAATTTCTGTCACCTCTCCATGCGGGAGTGATCTTCTTCAGATATGAGTATGACATGTTTCGGCTGCGATACTTCTGGTGCTTTGAACAAAATGAAATAAATTACTGAGAAGTCTGCCATATAAATGCTCTAGTGATTTTGAACTGCTGTTAGGGTGGAAATTCCTTCAGGGACATTGTGCATAATAAAGGCTATATGGACGCCCTGTACTTGACGAAGAAAAACCTTCTACTGATGAATAAACCCTAATGTTACCTTTCTGTGCACAGGATCCTACTGACTGATCCTCGGGGTCTTCAAACTGACTCTTTGTCTTTTAAACTCGTTGTGTCAAGGCTCCAAATCTTCTTTAGGATGTATTAATGTCTTTTTCTTCATACTGAACACTCTGCCGCTCCATTTTGGCCCCTGACAGGTTAGCTCGAGCTTTTAATGGCACTGGGAGACTTTTATAAATTTTGAACCCTGTTCTCTTAAATGCATGTCCTGAGTTCATCTTCTCGAGTCATTTTCCATACGTTCCCGCTGCTGAAGATGATCTTCCCTGATTTCACTGTCGTTGTGCTGAGGCTGCACATTATGGCTGTCTCTATCATTTTCCACCCTGCAAAAAATGGAAACTGTGAAGGAAACCATTAATGGGATGGCGGATGATGTGGAGGATGAGAGAGGTGTGCAATCAGTGACATGGCAGAAGAAATTGCAGAGGAAATGGCAAAAAATCACTCTGGTAGGTGGTTGACGGTCTACAGAGTGAAAAAGCGCATGAAAAACCTTAAAAAACATGAGAATGGGACATTATAAGTGACGGAAGGGTTGAAGGGTATGGAGAATGCGCGTGGAGTTACAACGTGGCAGGTGGACTTAGTCATCAGAGGATGGACAGATCCGGACCGTTGATTGCGGAGGAAATCAACGGAGGGGGTGATGGACGGAGGACTAAGGGTACGAAGGAGGTGGTTTAACCCATGTGCAGCTCGGTTGATGGGTGACCGTCATATGGGGCACGCGAGATGCAACAGCGCACGATGATTTCGCTGCATGGTTTGGGCTGAACAATAACACGCGAGAAGATAGTGGTTTTGCCACCGTGCAGAAAACATGCGGCAGGCGCCCAGTGGAATCGCTGGGCAATGGAAGAATACCACCAACTCATAGAAGGTGGTGCGGAAAAACCAAGCGGTTTCAGGGATAATGCATTGTGGGGTCCACTAGCAGAGGAAACGTGGACCGTCGGATCAATATGTAAATGGACGGCGATGGCTTAGCTTGTGGGTCAATGGTGAGAACGCAAGCACTGGTGATTTAATTACTGCCTTCCGATCAGCTAAGATCAACGGCTGAGGTTGCGACCGAAATGGTTTGAGATAGGCGCCTTTAGTACTGGGTTTCGGTCACGGCACCGGGTTCCGTGAAAGTATAGGAGTGGGGCTAGCGGAGAAAGAGGCGGAGGCTCGTTGTATGGTTCGGAATGGGTTTTTAAGACCTTTTCAATGAAATTATGATTGAGGCCCATTTTTAAAGCATTTTAAGGTTAGCCCAAGGCAACGATAGGAGGATGAAGGATGAATGAGCCAAACAAGGGGCGGAAATAGGATTTCAAGGGGATTTCTAGGATAGACAAGGGAAATCTTTGGGGGGAAGAAAAAGGGATTTTGACCAAGGGGAGAAAGGGAAACAACATGGTATTTGCAAGGGTATAGGGGGCAATTATGGGCCTTTTTAGGAATGGGGCAGCAGATAGGATTTATACAAGGCAAAGCACTCAGAGACTTCAAGGAGAATGGGTTTTCAGGGGAAAGGCATTCCTTGAAGGCTCCACAACCGTTCAGCCCCCAACTTGCTTGTCAATAATTCCATAGGGGGGCTAATAGTGGCTCCACATGGGGATGGCTTCTTCTTGAAGGAGTCAAGAAACTAGAGATGATCTTTAGAGTAGGCGAGATGCCTGCTGCTTATCACATCCCCTTTTTTCTTCAATCTTAGCTGCCACAATATGATAGAAACATCAGCAGAACTATTTCCCAACCAATCTACCTACCCAAACTACAGTCCTAACAATTTCCCTTTGGGTGCATTTGAGCTAGCAAACCCTTTACATTTTATTTTTCAAAACAAAAACAAACCTATTATAAATCTACCCTTATGGCTCCATGAGGCCAGATTAGATTGTTGGCCTCACATGCTTCTCTACCTAATCTACTACCTGTTGGGATTAAACTGTCCAACAGGTTTCTTCTCCTACATTCTAAAACAGGAAGTTGAAAAACAGCCAAGCCAGGATTGGACTGTCTGACTTGCTAGACTGAAGACTTGCAGAAAACTGCAAACCAAACTTTGAAGGCAAGAAATCTGCATTTCGAAATATCCTTCTTTGTTTGTGACTCAGATTCTGAGCATATTAGAGTCACCTTTTCTTCTTCATTTTCAGCTCTGGTTTTGGGCACATTAGAGCTGATTCTTCTTTCTTCCTCGTTGGTCCAGATTTTGAGCATGTAAGGAACGACTGTCTTTTCTTCTTTGGCTCAGGTTTCGAGTTTATTAGAGCCAATCCTTTGCACTTTTCAAAGGTCCATGTTTTGAGTATGCTTGAACCTCTACCTTTTCTATTTTTTGGAGACATTTTCTCTATTTTCTTGAAAATAAAACTGCAATGGTATGTACAATGGAAATGGAACTGGAAATGAAAAATTAGCAGAAATAGTGTTTGAGCATCCTGCCATTAACAGGACCCCCAAACAGCTCTGCACCATCAAGTTCTTGTAGGAAAAATGCATTAGGACCCACAGTGGCCTGGATGACAAATGGACCTTGCCACAAGCTGTCAAACTTGCCATGTTTACCTTTGTCCTCTCTCCTTGAATCCCACTTCAGAACTTTGTCACCAATTTTGAAATCTGAAGCTTTGGCCCTTTTGTCAAATAGCCTCTTTACATTGTCCTGAACTTTCACTACTCTGTTATAAACCTGTTCCCTTGTTTGCTACAAATGGATAGTCTGACTTATCCTTCTGATCATGTTGTCTTCCTCTGATTGGATCTCCTGGACAAGATTAATAACTAGTACTCCCAAGTTGGTAGGAAATACTGCTTCAGTTCCATAGACGAGCTAAAATGGTGACATGCCAATAGATTTCTTTGTGGTGAGCTTGTTAGCCCACAAAGCATGCACCAAATTTTTGTGCCATGACTTTTTGTTCTATGCCAGCAGCTTCTTAATGATTGTGACCAGGCTTTTATTTGATGATTCAGCTAGGCCATTACCTTGGGGGTAATAGGCAGTTGAATGTCCAAGTGCTATTCTATACCTGTGACAAAAATCAACCATTCTTTTGGATCCGAAAGCAGCAGCATTGTCAGTGATTATTTTCCTTGGACAGCCAAACCGAGATAGGATGAAGTCTTGTAGGAACCTAATAATGACAAAATCGGTGGCACTCATAGTGGGTATGGCTTCTATCCATTTAGTGAAGTAATCTGTGGCAGTCAGGATCCATTTGTGTTGCCCAGAAGAAGAAGGGTGAATTTCCCCAATAAAGTCTAGGCCCCATTGCAGAAAGGGACCTTCAACAATGATGGGTTGTAGGGGAAGGGGGAGGAGTTTCCTTTTACCTTCAAAGATTTGACATTTGTGGCAAGTGGTTATCATTTTATGGACATCATTGAACAGTGTAGGCCAATAATAACCAGCCCTGAGTATTTTATTTGCTGTGGCTTTCCAACTCAGGTGGCCTCCACACTCCCCAGCATGAAACTCCTGTTTAACATTTTCAGCTTCAGTTTCGGACAAACATTTCAGCAATAGGCCATTTGGATTCTTCCAGTATAGGTTCTCATTTAAAATGTAGTAGTTTCTAGCTTTGAGTTTTATGAATCTGGCCTTAGTTTTGGACAGTTCTGGAGGGGCATTGAGGTGGGTGAGCATGTAAAGGATATCAGTATACCAAGGAGAGTTTTGGAACTGCTCCTCAATAGTTGGATGGGGCAATCCTTCTTGTTCATCTACGGCATTTATCATATTAATGTCAATGGCCTGCAAGTTTGATTCAACCATTAACTGGGCAAGGCCTTGACCTTTGATTAGTTTGGTGGGCTTTAGTTCAAGGTCGTATTCCAAGATGGTAGCAATCCATTTGCCCCTTTTCCCATCAGGGTCTTGGGACAAGATATCTTTGACCACTATATTGGGCACGTAAGCGATGGTGTGAGAATGAAGGATGTACACCCTAAAGTCTTTTAAGGCCTTAATCAGGGCATAGGCCTGCTTTTCCATGATGTTGTACTTTAAGGGTGCATCTCTTAAGGCTTTACTGAAGAAAGCTATAGGTTGTTCGTTACCTTCTGAGTTTTTCTTCAGCAA
Source organism: Pinus albicaulis (assembly GCA_034641835.2). Lineage (NCBI taxonomy): Eukaryota > Viridiplantae > Streptophyta > Pinopsida > Pinales > Pinaceae > Pinus > Pinus albicaulis. The sequence goes on from CM076574.1 coordinate 1,309,531,846, forward strand.
AACTGCAGCTATTGAGTGTTCGGAGGCAAAGGAAAAGATTAGAAAATCCTTTGAGAAGTCAGCGCTAATCAACACAGGAGCCTGAGTGAGTGCAATTTTCACTGACTCAAAAGATTTCTTGGCTTCAATAGTCCATTTAATTCCTACACCTTTCTTTAGCATGTCAGTCATTTTCCTAAGGTGCTCAGCAAGGTTGGGAATGAATCTCCTAAGGAAATTGATCTTCCCGATGAAGGACTGTAACTCCTTGATGTTTCTGGGTTGTATGATTTGGAGTATTCCCTCAACTCTCTGCGGGTCTATCCTGATCCCTTTCTCAGATATAATGTGATCAAGAAGTTTACCTTCTTGCAACCCAAAAACAGTTTTCTTGGGGTTCAGGGACAGACCATACCTTCTACATTTCTCAAAAAATTTCCTCAGGTGTTTCAAGTGTTCTTATTTAGTTTTAGAAAAGACATTCAAGTCATCCAAGTAGATAAATATGAAGTGTCCTATCTCCTCTGAGAAATCTATGTCCATCGCTCTCTGGAAGGTGGCGCCGGCATTCATCAATCCAAAGGGCATTTTCACATACATGAAGGTACCCCATGGAGTGGTAAATGATGTTTTGAGTTGATCTTCCGGGAGTACCAATATCTGGTTATATCCTGAAAAACCATCAAGCAGGGAGATTCTTTTAGAGCCCACTACCTTCTGCAAGATGTGTTCCATTCTAGGCAAGGGGTAGTTGTCTTTCAAGGAGGCTCTGTTGAGGTTTCTAAAGTCTATGCATAATCTGATCTCCCCTGTTTTCTTCCTTACAGCCACTAGATTTCACACCCAGTCAGAAAACCTCACAGGAACTATTATGCCTGCATCATACATCTTCTTGATCTCTTTCTCAACTACAGGCAATTGTTTTGGATTGATCCTACGGAGTTTTTGTCTGAAAGGCTTCTGGTTTTCCTTCAAGGGTATCTTGTGCTGGATGATGTTGGTGTCATAAGCCTTTAAGTCTTCATAGCTCCATGCAAACACATCAATGAATTCTTTAAACAGTTCAATGTATTTCTTCATCATGTTTGCAGGTATAGACTTAGCCAGTTTAATCATTTTGGGTTTGTCTTCAGTGCATACGTTGCATTCTTCCACATCTGAATCTGCATGCTCTATAGTGGGATTTTTAGCTATGTCATCAAAGTCAAAAAGGTCTTCTAAGGGTGCCAGGCCTCTGGGTATATTCTTATCCTTGGCCCGCAGCACCTCTACCTCTTCGATATCTGCGTTTTCACAATTTTCGGTTGGATTTCCAGTTTGCTCAGAAAAAAGAATTTATTTCTGTGTTATAGGGTGTCTCTTGTTCATCTGGGGGATCCTCACTTGGGCAGTTGTCATCAAAATTTGAGACTAAATCAGAAAATTCAAACTCATTCCTGCCCACCAGGAAATCTTCGATCTGTTTGTCTCCTTCAAAGACCTGCCAATATTTTTCATTGTCTGGCACTACAGGTCTGAACTTGGTTTGAATGGTGATTTGTTGGTCAACTAGGGTCTTAGGATATGAGCTAGCTAGACAAGCTAATCCATTTACAATTGCATTTTGACCCCTAGGAACAAACACTAATTCATATTCAACAAATGTTTTCAGCAAATCCAAAGTGTCATTCATGTATGCCCTAAGCCTGGGGTGTTTTGCTGAATACTCACCATTCACTTGTTTGATCACTAACTCAGAATCTCCATGCACAGTTATCCTACGGGCTCCTAACTTTTTCAGCAGATTTAGGCCAAGGATGAGAGCCTCATATTCTGCAATATTGTTGGTGCATTTAAGGTGCAGATTGACAGCGTGGCTCTCTGCATGATCATTCTCTGTGTTACACAACCACACCCCTGCTCTAGCATTATTTTTAGTACAGGACCCATCGAAATTCATTTCCCACAGGGGTTCGCCATCATGTTGTGCTAGAGGATCTGTACCAGGTTGTGAGTTGTCTTGTTCTTCTCGTGGTGTACCGATTGGAAGGGTGTGACTAGTAGACTGACTGCATTGTATTTCTGGCTTGTTCTGAGTTAGGATCCCACCGCATATTCTACAGGTTTCACTGCTATTTTCTCCTTCAATTTCTTCCAGGGTAGCCATTATGTTCAGGTCTGTGCTATCAGCCTCTACATTTGTACCCATGTTTTCAGATTTTGACTCTCCCAAGGATTGGTCATTATAGAGGATGAAAGAATCCAGGTCTGTGTGCACAGAGTACAATGGTGAATTTTCATGCTTCTCGGGGCTACTGACTAGGAATTTCATCTGGCACTCTCTATACAGTCTTCTAAGTTGACCAAATATAGGGATAGTGGCATAAGAGCCATCCATCTGCATTGTTCCTTGCAGTTTGGCTCCCCATGATCTGGATAGTAACATGCCATACTTAGGTGGCACATCTGCCACCACCACATCCATGACCATACATTTAGCAGGAATCTGGGTCAAGCTCACACACAAATCTTTGATCAGTCCTAGGCATTTTACTCTACTAGATTCAAATGAGTTTATGTCTTTGTAGGGTCTGGTGATTTCGAGGCCTAACCTTTCCATCACTACCTTAGGCATTAGATTGTGTGATGCACCAGAGTCGTGCCTTGCATTGTGAAGTATTTTGTCATGAATGTTGAGACTGACATAGAAAGGTGGAACTACCCCTTCCTGAAACTTTCCCTCAATTTTCGGACCAAAGAGTAGGGCTGGTTGATCATCATTCAAGTTCACAGAATCATTAATTTCTCCCAGATTCAATACTTTCAAAATTTGGCCTTTATATACATCTTGAGTGGCCAGCTCAAATAATGGTACAGAGATTTTGATTTTTGCAAGTTCACTCTCTAAATTGAAAGTGGACTGGACCTTTGTAATGCTCAATTCTGTTTTATTTGTTACTGCCTTAGTAGCTGTATCAGTTTGTGATTTCTCACTATGTACAGGGTCCGGAATTGTTTTATCAGGAGCACTAACTGTAGTGTCAGTGCTGCTAGCTGGTTGGCTTCGTTTTTCAGTGTCTTGGTTGTCTTTTTCCTTGCTTTTCCCAGAACTTTAAACTGTTGTTTTATTATCTGCAGCGGATGCTTTAGAAGTTTTATCAGGTATTTTCTTGATGGTAACTTCAGGAGCTTTGGTTTTGGTTGTGTCTTGATTCTTTTTGCTTCTGATTTCGTACTGTTCTTTGACCTACATCATGTCATTTTCAAATCCTAATCTGTAATCCTCAGTTTCTAACCACTCCTAATCCCAATATGATGGTGAGGGTTGATCTTCTCCTGAGTCGCAGTTAAGGACCGAGTCTTCTATTTCAAACATGTTTATTGCATTCCATTCAGACTCTTCCATGATTCCCTCATCTTCATCTAATTTTTTTTGGAAAGGGGGAATAATTTGCTGATCTGATTCCTTTTGTCTGTTGGGAGCATTGTTATTTCTTCTAAAGTTTTGGTTATGATTTTGGTTTCTGTTCTGATTGCTAACTGTGACAACCATTTTCTTCATCATTTTTTGTAGCTCTTCCAAGTTTTTAGACAACTTTTCATAGTTTGGATCAGATGTGGAAGCTACATTTTCATCCCTATAGGTTACCCTCCTCTCGGACCTCAATCTTGCTCTCTTCTCAATTAAATTGGCCTCTATGTTAACAGACCCTTTCTGCATATCTTCCAATGTGGTGTATTCTTTATCTCTAAGCTCATAGGCCATATCAGCATCAAACCCATTAGGGTATTTTGCTAAGGAAATACCTTGTGGAGGTTTCATATGTGGAGGGAGAGCATTGTAAATACTGTTAAATCTTGTTGTGTAATCATGAACACTCTCACCCGCATTCCTTTTAAGGCTCATGTATTCAGCTAGGAGTTGGCAAGGATCTGCCCTGGTTTCCCATTTGTTTATGAAGGTCTGATATAATGCAGGAAGATCTGGGATACTGCCAGGAGGTAAGCCCTTAAACCATTTTTTTACATCACCTCCTAGGCTTTGGGAAAAGATTCTCATTTTGATTGACTCATCGTCAATCTCCATGTAATCAAAGGAATCCTCCATTTTATCTACATGTTGCTGAGCTGTTACGGACTCTTTTGCAGTAAAGTGTGGGATTTTTTACTGATAATCATTGGGTAAGGGTAACAAGGGCTGGGGTAATACTAAGGGAGCATACCAGGCTGCCATGATAATATTCTGATGAGGTACAAGATTGATTTGAGCAGCTGGTATTTGGATGATAGGGATATTAGGACCAGTAGAAGTTTGTTGAGCAGATATAGGGTGGGAAAGCCCCAAGTTTTGAATGAAGTGGATATTAGGTGGTGTAGATGGAGGGGTTCCTCGGTCCCTAGTGTGTTGACCATTGTTAGATGGTTTGCTGTGAACCTCAGGGTTTGGATGGTCTAGATGACTGAATGACCTAGCTCTTGGTAAGTTGTTTGGTGGGTCTAGGTCAGGGAGAAAATGTGATAGAGCTGTCACGTCTTCTGGTGCAGAATTAGCTCTATAAATGTGACTGGAAATAGTTGGTATTTTAGGTGTAGGAGCTTCCCTGAGGATACTCTCCGGATCGTCAACTATTTCAAGTGGGTCAGGGTTGGGATAAGCTCTTGTGTGAATGGTTCTGAAAGCCAGAATGTTATACTTCTACCTAAGCAACTTAACCCTGATTGTTACTTCTGTTGTGGTTAATGTTGTTTCAAAGGTTGGTCTCCCAGTGGAGTCTAATGTGAAACCAAGACAATCAGCAGGCCTACTGATCACCAGTGGAGTCTTTGATCTTTCAGGAACTATGGAGTCGCCAGGTGGAGGATTTAGAGTATGTCAAAAGAGTTACACTGTCCACCACAGTGCTCGGGCACTATCACCTCTGAAGGATAACCTTAGAACACAACAAACTCTCACTAGAGATCGACTGGGAGGGCGTTTACCAGATATGTCACCTCCTAAAGAGGATGAGATATGGAGGCTACCTGGCCCTGTCCAGGCTCTGTCTAAGAGTACAATAGAACACAACAAATGACACTGAGGCTGTCCAAGAAGAGGTGTGACTAACTGTCAACCTAACCAAAGATGAAAGGTTTGAATTCCTAGAGATGTTGCAAAGTGTGATGCACTCAATTTTTCCCTAGCGGAGTCGCCATTATGTTGGGGTTCCCATGTTTTGGCCGGGTTGACAAGACCAAAAGATGAGACAACATAGAACCACTTTCAGACCTAAGGATCTAGTCCCCCTAGGTCCAGAGAGGGATCTCTATATGATAGTCAAAGGTTTTATGTCTTTGAAGCTCGAATTTTAAGGTTTTAGGCTAGTTATATGCACAGGGTTTGTTTGTTTGATGGTTTGTGTTTGGTTGTTGGGAATCAGGAAAGGAAAGTCCAATATAAGACAAGGGTGAGAAAAAAGGGGGCTAGGCAAAGATAGATAACTCAGGGAACATCACATCCATTGGGCGATGGAGTCAAGAAAGGGTTTACTTGTGTTTAATGTACAAGCTTTCAGTTGGGCTAGTCATCTAGAGCATTTGGATCTTAAAGAGGGTTGATGGAGTGGAACATTAAGGACTGAAAATGAGTGAAGGGGAACCAACCAATTCTGTCTATAGATCAGGTCAGAGGTCATTTAACTCCAGACCTGATTGGATAGAATCAGAGGCCAGACAAGGGATCTTAGAAAGGCTTAATGAGGTGGAAAGATCCTAGTGAGGCAGAGACAGGGTTCTAGACCCCCCAGTGTTCTCGACTCATCTAACTAAATCCTAACAAGACCATCCAAACATAGATTTCATAAATCCATACATCAGAGAGCAGGCAATGACATCCACTACACTGGTTAGATAAATCGAAATCAATATTCATATACACATATAAGCAGAAAACATAAGGGCTGGGAGAGCAGTAGCATAAGGTACCTATCAAGGGTAATTCTTATGCCAAACTTCTGATGCGAGCCTGAAGAAACATAATGAAATGAAAGCAATTCAATCACAAATACAGAGAAAGGAAAACATCACCAGCTGCTTTAGATCAGGATCCAAAGAAACATGCTTGTCATATTAAAAACAACACCAATCAGGTACATCATTGCCCATAGCTTGAACATTCAGCTTGAATACATCAAATCTCAGTCATCCTACAATATTACACAGAGAACTTGTCTCAAGAGGAGAGAGCTTGCTATCTACTGATATCCAATCCGCAACTAACAACAACCATTACAATATTTTCCCTCTGTGTTTTATAGCAGATGATGAACAGGAGGTCGACTGAGGTGGTAGGTGAACACTAAATGTGATATTAAATACAGAAGTGAATCCAGGGCCGAAAACCCTTCTGTTTGATTTCTGTGTTTTTAATTTCTGTCACCTCTCCATGCGGGAGTGATCTTCTTCAGATATGAGTTTGACATGTTTCGGTTGCGGTACTTTTGGTGCTTTGAACAAAATGAAATAAACTACTGAGAAGTCTACCATATAAATGCTCTGGTGATTTTGAACTGTTGTTAGGGTGGAAATTCCTTCAGGGACATTGTGCATAATAAAGGCTGTATGGACGCCCTGTACTTGATGAAGAAAAACCTTCTGCTGATGAATAAAACCTGATGTTACCTTTCTGTGCACAGGATCCTACTGACTGATCCTCGGGGTCTTCAAACTGACTCTTTGTCTTTTAAACTCGCTGTGTCAAGGCTCCAGATCTTCTTTAGGATGCCTTAATCTCTTTTGCTTCGTACTGAACACTCTACCGCTCCATTTTGGCCTCTGACAGGTTAGCTCGAGCTTTTAATGGCGATGGGAGACTTTTATAAAGTTTGAAACCTGTTCTCTTAAATGCATGTCCTGATTTCATCTTCCCGAGTCATTTTCCATACGTTCCCGCTGCTGAAGATGATCTTCCCTGATTTCACTGTCGCTGTGCTGAGGTTGCACATTATGGCGGTCTCTATCATTTTCCACCTTGAAAAACATGAAAACTGTGAAGGAAACCATTGATGGGATGGCGAATGATGTGGAGGATGAGAGAGGTGTGCAATCAGTGACATGGCAGAAGAAATTGCAGAGGAAACAACGAAACATCGCTCTGGTAGGCGGTTGACGGTCTGCAGAGTGAAAAACACATGAAAAACCTTAAAAAACATGAGAATGGGACATTATAAGTGACGGAAGGGTCGAAGGGTATGGAGCATGCACGTGGAGTTACAACGTGGCAGGTGGACTTAGTCATCAAAGGATGGACAGATCCGGACCGTTGATTGCGGAGGAAATCAACGGCGGGGGTGATGGATGGAGGAATAAGGGTACGGACGAGGTGGTTTAACCCATGCACAACTCGGTTGATGGGTGACCGTCAGATGGGGCGCGCGAGATCCAACGGCGCACGATGATTTCGCTGCATGGTTTGGGCTGAACAATAACATGCAGGAAGATAGTGGTTTTGCCACCGTGCAGAATACATGCAGTAGGCGCCCAGTGGAATCGCTGGGTGATGGAAGAATACCGCCAACTCGTAGAAGGTGGTGCAGAAAAACCAAGCAGTTTCAGGGATAATGCGCTGCGGGGTCCACTGGCGGAGGAAACGTGGACCGTCGAATCAATATGTAAATGGACGGCGATGGCTTAGCCCGTGGGTCAATGGTGAGAACGCGAGCACTGGTGATCAGCTGAGATCAACGGCTGAGGTTGCGACCGAAATGGTTTGAGATAGGCACCTTTAGTACTGGGTTTCGGTCACGGCACCGGGTTCCGTGAAAGTATAGGAGTGGGGCTAGCGGAGAAAGAGGCGGAGGCTCGTTGTATGGTTCGGAATGGGTTTTTAAGACCTTTTCAATGAAATTATGATTGAGGCCCATTTTTAAAGCCTTTTAAGATTAGCCCAAGGCAACGATAGGAGGATGGAGGATGAATGAGCCAAACAAGGGGCGGAAATAGGATTTCAAGGGGATTTCTAGGATAGACAAGGGAAATCTTTGGGGGGAAGAAAAAGGGATTTTGACCAAGGGGAGAAAGGGAAACATCATGGTATTTGCAAGGGTATAAGGGGCAATGATGGGCCTTTTGAGGAATGTGGCAACAGATAGGATTTATACAAGGAAAAGTACTCAGAGACTTCAAGGAGAATGGGTTTTCAGGGGAAAGGCATTCCTTGAAGGCTCCAAAACCATTTAGCCCCCAGCTTGCTTGTCAATAATTCCATAGGGGGGCTAACAGGTACATCATAGACATACCTGGAGTAAATGGAAGTCGAAGAAGACCACCTTTCTGTACCAAAAATGAATGCACCGAGTTTAAAACAGAATGGGCTTTGCCTCTATCTTTCTTTTCTGAGTTTAATGCTACATTTAGTTTCCACGTACCTCCTCGGCTCATCTTTCTGCTATCAAACTTAGGAGAAAATATTGTAAAGGTTGTTGACCGAATATCAGTGAAATGCAAGCTTTTTCTCTTGAGACAAGTTCTCTGTGTAAATTTGTAAGATAGGACGAGGAAGGTTCATCCGGCTGAATATCAAACTGTAAGCTATGTTGTACTTGACTGGTGTTGCTGTTTAATATGACAAGCACATTTCTTTGGATCCTAATCTAAAGTTGCAGTGATGTTTTCTTTCTCTGTGTTTTATTTCATTTCATTCCATTTCTTCTGGCTTGCATCAGAAATCTGGCATAATATTTACCCTTGTTAGGTACCCTATGTTTCTGATCTCCTTGCCTTCAATGTTTTCTGCTAATGTGTTATCTAAAGATTGATTTCAATTGATTTAAGCAGTGTAGTGGATGTTATTGCCTGCTAGCTGATGTATGAATTAATGAAATCTATTTTTAGATGTTCTGGTTAGGATTTGATTGGATGAATTGAGAACACTGGGAGGACTAGAAGCCTGTCTCTGCCTCACTAGTATCTTTTTCACTTCAATTAAACCTTACTAAGTTCCCTCAAAGTTGCCTCTGATTATGTCCAAGCAGGTCTGGAGTTAGATGACCTCTAGCCTGATCTATAGACAGAGTTGGATGGTTTTCCTTCTTTCACTTTCAGTCCTTAATGTTCCATGCCACACTATCATTTTAGGATCCAAGGCTTTATATGACTAGCCCAACTGAAATCTTGCATGTTGATTAGCAAGTAAACCCTTTCCTGACTCCATTTCCCAAAGGACTTGATATTCTCCGAAATGTCTCCCCCTTGCCTAAATTCCTCTTTGCCCAGCCTTGTCTCATGCTGAACCTTTCCTTCCTGATTCCCAGCAACCAAACTCAAAATAAAACCAACAACCCGAGCCTTATAACTAGCCTAATATCTTAACATTGAGCTTCAAAGATATATACCTTTGACAATCATAGAGAGATCCCTTTATGGACCTAGGAGGGCTAGGTCCTAAGATCTGAAAGTGGTTCTGATGTTGTATCATCTTTTGGTCTTGCCAATCTGGCCAAAACATGTGAACCCCAACATAATGGCGACTCAGCTGGGGAACTTCTGAGTGTATTCCACCTTACCACATCATAAGAACCTCAGAAACCTACAATCTCTGGTTAGGTTGGTAGTTAAAACACACCTTATTCTTGAATCAACCTCCATTTGTTGTGTTTTTCCCATACTCTTAGACAGAGTCTGGAAAGGGCTAGGTAGGCTCCGGATCTCATCCTCTTTTATAGGTGACATATCTGGTAAATTCCCTCCCATTCAATCTCTGGTTGGAGTTTGCTATGTTTTGAGGTTATTCCTAAAAGGTGACATCCCCTAAGCACTGTGGTGGATAGTGTGGATCCCAGAAACACCATAAACCTTCCACCTAGTGACTCCATAGTTCCCAAACGATTAAAAGACTCCATTGGTGATCAGTAGGCCTGCTGATTATCTTGGTTTCACATAAGACTCCACTGGGAGACCAGCCTCTATAACAACATCAACCATGATAGAAACAACAAGTGGGGTTAAGCTACTGTCATTGGAAAACAACATTCTAGCTGGAAGGAACATTTATACAAGAGCTTACCCCAACCCAAAACCTCCTAAAATAGTTGATAACCTTGAGAGCATCCTCAAGAGATCTCTTGCACCTAAACAATCAACTATTTCCAGTCACATCCATAGACCTAATTCTACACCAGAAGACTTTACAGCTCTATCAAACCCATTTTTTGACCTAGGCACTCAAAATAGCTTACCAAGAACTAGGTCATTCAATGATTTAGGCCAGCCAGACTTTGAGCTTCCTATTTCACCACCTCAAAGAGGTAAACACCCTCGAGATAGAGAGACCCCTCCATATACACCTCCTGACATTCACTTCATTCAAAACTTGGGGCTCTGCCACCCTAAATCTGCTCAACCAACCTCTGCTAGTCCTAATATCCCTATCATCCATATACCAACCGCTCAAGTTAACCCTTTACCTCCTCAGAATATCATCATGGAAGCCTGGTATGCACCTTTGATGTTACCTCAGCCTCTAGTGCCCCTACCAAATGATTATCAGTCAAAGATTCCACACTACACCACAAAAGAGTCCATCACAGCCCAACAACATGTAGATAAAATGGAAGACTCTTTTGACTATATGGAGATTGACGATGAAATAGTCAAAATGAGGATTTTTGCCCAGAGTTTGGGAGGTGATGTGAAGAAATGGTTTAAAAGCCTACCTCCAGGCAGTACCCAAGATCTTCCTGCTTTATATCAGACTTTCATAAACAAGTGGGAAGTTAAAGCTAACCCTCGCCAACTCCTAGCAGAATACATGAACATCAAAAGAAACGTAGGAGAAAGTGTCCATGATTACTCTACAAGATTTAACAGCATTTACAATGCACTTCCTCCACATATGAAACCTCCCCAAGGTATGGCCCTAGAAAAATACCCTGAAGGCTTTGATGCTGATATGGCCTACCAGCTTAGCGAAAAGGATTACATCACATTGGAAGATATGCAAAAAGGAGCAATAAGTGTTGAGGCTAATCTGATTGAGAAAAGAGAAAGATTGAGAGCTGAGAAGAGGGTAACATATAGAGATGAAAATGTAGCCTCCACTTCTGATCCAAACCATGACCATCTATCTAAAAAGGTGGAAAAGCTATACCAAATGATGGAAAAAATGGTTGTCACAGTCAGTAACCAAAACAGAAACCAAAACTAGAACCAGAGCTTTAGAAGAAACAACACCGCTCCCAACAGACAAAAAGAATCAGATCAGCAGGTTATTCCCCCATTCCAAAACTTCCTTGATGAAGATGAGGGAATCATAAAAGAGTCAGAAGGGAATATAATAAACATGTTTGAAATGGAAAAATTAGTCCACAACTGTTATTCAGATGAAGATCAGCCTTCACCCTCATACTGGGATGAAGAAAGGTTAGAATCTGAAGAGTACAGATTAGGATTTGAGGATGCTATCATGCAGGTGAGAGAGAAGTATGAACTTAGGAGAAAAAAGAGCCTAGACAATTCCAAACCCAAAGCTCCTGAGATTACCATCAAGAAAAGACCTGAGAAACCTTTTGAAGTGACTGCTGAAAGTAACAAATCAGCAGTTGAAAGTTCTGGGAAAAACAAAGAAAAAGACAACCAAAACATTGAAAGACAAAGCCAACAAATTAGTAGCACTAGCACAACATTTAGTGTTCCTGAGAAAACTGTCACCAACACTGTACATAGTGAGAATCAGCACACTGATTCAACCACCAAGATAGTGGCTAACAAAGCAGAGTTGAACGTTCCAAACAATCAGTCCACTTTAAATCTGGAAAGTGAGGTTGCAAAAATTAAAATCTCCGTCCCACTCTCTGAGCTGGCCACTCAGGATGTATATAAAGGCCAAATTTTGAAAACATTGAATCTGAGGGAAAACAATGGTACTGTAAATCTGAGTGATGATCAACCAGCCCTCCTATTTGGTCCAAAGATTGAGGAAAAATTTCAGGAAGGGGTAGTTCCACCTTTCTATATTAGTCTCAATATCCACGATAAGATCCTGCACAATGCAATGCATGATTCTGGGGCATCACACAACTTAATGCCCAAAGTAGTGATGGAAAGATTAGGCCTAGAGATAACCCGTCCCTATAAAGACCTGTTTTCATTTGACTCTAGCATAGTAAAGTGTCTTGGCCTGATCAAAGATTTATGTGTGAGCCTTACCCAGATTCCAGCAAAATGTATGGTCATGGACGTTGTGGTGGCAGATGTGCCACCTAAGTATGGCATGTTACTATCTAGATCATGGGGAGCGAAGCTGCAGGGTACAATGTAGATGGATGGCTCATATGCCACTATCCCGATCTTTGGCCAACTTAGAAGACTATATAGGGAGGCTCAAATGAAGTTCCTGGTCAGTAGCCCCAAAAGGCCTAAAAATTTTCCTTTATACTCTGTACATACAGATCTGGATTCTTTCATCCTTTACAATGACCAATCCTTAGGAGAGCCAGTATCAGAAAACAAAAATACAAACAATGACACAGAGCCCATGGACTTTAATATAATGGCTACTCTAGAATTAGAATAAAACGATGTAGAAAAACATGTGCAAGGCACTAAAGATGAAACTCTGAGTGAACCAGAAATAGAAGCAGAGACAAAATGCAAATAGCAAGCTAGTCACCTCTCTGATTTCCACACCCTTTCTGAAAAACAAAACGACCCACAGTCTAGCACAGACCTAATAATGCAACATAATGGCGAACCCAGTTGTAGGGAAGCAAATGATGACGAAACAAAAAATGAACCCCTGTGGGAGATGAATTTCGATGGCTCCTGTACTAGGAGAACTGCTGGTGTAGGGGTATGGGTACATAACACAGAGAGTGACTATATAGAGAGCCATGCCTGCAATTTGCATTTCAAATGTGCAAATAAAATTGCAGAGTATGAGGCTCTTATCTTGGGCCTAAATCTCTTGAAAAAACTAGGAGCCCGTAGGATAGTTGTGCATGGGGACTCAGAGTTGATCATAAAATAAGTAAATGGTGAATACCCAACGAAACACCCCAGGCTGAGGGCGTACAGGAATGACGCAATGGATCTATCGAAAACCTTTGTATAATACGATTTGGTGTTTGTCCCTAGGGGCCAGAATATAATTGCAAATGGATTAGCTTGCCTAGCTAGTTCATACCCTAAGACCCCCAGTGACCAAAAAATCATCATTCAAACCAAATTCAGACCTGCAGTGCCAGATAATGAAAACTATTGGCAGGTATTTGAAGGTGATAAACAGATTGAGGATTTCCTAATAGGCAGAAATGAGTTTGAATTTTCCGATTCAGACTTTAAATCTGAGGACAACTGCCTAAGTGAAGAATCCTCCGACGAAGAAACCCCACCCTATAAGATAGAAATAAACACTCTAACTGAAGAAACTGGAAATCCCATCGGAAAATGTGAAAACGCAGATAGTGAGGAAATGGAGGTGCTGCAGGTGAAAGATAAGAATATACCCAGAGGTCTGGCACCCTTAGAGAACCTTTTTGACTTTGATGATGTAGCAAAAAAGCCCATTATAGAACATGCAGACTCTGATGTTGAAGAATACAACATAGGCACTAAAGATAAGCCCAAAATGATCAAACTTGCTAAGTCTTTACCTGCAGACATGAAGAAAAAATACATCGACCTATTCAAGGAATTCGTTGATGTGTTTGCTTGGAGTTAGGAAGACTTAAAGGCCTATGACACAAACATCATATAGCACAAAATACCCTTGAAAGAAAATCAGAAGCCCTTCAGAAAAAAACTGCACAAAATCAATCCAAAACAATTGCCCGCAGTTGAAAAGGAGATAAATAAGATGTATGATGCAGGCATAATAGTTCCTGTGAGGTTCTCTGATTGGGTGTGAAACCTAGTGGTTGTGAGAAAGGAAACTGGGGAGATCAGGCTGTGTATTGATTTCAGGAACCTTAACAGAGCCTCACTCAAAGACAATTACCCTTTGCCAAGAATGGAACACATTCTTCAGAAAGTAGTAGGCTCAAGAAGAATCTCCCTATTAGATGGCTTTTCAAGTTACAACCAAGTGTTAGTACTCCCAAAAGACCAACTCAAAATAACTTTTACCACTCCATGGGGCACCTTTATGTATGAAAAAATGCCCTTTGGATTGATGAACGCTGGTGCAACCTTCTAGAGAGCGATGGATATAGCCTTTTCAGATGAAATAGGGCACTTCATTGTCATCTACCTAGATGACATAACAGTCTACTCCAAGATTGATGAAGAACATCTAAGTCATGTGAGAAAAGTGTTTGAAAAATGTAGGAGGTTTGGTTTGTCATTGAATCCTAAAAAGACTGTATTTGGGCTACAAGAAGGGAAGCTTCTTGGCCACATTATATCTGAAAAGGGAATCAAATTAGACCCACAGAGAGTTGAGGGAATACTACAAATCACACACCCGAGAAACATCAAAGAGTTACAGTCCTTCATTGGGAAGATCAACTTCCTCAAGAGATTTATTCCCAACCTAGCTGAACACCTTAGGAATATGACTAACATGCTGAAGAAAGGTGTAGGAGTTAAATGGACTGTTGGAGCTAAACAATCATTTGAATCAGTAAAACTTGCACTCACCGAATATCCTATTCTGATTAGTCCCGATTTCTCAAAATATTTCTTGATCTTTTCATTCGCCTTTGAGCACACAATGGCTACAGTTCTACTGTAGAAAAATTCAGAGGGAATGGAACAGCCCATCTCATTCTTCAGCAAAGCATTAAGAGATGCACCCTTGAAATACAACATAATGGAAAAACAGGCCTATGCTCTGGTCAAAGCCTTGAAAGACTTTAGGGTGTACATACTGCATTCCCACATCATAGCCTATGTGCCTAACATAGTGGTCAAAGATATCTTGTCCCAAGATCTAGATGGGAAGAGGGGCAAATGGATTGTTGTGATCCTAGACTACGACCTTGAGATAAAACCCACCAAACTAATTAAGGGTCAGGGCTTAGCTTGACTAATGGCTTAATCAAACTTACAGGCCCTTGACATTAACATGATGAATACCTTGGATGAGCAGTAGAGATTAATTGATCTCACTGTTGAGGAGAAGTTTCAAAGCTCTCCTTGGTATTCTGATATTCTGTATGTGCTCACCAACCTCAATGCTCCACCTGAACTGTCAAAGACTAAGGCCATATTCATAAAACTAAAAGCCAGAAACTACTGCATTCTGAATGAAAACTTATATTGGAAAAATCTGAATGGCCTATTGCTTAAATGTTTTCCTGAAGCTGAAGAAGAAAAGATTAAATAAGAATTCCATGCTGGAGAATGTGGAGGCCACCTGAACTGGAAAGCCACTGCCAAAAAGATACTCAGAGCTGGATATTATTGGCCCACACTCTTCAATGATGTCCATAAGATGATAACTGCCTGCCACAAATGCTAGATCTTTGAAGGTAAAAGAAAACTCCTCCCCCTCCCTTTACAACCCATTACTATTAAAGGTCCTTTTATACAATGGGGCCTAGATTTCATAGGAGAGATTCACCCTGCTTCGTCTGCACAACACAAGTGGATCTTAACAGCCACAGATTACTTCAGTAAGTGGATAGAGGCCATACCTGCTAGGAATGCCACATATTCAGTCATCATTAGGTTCCTAGAAGGTCATATCCTCTCTCAATTTGATTTCCCAAGGAAAATAATCACCGATAATGCTGCTGCTTTTGGATCCAAGAGAATGGTGGATTTTTGTCACAGGTATCAAATAGCGCTTGGTCATTCAACTGCCTATTACCCACAAGGTAATGGTTTAGCTGAATCATCAAACAAGAGCCTTGTGGCCATCATCAAAAAGCTGCTGGAAGAGAAAAAAAAGTCATGGCATAACAAATTAGTGCATGCTTTGTGGGCTGACAGGCTTACAACAAAGAAGTCCATTGGCATTTCACCATACCAGCTTGTCTATGGAATGGAAGAAGTGCTTCCTACCAGCCTTGGGGTACCAGTGATTAAACTGGTCCAAGAGATTCAAACAGAAGAAGACAGTATGGTCAGAAGGATAAACCGGACAATTCATCTCCAACAAACAAGGGAAGAGGTCTATAACAGAGCCATCAAAGTTCAGGAAAACATAAAGAAGTTGTTCGACAAGAGAACCAAAGCTGCTAATTTCAAAATTGGAGATAAAGTTCTGAAGTGGGACTCAAGAAGAGAGGAAAAAGGAAAGCACAGCAAGTTTGACAGTCTGTGGCAAGTTCCATACATCATCCAGGCCACTGTGGGTCCAAATGTCTTCTTCCTTTACGAAATAGGTGGTACAGAGTTTTTTGAGGGTCCTGTCAATGGCAGGATGCTCAAACACTACTTCTGCTGATTTCCAATTTCCAGTTTCCATTTCCATTGTACATACCATTGTAGCGTTTTGTTTTCAAGAAAAATAAAAAAATGTTTCAAAAAACAGAAAAAGGAGAGGTTTAGACATGTTCAAAACATGAACCTATGAAGTGCAAAGGATTGGCTCTAATGTGATCAAAACCTGAGCCAAATGAAGAAAAGAAAGTGACTCTAACAAGCTCAAAACTTGAGTCACAAAAAGAAAGAAGGACGCTTCAAGATTTCGGATTTCAAGCCTTCAAAGTTTTGTTTTAGTTTTCTACAAATTTCTATCCATGTGCAACTCTCTTTATGCCTTGGATCTACAGCGAACTAGACTGTCTAATCCTAGTTTGACTATTTTGAAATTTCTGTTGTAGAATATAGAGAAGAAATCTGATGGACAGTTTAATCCCGGCAGATATTAGATTAGGTAGAGAAACATATGAGACCAACAGTCTAATCTGGTCTCCTGGAGTGATAAGGGTAGATTTAGAATAGGTTTATTTTTTGTCATAAAAATAAATGATGTAAAGGGTCTGCTGGTTCAAATGCACCCTAGAAGAAAAAATGCTAGGATTGTAGGATGGGTAGGTAGATTGTTGGGGAATGTTTCTGCTGATCTATCATATTTGTGGCAGTTGAAAATAAAAGAAGAAAGGTGGCTCAAGCAGCAGGCATCTGGCCTACACCAAAGATCAATTTCCGAATTCTTGACTGCTTCAAGAAGAAGCCATCCCCATGTGGAGCCACTGTTAGCCCCATATAAATTCCTTGACAAGCAAGCAAGGGGCTAGATTGCTTTGAAGCCTTCAAGGAATGCATTTCCCTTGAAAACACATCATCCTTGAAGCCTTTTTGTTCCCTGCCTCATATTGTTTCCCTCTGCTGTCCTTGAGTCTATGAGCCTCACTGATTGCTAAAATTTGGCTCCAAAGGCCCTTATTTGCCCCTTGTACCTCTTCAGAACTCCCCATTTTTCCCCTTTTCCTCCCCTTTTCAAAGTCCTCTTTTTCCCTCTAAGTCCCCCTTTACTGTCAAGATCATTCCCAAAATCCCCTTTGAATCCTGCTCGTGCCCTTTGATTGGCTAAATTTCCCCTTTTCTCCCTTATCTTTTCCTTTCCTAATCCTTAAAATCCATTAAAAGTGGGCCAAAACCCACTTTTTAACATTGTAATAGGGCTTAGCCCCTTTCCCGCCAGCCCTTTTCAACCACTTCCCCATGTAACCGTGACCTAAGACCAAGCACTTAATGCCTTGGGGCTAGTCGCAATCGTGACTTGCAAACAAGCGCAGCTCTTTATTAACTCTGAAAAACTCCAATGCGATTGTTTTGCTCTATAAATACTGCGACGTGCTCTCCAGCGTTGATCTGTCGTTTTGATCGGACGGTCGAGCGTTGATCTCAGTACCGCTCTAATCGCAGTGTTTATGCTATGTGCTCTGATCAGATGACCACAAATGTTTGTGATGCGATTGATCGCAACTTAACTCTGATCATCGCGATCGCAACTCGTCCCCAATCGCATTGGAAGTTTTGTGCTATATCATTCCGCCCTACTCCCATCTCCGATTGCGATCGCGATTCCATATGGGTCCCACTTCATACGCATTTTCGTTGGATTTCATATATCATTCCACTGATTGATCTCCGCCATTGATCTATGCCTATAAGACCATGATCGAACAGCCCGCGATGCATTTCTCCACCAAACCCTATTATACGCCATCTCATTGCATTTTTCACCGTTATTTCACATAAACCACTGTTTCACCACTGCCACACTATCATTTCCTCCGCCTCCCATAACCAGTCTTCCTTTGCATGGATTTCATGACTAGGTTGCGTGTTTTTGCATAGTATGAGCGGCGGAAGACCACCATGATTCAAAGTCTCAGTACAGCTACAGAGAAACAGGAAAGATCGATTTCAAGAGCCACACTCATGAAGAAAAGGACTGAGAAGACATATAACAGCGCTTGCATTAAAGGAACAGAGTTTAGACTCTGTGAGTCCTCTCCAGAGCCATTAAAGCTTAGATTTCACAGCCAGAGGCAAACAAATGCACAGAAAACTAAGTCAGCAGGGTTTCACATCAGCAGATGGTTCTAAGGGACATAGCGCCCATATCAGTTCCATTATTTACCGTGTTCCTGAAGATTTCCGCATTGACCACAGTCCCAAGCTACCAGAGAATTTGTTTAACAAGTATGGAGGACCATTCAATCATTATTTACCATTTTGTTTATTCACCAGAGTATTACACATTACTGCAGTCAGGGTACATCAGAGACATACCTGGAGTAAATGGAAGCCGAAGAAGACCACCTTTCTGTACCAGAAATGAATGCACCGAGTTTAAAACAGAATGGGCTTCGGCTCTCTCTTTCTTTTCTGAGTTTAATGCTGCATTTAGTTTCCACCTACCTCCTCGGCTATCTTTCTGCTATAAAACTCAGGACAAAATATTGTAAAGGCTGTTGATCGGATATCAGTGAAATGCAAGCTTTTTCTCTTAAGACAAGTTCTCTATGTAAATTTGTAAGATAGGGTGAGGAAGGCTCATCCGGTTGAATATCAAGCTGTAAGCTATGTTGTACTTGATTGGTGTTGCTGTTTAATATGACAAGCACATTTCTTTGGATCCTGAGCTAAAGCTGCGGTGATTTTTTTTTGTCTCTATGTTTTATCTAATTTCATTCCATTTCTTCCGGCTTGCATCAGAAATCTGGCATAGGATTTACCCTTGTTAGGTACCCTATGTTTCTGCTCTCCTTGCCTTCAATGTTTTCTGCTAATGTGTTATCTAAATATTGATTTCAATTGATTTAACCAGTGTAGTGGATGTTATTGCCTGCTAGCTGATGTATGAATTAATGAAATCTGTTTTTAGATGTTCTGGTTAGGATTTGATTGGATGAATTGAGAACACTGGGAGGACTAGAAGTCTGTCTCTGCCTCACTAGGATCTTTTTCACTTCAATTAAACCTTTCTAAGTTCCCTCAAAGTTGCCTTTGATTATGTCCAAGCAGGTCTGGAGTTAAATGACCTCTGGCCTAATCTATAGACAGAGTTGGATGGTTTTCCTTCTTTCACTTTCAGTCCTTAATGTTCCATGCCACACTATCATTTTAGGATCCAAGGCTTTAGATGACTAGCCCAACTGAAAGCTTGCATGTTGATTAGCAAGTAAACCCTTTCCTGACTCCATTGCCAAATGGACTTGATATTCTCTGAAATGTCTCCCCCTTGCCTAAATTCCTCTTTGCCAAGCCTTGTCTCATGCTGAACCTTTCCTTCCTGATTCCCAGCAACCAAACTCAAAATCAAACCAACAAACCGAGCCTTATAACTAGCCTAATATCTTAACATTGAGCTTCAAATACATATACCTTTGAAAATCATAGAGAGATCCCTCTCTGGACCTAGGAGGGCTAGATCCTAAGGTCTGAAAGTGGTTCTGATGTTGTCTCATCTTTTGTTCTTGCCAATCTGGCCAAAACATGGGAACCCCAACATACTTCATGGAGGTTTTGTCTAGGTACCTGAAGTCTATACACAATCTGCATCCTTTTTCTTTCTTTGTTAGTGACATAATTTACCCAAGGGTTTCATGGTCTTTCTTGGAAGGAGACCTTTTTGAATAATGTATTTGTTACAAGGCTTTAAGCTTTCATCATTATATACACAAGAATCTTGAAACTTCTTGCATAAACTTATATATTTCAGTTTTGTATGTAATGATAGAGTTCTGGATAACTTAATCATTTTGGGTTTTTCAGGGCTGCCCACATTATACTCCTCTATATCAGCTTCAGCAGATAATCCCTTAGGGTCCATAGCAATATTTGTGAGAGTCAACAAATCTTTTGAAGGGACAAAACTCTTTGATGATGAGGTGTCTATGTAAAGCAAAAACATAAGACTCTTTTGATTCAGAATCCCAAGGTTTTCTGTTATGTGAGAGTATTTTAGCACTACTGGATTGGGAAAAGGGAAAAGTTATGTTTTTGAGGTTTTTCCTTCATTTGAGCAACCTGATTAAGCTTATAAATTGATTTTTGGTTTTGAAATTTCATTTTTAGTTTGCAAAAAATTAAGTTTAGTTTTATCATCGTGCTGTTGTTTAGCGCTACTATAGTTTTTACTGTTGAGTTCTTCATGCAGAGACTGGTTTGATTTTTGTGGCATATCTAGATGTGTTTCAATTTCACCTACTAGTTCATCAATGTCTCCTTCAGTATGTAAAATGAAAGAATCAAGATCTGAATGTATGGAATAAAGAGGTGTATTGTCTAGCCTTTCTTAGCTGCTAACCATATACTTCATGTGTGATGATCGGTATAATCTCCTTGTTTGGTTAAAAATAGGGATGGTAGCATAGGACATGTCTAGTTGAAAATTCCCTTGAATTTTGGCTCCCCATGATCTGGATAGAAGCATGCCATACTTGGGGGGAATATCTGCCACTACTATATCCGTGACTAGGTTCTTAGCAGGTACTTGTGCCAGGTTGACACAAAGATCCTTGATTAGGCCCAAACACTTGACTCTACTCGAATCAAAGGAGTATAGGTCTTTGTAAGGTTTAGTTATTTCCAGGCCTAATCTCTCCATCACAACCTTTGGAATGATATTATGAGAGGCACCAGAGTCCAGCATGGCATTATGTAATATTTTGTCGTGTATGTTCAGGATAATATGAAAAGGGGGAACGAATCCTTCTTGATATTTTCCTTCTATTTTGGGTCCAAACAATAGCTCAGGTGTGTCATCAGCCAAGTGTAAAGTGTTGTTATCATTTCCCATGTTTAGAACCTTCAGAACTTGAGAATTGTATGTGCTTTGGGTAATCATTTCAGTGAGAGGCATGGTTATCTTGATTCTAGCAATCTCTCCTTCAAAACTGAAAGGTACTTGTGTTTTAGACGTATTTACATCAATTTTTTTAGCCATAACCTTTTCCACAAGCTTAGTTTGTTGAATTTGATTTGGGGCTTTGGACATAATAATATTTTCAGGGCCACTAGTAGAGGCACTAGGGTAGCTTGGGGCACTACTTTGCTGACTGATTTTTTCTTTGTTCGGATCAGTTTTCTTAGCCATAGTGTTTGGGTTTTCTGCTGTCTTCTAAGGATTGTTTTCAGGGAATTTCCTAGCAGCAGTTTCTATTTGGTTTTTCTTAGAGACTTCTTGGTTTCTTTTTCTCCTAAGGTCATATTGCCTATGAAACTCATTTATGGAATTCTAAAATCCCAGTTTATAGTATTCAGAGTCCTCATAGTTGTTTTCATTTTGGTTTGAAGAAAAGAGATTTTTTTCCTCTATAGTAAGAAAAACATCATCCTCATTGTCAGAGTCTAGTAGATTAATGTGATTTTCTTCCAACCCTTCAGGATATCTCTCTTCTTTGTCTAGATAATTGTCTTGGAAAGGGGGCCTGATTTTTTGGTCATTATCTCTCTGTCTGATTTGGGGAGGGTACCTTCTGAAGTTTTGATTCCTATTTCTGTTTTTGGGATTTGCTTGGTTTTCCCTAGGAGGCGCTCTTTCATTCAAGTTTATCATTTCCATCATTTTCTCCATGGTTCTAACTAGGCTGTCTATTTTTCCATCGAAAGAAAAGGTTGAGGGTATGGTTTCATCTTTGTAAGTAGCCCTCTTTTCTGACCTCATCCTAGCCCTCTTTTCAATGAGGTTGGCCTCTGCACTAATAGCTCCCCTTTGCATTTCTTCTAAATTTGTGGGGTCTCTCTCTCAATTGATATGCCATGTCAGGATCAAAGCCTTTTGGAAATTTCACTAATGCTAGGCCTGGTGGGCATTTCATTTGAGGTGGGAGGGCATTGTAGGCACTGTTAAACCTAGTGCAATAATCTTTGACACTTTCCCCCACATTCCTCTTAACATTGTTATATTCAGAAACGATTTGGAGGGGGTTTTTCTTGATTTCCCACTTGTTTATGAAATTTTGGTAGGTGGAAGGGAGATCATGTATGCTATTAGGAGTTAAGTTTTTAAAACATTTTTTGGCTTCACCTCCTAGGCTCTAAGAAAACATCCTCATTTGCATGGTTTCCTCTTCTATTTCCATGTAGTCAAAGGAATCATTCATTCTATCTACATGTTGTTGGGCAGTGGTAGAATCAACTCCATTAAAGTGAGGTATTTTGGACTGATAATCATTTGGAAAAGGTACTAGAGGTTGTGGTAGCATTAGGGGAGCATACCATGCTGCCATGATGGGAGGTAATGGAATCCAAGGTTGATTAACAAGAGGTGGATTTGTGAGAGGAGGTGGAGGATGAAGTGGAGTGGTTTGCACAATGGTTGTGTGGATGGGGGTGGTGGAAGTGCTTGGTCCAGCAAACTAATGTTGGGAAAAATACTGAGAGGGGGGGGGGGGTGAATCAATATTTAGTGCTAACTAAAAAACTTTTTACTTTTCTTTTCTCAAAACCCATACGCTACTTTACAGAACAAAACTAGCGTATATACGTGGATATCCTTAATGAAACTCGTGTATGCTCAGAGCTCTTATTATGTATTTGATTCTTAAATAATTGCATCATTTATTCATGAGATGTTAAGCAGTAAGCATGTGTAGTAAAAAAAGAATAAACCATCACACATAAGCAACACACATGAACACCAGGATTTTAAGGTGGAAACCCAAGTCGGGAGAAAACCACCGCTGTCGTCATCTCAGTCTTCAATATTTATTATAAAGAAAACATTTTACAACCATGTACTGGCGCAGACTCATACCAGCACGCAGGCAACCACCTGCAGAAGGCTACAACCTTCTCTCGTTTACCAGCCTCTCCTGGAAGGGAGCTACTACCCCCTGATATTAGCACCAGCCTCTACTAGCAGAAAACTTCCACTTTCATACTGAAGGCTTCAACCCTCAGATCCACTGCAGACCACGTTTCATCAATTTTCAAACTGGATCAAACAACTTCAACACAACCCTTCACTTATCAACAAACATATTTTGCCCAGAACTTCAAACAGAACAATGAGACCACTGTAACCAGAATATTAGAGATAACCCAGACTTCAGAATAGATATGCAGATGTAAACTCAATTCAGAACATTCATTAATCAAATATCATATGCTACTTCTGTTCACTGAGACCGCGTGTATACGCGCTTTCCTGCTTACCAACCTGCGTATGCCTCTGTGCATAACATGGAGTGAATACGCTACTTCTCTTCACTGAAGACGCGTGTATACGTGCTTATCTCCCTATAAAACCGCATATACTTCTGAGAACACTGATTTTTCAGAATGTGATCAAACTCAGATTCAGATTTGAAATCAGATTTCTGTTCAGACAGTCTATCAATCATTCAAAACTATTTAGACAGTCATTCTTCCTTCATTGAATCATCAACCAACAACCAACAACTTGATCTTTCATAATCAACAGCATAATCATTATTCAAACAACCCAGATCTATATGAATACATCATTGACAGATAGCAGTAAAAACAGCAAAACAGATCAAGCATTTCATTCCACATACTTCAGCAAAACCCTAGATTCCATACGCACTTTTACTTCACTGAACCTGCGTATATACGCGCTTTAATAAAAAAAACCTGCGTATACATCAACACATATTCTAGAGCTGATTCATCTTCCATACACGCTTTTGCTGAAGACAACCCGCGTATAGACGCACTTTCTCTGTCACGAACCCGCGTATAGATCTTCAAACTTTATAGGGCTGCGCAATTCTTCAGACCAGATAAATAGATCAGATTTCACCCTTTACTTCAGAGAATATTTGCCACATCTCAGATCTAAACATTCCATAAGCAGATCTAGAAAATAGATAGACATTTCAGATCTAAAGATCCCTTTTCATCATTTTCTTCATAGGTGCATTATGAATTCAGATCTATCAGCAAAATGTTACCCATTCCATTCAGATATACTTCAGAGTGAAGTATTCATTAAAACCCAGACCCATGCACACTCTTGCACTATGATCTTCTTCTCCTTATATAGATTTAGCCTTTATCAATACCATGAGTCAAAACCACGCAACTTCCGATGGTATTCTTGGACAGGATCAAATAGATAATCCAGCGCTCAATACTATGGGCCAATACCATGGTAATTTCCCCTGGTTTTATAAATTTAGAGCGCAAATGGGCATACGCTACTTGTCACGTACATTTCCACGTACATACGCGACTTCTCCTTTACAAACTCGCGTATGCTTTGTGACATGTCCTGTTCATCATTAATCTGGTACTTCCTGGAATTTCTTTCTTCTGCAACTTCTGTACTGATTTGTAGATCCATCATTAACAAATAGGTTGCTATCAAAGTTATCTTATCAAGTGAGTTTCCATCAAGGACAACTTCATCAAGTAGGTTGCCATCAAGGACAACACATTGCATCATATTTCCAACAACTAATTCTGAGCAGACTTGGGATGAAAAGAGCTAAAGTGATGGAGAAGCTGAAAGTCAGGGGAAGTGGAAGGAGAGGCTTCTCTACTGGAACTTTGCTGCAAATCTATGCGCTCAAAGTCATTCTGGTCTATCCCACTATGTGACTTGGTTCTAAAAAGGTTCCTTGTATCCTATAAGTCAAACTGAGGGTCTTGCAAGGCTGTAAGGTGTTCAGGGACAAAGCTTGTTCTATCAATGGTCCTGATAGTGTTTAAATTTCCAGTTTTAGAAGTTTGCCACAAAATCCTTTTTGGGTCATCAACTATGGTAGGAGGATTTGGGTCTGGATGAGATCTGGTACTGATCCTTTGCAAATCTAGATTTGAAACTCAAATTTTAGAGAGGCTGAAAGTTTAGGATTGTTTTCGGAAGGCTGACCTCTCTTAGTGTTTGGTAAACTCACATAGTATGTGACTAGGCTTCTAAACTTCTCAGGGCTAATTTGATACAATCCCAGGGAGTCTAATGAGAACTAGTGAAGTAATAGGTCTACTGTAGGCTAGTGGAGTCGCCAGGTGGATGTTTTTTAGTTGTTTTGAGGATATGTGTGTATGGTCCACCACCAATACTGACAAAAAACCAATCTAGGGATTTTTTGGGGTTTTCTGAGTTCCTTTATGTAGCCCTAGGGTTTGTAAGAGTGTCCTATAGTTGAGTCATCATTTTGATAGGATGGTGAGACAACCAGATTCTACTCTTTGGCTATTAGTTTGAATTATATATGATTTGATGAAGGTTTTCTGAAGTCCTACGGGATACTTAGATTGTTACTCACTTAGAGGTTGCATCATGATCACCATTATGTTAGTGATAGTGATGAGGTGGCTAAAAATCATAGAATGTTGTTTTAACAAGGGCTTCTGAATTGCTTAAGGATGTCTAAGCTTGGTACTTACTCAAAAAGGTCCCACCGTGATCAACATTATGTTAGTGTCCCATGGTTTGGAAGATTGGTAGACCAAATGCACAGGGTAACATCAGACCGGTATTTGGAGTCCTAGGACCTAGCCTTCCTGGACTCAGAGAGGGCTCTCTCTATTATATGCAAAGATGTAAAAATTTTTGCTTTAGAAGGTTGACTTTAGGATAGTTGTTAAGATGGAAAATTTTAGGGGCTAATATTTGCAGGTGGGCTAATTTTCCATGGTTTTTCCAAAAAAAAGATTCGCCAATTTCCATCTTTTTATAAAAATGATTCGCCCAAATTTTAAAATACAAAATTATTTTACGTTAAAAATCGCCAACATTATATAGACAATATATATCATATCATTATAAATTTGAATAAATTTACAAATACATCAATAAAATTTTTATAGTTTGCATATTAGGGACTAGTGAGATTCGCCAATTTTTTAAAATTCAAGATAATTTTCCATCCTTAAAATTTTCCCTGTTTGTTAAGTGTAGGGTTTGTTGTTTCTTTTGGTTGGGTAAGAAGGTCAGGTAGGATAGGTGGAGTGAGAGGTTGTCAAAATCATTGGGCTTGTTAGTCATAAGTTTGTTTACCTATTGTTGATGACTAGTTTCCTTAGCCGAGTTTTTTTGAAGCTAATCTCAATATTTCAATTTTTCATCTAGAAAACACCCCAAACAAATTTTTGTCCTCCTAACCCTCCCTATCAGCCTATGATAAGAACAATCTTAAACTTTCAAGTCATATCTCGCTTTAGCAAAGTCTCCCTGTCTATAGTTGTCATAACTTTGTTTCTCAGCTATCATTTTCCCTTTTTTCTCATACCATTCACTACCCAAAGGTTGAAAAAGTGTCTGCTCCTCTATCCCTAATCATCTTGTCATATGATAATCTGATCATGCCTAAGAAAACACTCAGAATCTGTGACTATTGTCTCTAAGTTAGATAGTGGTGTTTAGGGAGTTTTTCCTTGGCTAAGATATCCTAAGCCAAAAAGCTTGTGTCTAGTACCAATCAACCATGAATCTTTTCCTAATTTTAAAAACAAGCCTTGATCTATCCATAGGTCACACCCCACTAAAAGGTCACTTTGTCTCATGTAAGAATAAGTTCAACAAAGATCCAAATCATGAAAAGATAAGGATGTTCACTGTCTAAAGAAATACGATTAGATCAGGCGAAATCTCCATGAAACACCAAAGGAGCTCTCCAAGGTTCAAAAACATATGTTTTTACATATCTGCAGGGGTGTAATTGAATGATGATTAGTGTGCAAATGGGAGAAAAAGATCAACTGAACAAGTTTCTCATACTGAAATATTTTGCCTTAAATAATCATATGGAGAGCTATAAAGTAAAGAGCATCAAGTGTACATGGTTTAAATCCAAAGCCTGCCTGAAGAGTATAGATCATTCCTCAAGTCAAATGAACACAAAAGACTGAGTGATGCTGATCAACAATGCTCCATAATCTCCTCGAAAAGTAGTGCTGCATAATCTTTCCAAAGGGCATCATCATGTAGGGCATAAGAAGATAGCTGATTTTTATGCTACCTTGAACCTGGGATGTGAACATTAGTCAAAAGCAGTTTCAATATACCTCTGAAAGCACAATCGAGGGAAAAATCTTGTTCAATGATGTCTAGTAGTGAACACTCTCCATATACCAATCATAGTGATATTTTACAAAAGGGATATACATCTCAGACAATGCCTCATAAAGCAATAGGACATTAGGTTCAAGTGATTTTACCAATGATAAATGTCAAAATTCACTTTGTTTCCTATTGATATTCTTCAAGAAAACACACAAAGCAAGGTACAGTGATTGAAATAAGATGAAGATCCTGTGTTTAATGATAACCTCCTTCAATGATAAGCAGAGGGTTAGAAACACATGATGGAACTTCCTTCAATGATAAGCAGAGGGTTAGAAACACATGATGGAACCTCCTTCAATGATAAGCAGAGCATTAGAAAAACATTGCTGTGACCTCCTTCACAAACAAGCAGAGGGTCAACATGTTTTTAAGAAACTTCAGAGTTTGATTTGTGCCACCTCCTCCAAAGATGAACAGAGAATGCATAACAGGGTTTAAAATTATGTTTGAGAATGTTTTCTTTTGGAAAGCCTAGTTGAAGAATAGTGGTGAAACAAATGAGAGTTTATAGGTTAAAGGCCTCTTCCACATCAAAAGCCAAAGAGTGAGATGAAGGTGCTAAAAGGCCTCCGTTCTCATGTTTATGAAAGTCTCCTTCAAAGGATAAATTAGAGGTTATAATTTTGATTAAAGAATCCTCATCTAAATGGCCAAGGAGGTAGACCAAGCTCTGTTTAAAGTGACTTCTGCAACTAATATAAAGAGATAGTCCATCTAGATGATTTATGTGGAAAAAGGCATTCTTGTTTTTTAGACAGATTCATTATGGTTTATCAAGAATTAATCCCTCCAAGTGATGAACAAAGGGCAAGCACCAAAAGTTGTTTTATCACCTCATTTAAAAGACAGAGGGCACATTTTTAAGAATAGGTGAACTTTCATTGTTTGAAGGTCCCCCTTCATCATGAGCTAAAGGCCCAACAATGACTTTAAATAAACATTTGGGGTCACAGACCATATGGATCAGCCTATTCAAAAGGTAAAACAAAGATGTAGAAGACCAATTCTTGGTGGATACAAGCAATCTGCATTTTTAGGTGTTTTACATCAGAGGATAAATTCAAGTTTCAGGTTTGAAAGGCCACCTTTGAAAGGAAAAAAAGACACGCTGTATGATAAAGATAAGCTCTTTATGTTTTAAGTTTATCTCTTTGGTAAACAAGCAAAAGGAGAAAATAAATGGATTTAGGATCTCCTCTTCATAAAATAGTGGATTGGCATAGTGGTTTTAAGATGGCTGTATTAGTGTTTTTAGGGTGACATCTTTGTAAACAAACAGAGAACAACATAGTTTTTTAAAGACCCTCATCACTTCATAAAACAGTGGATTTGCATTATGTTTGAGAAGCTGCATTAGTGTTTTTAAAAGGATAATCTCCTTGGTAAACAATCAGGGGATCAAATCATGGCATGTAGACCTCCTTCATCATACAAGCAGAAGATCAAATCATTGTTCAAAGGCCTCTTCACCTCATAAAACAATGGATTTACCTTATAGTGTTGAGATGCTGTAATATTGATGTTGTTGTATGCCTTTTTCAGTTGACAACCACACAGGGGTAAAGTGCCAAGGAGGGTCATAAACACATTTTTATTGGCTCCTCCTAGAAATGAGCAGAGGGAAAGTCACCAAAAAAAAAAAATTAAAGTTTTTTTGGAAAAGAGAGACACTGTGTTTTAAAGGAAACCTTCAATTTGATGACAAAGGAAAAAGTGAGGAATCACTAAAAAGAGGGAAAAAAATTTCAAAACGTTTTAAAAAGGAGCTATAAAAGCCCTCAAAGTCAAAGATCATTTCTACTTTGCAAAAGAACAAAAGAAAAAACTTTCTTTAAAAACTTGAGCGAGCAGTTTGCATAGTTTTTCAGGATGTGACATGCCTGTGGCAGGACGCAACGTGCCTATAGGCATTCACAAAAGGATTTTGCACACGGCGCGACGTGCCTGTAGATTTCCATGACGCTCCTGTGTGTGTGTCAACCGACCTGACAACTCTGGCGTTCAACGGGCGCCCAGGGCTCGACCTGACAGTTCAAATGCAACATTCAACACTACGCTCCTATGCAGAGGAGTGTAGCACCTCTCAAACTGCCATCTTTTCACCTCAAATCAGGTTTTTTTACTCGCAAACTCATCTTCAAAATGTAGCCATACATTTTTAAAGAGGTATTTACTGTTTGTCTCAGTCAAGTTTTTGATTTGAGGGAAAATTTGATATTAAAGTTTAAAGGAAAATAGTGATTGAGGGTAAAAGGATAATCACAATTTTACAGAGAAGTTTGTTTGTTTGCAAAGACTTGTTTGTCAAACAAAGAAGAACAATTGTGTGCTAAAAAGAAACAGTCCTCTACTCAAGATCAAAAAAACTGGTTTGCCAGTGCTTAAAGAAAAACACAGTTACCTTTAAAAACTGTCATATTTATTAAGATACAGAGAAAGAATGATAGAGGAAGGAATGTTTATTGTCAAGGGGTTTCTTGATTTAGAGCAGCTAAAGACAAACACAATCTTCAAGGGGAAAAGAGTTTTAGTGTCAAAAGGAAGGGGAATTTGTTTCCACTTAACAAAAACTTGTTTACCAAATAAAAACAAAACTCAGTCTCACAAAGAGGAAAACAGGGTTTTGATTGAGGAGCTATTTCAATGATTGTTTGAACATTTGTTTTGGTAAGTCAGTAAATGGTATCAAAAGAAAAATGCCTCCAAAGAAAGTCAGCAAGGGTGGATTTCACAAAATATTTGAGCCTGTTACAACTCAAGAAGTAAATGAATCCCTTTCAATTCTTTTTAACTTCCATGAGGTGGGCTGCCTTGATTTTTTCCAAAAGGTCCAGTAGGTCACAAATTACCCTCCCTTAACACAACTGTTCGCCCTGAGGCTGCAAGGAAAGCATGTCCACTTAGCAGGTCTGGAATTTAAACTCACTCCTAGGGTTGTCTCCAAAGCAACTAAGATCCCCTATATAGGATAAAAGTGGTTCAAACAAGCATACCTAGATCTGAATCACTATAAACCTTTCTTAAAACTAGACCATCAGGATGCTTGCCAAGCTATATTCCATTTTTCTCACTTATTGAGCAGCTATTCCCCCTTCATGAGAGTTATCATGAAGTATTTCACATGTGAAGGGAGGTTTTCCCAGATTTATTCCTATCACATCAGGGTTCTCATGCAATTCACAAGAACTCAGTTGTTAAACCTACCTTTCTTCCTCTGCAAAAGCATGGACAAGATTTCCTCCCTTGTTCAAAAGAGACCTCCTGCTCAGCAAAAATCTAGTCTTTTCCATCATTCCCTCGTCAAAATCATCATCCTTCACCATCTTGAAAAGAAAGGAGTGTCTTGGGAGACTTTCATTTCTCATCCAGATTTTTCCACTGCCTCTTCATCTAATGGCCCATCTCACACATCCTCTTCACCCTCCACTCACTATGTCTCTCCTCCACCAAGTCAAAATACTCCTCAAAGGAAAACATCACCCATGATTGACAGTGAAAAAGAGCAGTCTTTTGAAAGCAGGCATGAGGTTAGTGGTGATGAGGAACATGAGGACACTAAGCAAATTAGTGAACATGAACCAAGTGACAAATATCAAGGTAGTGACCATAAGAAGCAAGCTAGTGATGATGAGGGACAAGGTAAAGAATCTAAACATGATAGTGAGGAAGAATGAAATGATGTCAAGCGTGAACAAAATGATAGTGAGCATAATAGTCATGAAGAGAAACAGAGCAATGACGAAGAGAAACAGAGCAGTGAAAAAGAGGTGCAAAGTAGTGATGATGAAGAGCAGCAAGCTAGTGGTGATAGAGAGCAAAGTGAAGAGGTTCAGAGCAGTGAAGAAAGACAAAGTGACCATAAACAACACAATGATCCGGAGGACGGTCCTCAAGGGAAAAATGAAGATCCTAAGCAAGGTATTGATGAGGACCAACAAAGCAGCCCTCAAACAGACAGTGATGGAGGTGAAAACATGAAAAGTGACAATGGTAGTAGCCCTCAGCAAATTCAAGACAAAGATGAGGGTAAATAAGGCAGTCTACAGGCAGACAGTAAAGATGGTCAAGTAGCAGAAAAAGATGATGAAGCTGTCGACCCTAAAAAAACTCAAAACAGTGAAGAAAACAGTGACAAAGGTGAAGCTGGAGTAGATGATGATGGAAGCAGCAGGGTAAAGGACCAATTTGAACAAGTGCAAGTAATGAAACCTCCTCTCTCTTCTCCTCAACAGAGCCAAGAGCATGTGCTAGCTGCCTCTCCTAGGCAAGGGGCCATGACTCTTCCTCCAAAAGTGGTGAAGCCTAAAAACACCAAATCCACTAAGAAGAAGATCACTCCAGCAATGACTACCAATGTCACAAGAGCACTAAGAAGTAGAGGAAAACTGTCTAAGAAGAGTATTTTTGAATTACCAAAGAGGAAAAGGACCAATAAGTCTACCCAAGGTAAGGTTAAAGAAAAAGAGGAACAACAGGAGAGTAGTCATGAAAAGGAAAGGGAGTTTGACATCATACAGATAGATAGTGATGCTGGAGATGATGAAGCTAGAATTCTTGAGGCTCTTTTGGAAAATAGAGAAGCCCAAATTCATGACTTAGAAGCTGATCTAGAAAGGTCAAAGGACCTCATACATGTTCTACAGATGCAAAACAAACAAATGAGTGGTCAAATGGCAGTTTATGAGGCCCGGGCTTTCAAATACGAAAGGGAAGCCTACAAAGCACAAGTCAAGCTTGAAGAGATTATGGGTGAATTTGATGATACTGAAGAAGAAGAGTAGCCTATGAGAAAGAGGCCTAGGACTATGGGTCTTAGAAAAGCTTTGGAGAAAAAGAAGGAAGAAGAAGCAGCCCTTGTTCGATCTTATCCTCTCACACAATTACTCGCCCAAGAAATAGAAAATGATAAAGAATCATGGCTTGAAAGAGCCAACAATAATTTGGAGGATAAATTAGAGAAAGCAAATAGAGACTTGGATCTGCAGAGGAAGATGACCGGGCACTACAAGAGATTGAACCAATTTTCCCGAAGAAAGCTCAAACTTGCTCAAGAAAGGCTCAAAACTACCCGAAAGAGGCACCCGGTAGAAAAAGTGGAGAAAGGCATATCTAGGCTTGAAATCTTGGCCTCAGCTTCCTTGCATGATTCTAAGAACCCATAAGGGGCTGGCTCGCCAAAATTGAGCAAAATTTGACATGATTTTGTTTTTTATGTTTTTTGGCCCTAATTGCACATTTTTCTAGGCACTGCCATGGGTGCTAGGAGCATCCTCAGCTCATGAAAGTCATTTTGTTGGATGGATTAAATTTTGGGGCAGCTACTCACAAATTTTTAGATCCAAAGGAGGTGTTTTGGTCCCCCAAAGAGGCAAAAAATCAATCAAAATTCACCTTTTTGCCTCACATATCAGCAAATAAGACCCCCCTGGGTTTTTTTTCACTTAGTCCACCTTTTGACATACTTCCAGGGATCAGTTTGGGAAAAATCAAGTAATTCCAGAAACTAGAGATCTGTGGCTTTCCAACGAGCTATCACGAGCCTCGTTTCGACATTAGGAGGTCCCTCAAAAGTTTTCTGCAAAACAAGCTTCTTTCTGCTGCTATGCTTCTGTAGCATATGCTCCTCCAAATGTGCGTTTAGCTATTTTTATCACCATGTCAGTAATAAAAAGTCAATTTCCTTTCTATTATTAGCTTAAATAGATATTTTTGAAGATATTTTTTGCCTTGGGATTTGCAAAGCCTCAAGGACAAAATCAGATATTTGTAATAGGCCAATGGCCTTTTAGATGCTCTTGGATAGTTTCATTCTCTTTGGCCTATATATTCCAAGAGATTTCATTGTAACAAGAGGCTGAAATTGATGTTATAGAGCAATACATAGTATTACAAGCTTTGAAGAAATACTTTTTCTCATGAAGTGGATGATTTCTTGTTTGTCTTGGATGTTGGAAGAGGACTATTTGTGGGATTCCATGGCTTGGTGAATGGTATAGTGTTCCTTATCTATTATATTTCCTTTGTTTATCATACATGTTTTCATGCTTCTTGCTTGTTGCAGGTTAGTTAAGAATATATTTGAGACATGCCCATGGAGGCACCTCAAGTTTCCTAATTCATTACAGTCTCTATGTTTTTCTTCTTTCTTGGTTATGTCAAAGAATTCTTAACTACTCTTTGATACCCTAAGAACTTGTTATCAATTTCATTAATGGTTATTATGTATGCTATCTAGTATGATTCACGGTATGCCTTGCTTACTCATAGCTAACCAAAACCCCATCACTGAAACCTTTCTCTGAATATTTGATTGTCCTAGTTAAACCAAAGAGGTCTTTTTTCGATCTTGCCCTTTTCCCATGCTCTGCAATCTTAGTTCAAAGTTCCCGATAGCTCAAAATATGATGTTTAGGAGTTCCCTCTTCATAGATTGTGTTGTTTTTTTGAATTATTTATTTTCCCAAAAATATGAAGGTGATTTTCCCAAAGTTAGAGGTTCTTATACTTCTATGTATCTCCTAAATGTTTATTTTATGCATCTATCAGTTTGAGTTTCATTTATAGTGATTAATGGTTAGCCCTACCACATGGATTTCTACTGTAAAACTATTTATGCTTAAAACCTCTTTGTCCTTCACAAACTTAGTGTCCATCTCATTTCACTTATGCCCAAAGAATCCATTTATCTCGACCAAATCGGCCCTGCAATATACCTTATCTACAATTTGAGGCAGTCTCGACCTTTTCGACCCCATAGCCCAGTTGATCTAACAATATTTTTATTGATTTATCCTTTGATCAGTTCTCCCTCAAAAAACCTAAAAACCAAAACATACTTAACAACTAGCCTAAAATCAAAAAAATAAAAAGCAAACAAGTTTATATCCTTTGCATAATAGAGAGAGCCCTCTCTGAGTCTAGGAAGGCTAAGTCCTAGGGCTCCAAAGTTGGTTTGATGTTACCCTAACACTTTGCTTGCCAATCTGCCAAATCACGGGACCCTAACATAATGGCGATCACGGTGGGACCTTTCTAAGTTAGTGACAAACTAAGTACACCTTAGGACTCCAGAAATCCCTTGTATTCAAGAATATCTAGTGAATCTACCACCTCATCGCCACACTAACATAATGGCGATCACGGTGGGACATAATGAGAACATGACAGTCTAGCAAACTCTTGTAGACTCATTAGTCCTTCAAAATTAAACTCAGACAGACAACCTAAGAAATCATTTAGGGTAAACTCTTTTTGTTTCATCATCTTTGCAAAGTGACGAATCAGGTTTAGAACACTCTTACAAACTAGGCTGCATATAAAAACCCAGAAAACCCCAAAAACATCCCTAGATTGGCTTTTTCTCAGTTATTGGTGGTGGACCATAAGTACATATCTCTAAAAACAACTAAACATCCACCTGGTGACTCCACTAGCCTCCAGTAGGCCTAATACTCCATAAAAAACCAAAAATTTCATAAATCATACTATCCTGTTGACTTAAGTTTCCCAAAAACTCAAAGTTCATGATGCAGCCTCTGAAATCAGTGACAAATTAAGTACAACTTAGGGATTCAGAAATCTTCATCTAAACATAGGAAATCAACAGAATAAACTTGCAGATAGAACT
Source organism: Pinus albicaulis (assembly GCA_034641835.2). Classification (NCBI taxonomy): domain Eukaryota; kingdom Viridiplantae; phylum Streptophyta; class Pinopsida; order Pinales; family Pinaceae; genus Pinus; species Pinus albicaulis. Next base: position 1,309,566,849 of record CM076574.1, read on the forward strand.
ATAGCTTTCTCAACAATCTAGCAAACTGTTGAAAATAAGTTCTAAGTCATTTTTGCAAGTTTTCACATAAAATTTTTCTAGAAAAGAGTTTTCTTAAAAAAAAAATTTGTCAGTATTGGTGGTGGACCATAAATCTCAAGAAAATCCACCTGGCGATTCCACTAGCCTTCATTTTGGTTTGACCTTACTCACATTAGTGAAATACCTAGAGAGGACAACCATCCAAAAACAATCACAAATATCACCCTCTCTAAACTTTGACTTTGAAATCTGGCTTCACGAATAATTAATACCAAATCTCACCCGGACCCAAATCCCCCTATCATAGTTGATGACCTAGAAAATATTTTGTGGCAAAATTCTGAAACTGTAACTTAGCTACTGATAGGACCATCCACAAAGAGAGCTCTGTACCTGAACATCTTACATCCTTGCAATATTCCCAGTTTGACTTGAGTTTAGCAAAAGCCCTTTTTAGAAGCAAGTCGCAAAGTAAAATCAACCTTGACGATATTGAGCCCTTAGATTTGCAGCAGAGTCCTAGCAGAGAATCCTCACCCACTACACCTCCTGATTTTTAGCTTCTCAACCACTTTAGCTCTTATCACCTCAAATCTGCTCAGAATCAGTTGACAAGTCCAAATACCTCTGCCACACCCATTCAGACCACAACTGTGAAAATCACCTCATCCCATACTATAAACCCTCATACTGTAAATATACCATCTGCTCCCATCATGGCAACTTGTTATGCACCCTTAGTGCTAACTCTGCCTTTGGTACCTTTGCAAAATGATTACCAATCCCGAATCCCACACTTCACCGGAACTGAGGCTACTACTGCCCAACAGCATGTAGATAGAATCAGTGATGCATTTGACTACATGGAATTAGAAGATGAAACCATAAAGATGAGAATGTTCACCCAAAGCTTAGGCGGAGAACCCAAGAAATGGTTTAAAAGCTTAGCTCCTAACAATATACATAATCTCCCAGCACTTTACCAAACTTTCATAAACAGGTGGGAAATCAGAAAAAACCCCTTCCAAATCCTTTCCGAATATAACAGTCTTAAAAGGAATATGGGGGAAAGTGTTCAAGGCTATTGCACTAGATTCAACAGTGTCTATAATGCCCTCCCGCCTCACATGAAACCCCCACTTGGCTCAGCATTATCAAAATTTCTCGAAGGTTTCGATCGAAATATGACATACCAACTAAGAGAAAGAAACCCCACAACTTTAGAAAAAATGCAAAAGGTAGCTATTAGTGCCGAAGCCAACCTAGCTGAAAAGAGAGCTAGGATGAGATCAGAAAAGAAAGTGACATATCGAGATGAGGCCATGCCTTTAGTTTCCTCCTTAGATCCCAGAATAGACAACCTGGTTAGATCCATGGAAAAAATGTGGGAAAGAATAAATCTGAATGAAAAATCACCTCTTAAGGACAACCAGCCAAACCCTCAAAACAAAAATCGGAACCAAAACTTTAGAAGAGACCCGCCTCAGAACAAACCAAGGGAAAATGATCAATAGATCAGACCACCTTTCAATGAAAACTATGTTGATGAGTTAGAAAGAGATATGGAACCGCTTGATGAAAATCACTTAAACTTGATAGGTTCTGATAGCGAGGGTGAGGTTTTACTCATAGAAGAAGAACGAGTTTTCCTATCCTCGAATCAAAATGAAACAAATTATGAGGACCCCGATGATCCTGAGGTAGGATTGCAAAACGCCATAATGGAAGCTCATAGGCAATATGATCTTAGGAGTAAGAAAAACCAAGACAACTCTAAGAAAGTTAGCTCAGATACTACTATTACCAAAACCCCCGATACCATTCTTAAAATAACAATAGATAGTAACAAAATCATGGTTAAGAAAACTGACCAAAACAAAGACAAAGCTAGTCAGGCTTTCTTAGTACCTCTACTAAGACTCCCGAAACAACTGTATTGAACAAAACCCCAAATCAAAATCAGCGAATTAAAAATATAGAGAAAGTCATGACTGAAAAAACTGAAGCAAATCTATTTAAACTACAAGCACCCTTCAGTTTCGAAGGGGAAATTTCCAAAATTAAGATCACCATGCCTCTCACTGAACTGATTTCCCAAAGCTCATACAAATCTCAAGTGCTAAAGGTCATAAACATAGGAAATGATGTAGATACTTTACACCTAGCTAATGATACCCCTAAGGTGTTGTTTGGACCAAAAATAGAAGGAAAATATCAATAGGGAACCACTCTTCCTTTTTACATTAGTCTGAATATACATGACCAAATCATACATAATGCCATGCTATATTCCATGGCCTCTCACAATCTCATGCCGAAATTAGTAATGGAAATATTAGGCCTAGAAATAACGAAACCTTATAAAGACTTATATTCATTTGATTCAAGCAGAGTCAAGTGTCTAGGCCTGATAAAAGATCTTTGTGTCATTTTGGCCCAAGTACCTGCAAAACACCTGGTCATGGACATAGTGGTAGCAGACATCCCTCCCAAGTACGGAATGCTTTTATCTATATCTTGGGGGGCCAAGCTTCAAGGAAATATTCAACTAGATATGTCTTATGCCACCATTCCTGTGTTTAATCAAACAAGAATACTGTATTGGGAATCACACATGAAATATATGGTCAGCAACCAAGAAAGACCAGATAACATCCCTATATATTCCATACATTTAGATCTAAATTCCTTCATTTTACACACTAATGAAGACATTGATAAACAGGTAGGAGAAATTGAAACAGATCTAGGCACGCTGCATCAACCACCCCAGATTCTCTATGATGAGATGGATACTCAAAACTATCATGACCCTGAACAATTATGTCTTGAAGAGTGGGAGTTTGATTTTATAGAAATAGAGATAAATTAGAAAACAGAACACATTCTACACCCTCAAGCAAGTTTCTCAAGCCAAGGACAAACATCAAAAGTACAATCAGAATTTTTTTTCAAAACAGAAGCACTAGAAGGCTTACATAGTACAAATCTTTTTAGAAATCAAGAACAGGGAAGTCTTATGTTCTTACCATACTTAAATGATTCACCATCCCAAAACCTTACCTCTCCAAGTAAAGCTTTAAATTTCGCAACCACTTTGATGAATCTAGGAAAAATGTCTAATGAATTCAATGAAGAGGAATATGATGAAAGCAGTCCCAAGACACGTGAGTTAATTGAACTAGCTAAGATTTTGTCATTTCACCAGAGATTAAGAACTGCTAGAGTATGCAAAATTGTTCAAGATACTAGTACATGTCAGGAAAATAGTTTAAAACACTATGAAAATGCTATCATTTGAAGAAGTAACCCTTACAAAAATAAATGCAAAAATCTTGGTCAAACATTAATAATTAAAGACAAAGCAAGTGGACATAGGATATGTGTAGATTTCAGGAACACAGATAAACCTCCCCGGAACAACACTTATATCCTTCCCAAAACAGATCATACCATACAGAAGCTAGGATTTTCTAATCATATGTCTTTGCAAACTTATGTTTCAGGATATCATCAGTTAATTCCTCTTCAAATCAAACAGCTTAAAGATTTTTTCAAATACACTGGGAGCAGTTCCAAATTCCAACCTAGAGTTGCAAAACCGCCAGACACCAAAGAAATTCTCCTGAAGGCCATGTTTCCAATTCTTAATTTCTTCATTATGATGTACCTTGACGATGTCATCATCTGTTTTAAAAATGACAAAGAGTATCTATATTACCTAAAGAAGATGTACAACAAAGGTAGGAGCAGAAATTGAAGGTATAGAGAAAAGAAGCAAGCAGACACAGAATTTTTCAAAGACTCTTGAAAGAATCCTCATGATGTGCTTGAAAGGGAAATTTTTCCAAACTTTTCTTTTCAAGAGCTGACCGGACTAAGAGCATCGGGAGATCCCTCTGAAGACAAAATGCTCAAGTTCCACCATTTTCAAGATTTCTAGTTTTCAAAAATTTCACTCATTGTACATATCACTGTTTGAAGAAATAAATCAAGAACAAAAAATAACAAAATAGTAGAAAAGTTGAAATGAGGGCAGTTTTAGAAAATAACAGAAAAGACCCATGTAAAAAAATTGTCATGCTGAAAGTGCGCAAGTCTAAATGCCACTACTAGTGCTCAAAAGATATCTTGTTCAGTTATATAGCCTAATCATAACTGAACATGTTTTAAATTTATTGCTAATAAGTTAGTGAAAGAAGTGATAGTCAAAATGTGTAAGCTTGACTTGTCAAAGAAAGTAGATTAGGAAAAGATATTGGTTCCACACGCTCAAAACAGAACCAAAGAGGAAAATAGGGATGAGAAAACAAACTATGTTTCCTAGCCTTGTTTTTTCTAAATATCATTTCATGAAAAATAATATTTGTGTGCAACTTATCTTTATGCCACAAATACATGAAAAATCATACCGTCTAATCCTGATTTGGTCATTTTTCAATTTCATGTTTTAGTTTAGTGAATGAAATCCTGTCAAACAGACTAATCTTGACAATCGATCTTGCATAGGTAGATAAACAAAGGAGTTCATCAGTTTAATCTAAACTCCCGGAAGATATAAGTGTAGAGTTAGATAGTTTTCTTTTCTAAAAAATATCATGTCGAAAGGTTGCTAGTCCAAATGCACCAAAAGAAGAAAAAATGCTAGGAAATATAGCTAGGTAGGTAGATATGACTTTGATGCTAATCATGCTATCAATTTTCAGAAATAGCATCAAGAAAGAGAGAAATTTGCACCAATGGATAAGGCACTGGTCTTCACAAGCGACAGATCTACAATTCTGGACACCTCCTGAAAAGGAGTAGCCCTCCCCAAATAGAGCCACTGTTAATCATCAGTATTTTTTACCTATTGTTGATGACTAGTTTCCTTAGCCGAGTTTTCTAGAAGCTAATCTCAATATGTCAATTTGTCATCTAGAAAACACCCCAAACAAATTTTTGTCCTCCTAACCCTCCCTATCAGCCTATGATAAGAACAGTCTTAAACTTTCAAGTCATATCTCGCTTCAGCAAAGTCTCCCTATCTATAGCTGTCATAACTTTGTTTCTCAGCTATCATTTTCCCCTTTTTGTCATACCATTCACTATCCGAAGGATGACAAAGTTTCTGCTCCTCTATCCCTGATCATCTTGTCATATGACAATCTGATCATGCCTAATAAAACACTTAGAATCTATGACTATTGTCTCTAAGTTAGATAGTTGTGTTTAGGGAGTTTTTCCTTGGCTAAGATATCCTAAGCCAAAAATCCTGTGTCTAGTACCAGTCATCCATAAACCTTTTGCTATTTTTCAAAACAAGCCTTGATCTATCCATAGGTCACACCCCACTAAGAGGTCACTTTGTCTCATGTAAGAAGAAGTTAAATAAAGATCCAAATTAGGAAAAGATAAGGATGTTCACTGTCTGAAGAAATATGCTTAGATCAGGCGGAATCTCCATGAAACACCAAAGGAGCTCTCCAAGGTTAGAAAGCATATGTTTTTACATCTCTGTAGGGGTGTAATGGAATGATGATCAGTGTGCAAATGGGAGCAAAAGATCAACTGAACAAGTTTCTCATACTGAAATATTTTTCCTTAAATAATCAGATGGAGAGCTGTAAAGTAAAGAGCAACAAGTGTACATGGTTTAAATCCAAAGGCTTCCTGAAGAGCAGAGATCATTCCTCAAGTAAAATGAACACAAAATACTGAGTGATGTTGATTAGCAGTGCTCCATAATCTCCTCCAAAAGTAGTGCTACATAATATTTCCAAAGGGCATCATCATGTAGGGCATAAGAAGACAGCTGCTTTTTATGTTACCTTGAACCTGGGATGTGAACATTAGTCAACAACAGTTTCAATATACCTCTGAAAACACAATCAATGGAAAAAGCTAGTTCAATGATGTCTAGCACTGAACACTCTCCATATACCAATCACATTGCTTCTGGTATAGATTTCACAGTGATATTTGACAAAAGGGATATACATCTCAGACAATGCCTCGTAAAGCAATAAGACATTAGGTTCAAGTCATTTTACCAATGATAAATGTCAAAATTCTCTTTGTTTCCTATTGATATTCTTCAAGCAAACACACAGAGAAGGGTACAGTGATTGAAAGAAGATGAATATCCTGTGTTTAATGATAACCTCCTTCAATGATAAGCAGAGGGTTAGAAACACATGATGGAACTTCCTTCAATGATAAGTAGAGGGTTAGAAACACATGATGGAACCTCCTTCAATGATAAGCAGAGGATTAGAAAAACATTGCTGTGACCTCCTTCACAAACAAGCAGAGGGTCAGCATGTTTTAAGAAATTTCAGAGTTTGATTTGCACCACCTCCTCCAAAGATGAATAGAGAATGCATAGCAAGGTTTAAAATTATGTTTGAGAATGTTTTCTTTTGGAAAGCCTAGGTTAATAATAGTGGTGAAACAAATGAGATTTTATAGGTTAAAGGCCTCTTCCACATAAAAAGCCAAAGAGTGACATGATGGTGCTAAAAAGCCTCTATTCTCATTTTTATGAAAGCCTCCTTCAAAGGATAAATCAGAGGTTATAATTTTCATTAAAGTAGCCTCCTCTAAATGGCCAAGGAGGTAGACCAAGCTCTGTTTAAAGTGACTTCTGCAACTAATATAGTCAACCTAGATGATTTATGTGGAAAAATGCATTCTTGATTTTTAGACAGATTCATTATGGTTTATCAAGAATAAATCGCTCCAAGTGATGAATAAAGTGCAAGCGCCAAAAGTTGTTTTCTCACCTCATTTAAAAGACAAAGGGCACATTTTTAAGAATAGGTGAACTTTCATTGTTTGAAGGTCCTCCTTCATCATGATATAAAGGGCCAACAATGACTTTAAATAAACATTTGGGGTCATAAATCATATGGATCAGCCTATTCAAAAGGTAAAACAGAGATGTAGGAGACCAATTCTTGGTGGATACAAGCAATCTGCATTTTTAGGTGTTTTAAATCAGAGGATAAATTCAAGTTTCAAGTTTGAAAGGCCACCTTCAAAAGGACAAAAAGACACACTGTATGATAAAGATAAGCTCTTTATGTTTTAAGTTGATCTCTTTGGTAAACAAGCAAAAGGAGAAAACACATTTTTTCAGGACCTCCTTCTCTTCATAAAATAGTGGATTGGCATAGTGGTTTTAAGATGGTTGTAGTAGTGTTTTTAGGGTGACATCTTTGTAAAAAAATAGAGACCAACACAGTTTTTTAAAGACCCTAATCACTTCATAAAATAGTGGATTTGCATTATGTTTTGAGAAGCTGCATTAGTGGTTTTAAAAGGATAATCTCCTTGGTAAACAATGAGGGGATCAAATCATGGCTTGTAGACCTCCTTCATCATACAAGCAGAAGACCAAATCATGGTTCAAAGGCCTCTTCATTTCATAAAAAAGTGGATTTACCTTATGGAGTTGAGATGCTGTAATAATGATGTTCTTGTAAGAATTTTCCAGCTGAAAACCACACAGGGGTAAAGTGTCAAGGAGGATCATAAACACATTTTTATTGCCTCCTCCTAGAAATGAGCAGAGGGCAAGTCACCAAAAAAAAAAAAATTAAAGTTTGTTTGGAAAAGAGAGACACTGTGGTTTAAAGGAAGCCTTCAGTGTGATGACAAAGGCAAAAGTGAGGAATCACCAAAAAGAGGGAAAAAATGTTCAAAACATTTTGAAAAGGAGCTATAAAATCCCCCAAAGTCAAAGATCATTTGTACTTTGCAAAAGAATAAAAGAAAAAACTTTCTTTCAAAACCTGAGCGAGCAGTTTACATAGTTTTTCAGGACACGACGCACTTGTGGCAGGACACGACGCACCTATAGGCATTCACAGAAGGAGTTTTCACATGGTGCGATGTGCCTGTAGATTTCTGCAACGCGCCTGTGTGTGTGTCAACCGACCCGACAACACCGACGTTCAACGGGCGCCCAGGGCCTGACCCAACAGTTCAAACACAGTGTTCAACGCTACGTGCCTATTCACAGGAGCTTAGTGCCGCTCAAACTACCTCCTTTTCACCTTAAACCAGGTTTTTTGCCCCGCAAACTCGTCTCCAAAAACCAGCCAAACATTTTTAAAGAGGTATTTACTGTTTGTCTCAGTCAAGTTTTTGATTCAAGGGAAAATTTGATATTAGATTTTAAAGGAAAATAGTGATTGAGGGTAAAAGGATAATCACAGTTTTATAGAGAAGTCTGTTTGTTTGCAAAGACTTGTTTGTCAAACAAAGAAGAACAATTGTGTGCTAAAAAGAAACAGTCCTCTACTCAAAATCAAAAAAACTGGTTTGCCAGTGCTTAAAGAAAAACACAGTTACGCTTAAAAACTGTCATATTTATTAAGATACAGAGAAACAATGATAGAGGAAGGAATGTTTATTTTCAAGGGGTTTCTTGATTTATAGCAGCTAAAGACAAACACAATCTTCAAGGGGAAAAGAGTTTTAGTGTCAAAAGGAAAGGGAATTTGTTTCCACTTAACAAAAACTTGTTTACCAACTAAAAACAAAACTCAGTCTCACAAAGAGGAAAACAGGGTTTTGATTGAGGACCTATTTCAGTGATCATTTGAACATTTGTTTTGGTAAGTCAGTAAAGGGTATCAAAAGAAAAATTCCTCCAAAGAAAGTTAGCAAGGGTGGATTTCACAAAATATTTGAGCCTGTTACAACTCACGAAGTAAATGAATCCCCTTCAATTCTTTTTAACTTCCATGAGGTGGGCTGCCTTGATTTTTGCCAAAAGGTCCAGGAGGTCACAAATTAACCTCCCTTAACACAACTATTCACCCTGAGGCTGTAAGGAAAACATTTCCACTTAGCAGGTATGGACTTTAAACTCACTCCTAGGCCTATCTCCAAAGCAACTAAGATCCCCTATATAGGAGAAAAGTGGTTCAAACAAGCATACCTAGATCTGAATCACTATAAACCTTTCTTAAAACCAGACCATCGGGATGCTTGCCAAGCTATATTCCCTTTTTCTGAGTTATTGAGCAGCTATGCCCCCCTCATGAGAGTTATCATGAAGTATTTCACATGTGAAGGGAGGTTTTCCCGGATTTATTCTTATCACATCAGGCTTCTCATGCATTTCACAAGAACTCAGTTGCTGAACCCACCTTTCTTCCTCTGCAAAAGCATAGAAAAGATGTCCTCCCTTGTTCAAATGATGCCTCCTACTCGGGAAAAATCCAGTCTTTTCCAACATTCCCTCATCAAAATCATCATCCTTCACTAGCTTGAAAAGAAAGGAGTGTCTTGGGAGACTTTCATTTCTCATCCAGATTTTGCCACTGCCTCTTCATCTCATGGCCCATCTTACACATCCTCCTCACCCTCCACTCACTATCTCTCTCCTCCATCAAGTCAAAATACTCCTCAAAGGCAAACATCACCCATGATTGACAGTGAAAAAGAGCAGTCTTTTGAAAGCAGGTATGAGGTTAGTGGTGATGAGGAACATGAGGACACTAAGCAAATTAGTGAGCATGAACCAAGTGAAAAATCTCAAGGCAGTGACCATAAGAAGCAAACTAGTGATGATGAGGGAAAAAGTAAAGAATCTAAACATGAAAGTGAGGAAGAAGGAAATGATGGTAAGCATGAACAAAATGATAATGAGCATAGAATTCATGAAGAGAAACAGAGTAGTGAAAAAGAGGTGCAAAATAGTGATGATGAAGAGAAACAAGCTAGTGGTGATAGAGAGCAAAGTGAAGAGGTTCATAGCAGTACTGAAAGGAAAAGTGACCATCAGCAACACAGTGATCTGGAGGATAGTCCTCAAGGGAAAAATGAAGATCCTAAGCAATGTATTGATGAGGAACAACAAAATAGCCCTGAAATAGATAGTGAGGGAGGTGACAACATGCAAAGTGAGCATGGTAGTAGCCCTTAGAAAATTCAAGACAGAGATGAGGGTAAATAAGGCAGTCTACAGGCAGACAGTAAAGATGGTCAAGCAACATAAAAAGATGATGAAGCTGCCAGCCCTAAACAAACTCAAAACAGTGAAGAAAACAGTGACAAAGGTGAAGCTGGTGTAGATGATGATGGAGCCAACAGGGTAAAGGACCAAGTTGAGCAAGTGCAAGTAATGAAACCTCCTCTCTCTTCTCCTCAACACAACCAAGAGTATGTGCTAGCTACCTCTCCTAGGCAAGGGGCCATGACTCTTCCTCCAAAAGGGGTGACGCCTAAAAACACCAAATCCAATAAGAAGAAGATCACTCCAGCAGTGACTACCAATGTCACAATAGCGCTAAGAAGTAGAGGCAAACTACCTAAGAAGCGTATTGTTGAATTGCCAAAGAGGAAAAGGACCAAGAAGTATACCCAAGGCAAGGGTAAAGCAAAAGAGGAACAATAGGAGAGTAGTCATGAAAAGGAAAGGGAGTTTGACATCATAGAGATAGACAATGATGTTGGAGATGATGAAGCTATAATTCTTGAGGCTCTTTTGAAAAATATATTAGCCCAAATTCATGACTTAGCAGCTGATCTAGAAAGGTCAAAGGACCTCATACATGTTCTACAGATGAAAAACAAACAAATGAGTGGTCAAATGGCAGTTTATGAGGCCCGGGCTTTCAAATACCAAAGGGAAGCCTACAAAGCACAAATCAAGCTTGAAGAGATTATCGGCGAATTTGATGATACTGAGGAAGAAGAGAAACTAATGAGAAAGAGGCCTAGGACTATGGGTCTTAGAAAAGCTTTGGAGAAAAAGAAGGAAGAAGAAGCAACCCTTGTTCGATCTTATCCTCTCACACAATTACTTGCCCAAGAAATAGAAAATGATAAAGAATAATGGCTTGAAAGAGCCAAAAATAATTTCAAGGATAAATTAGAGAAATAAAATAGAGACTTGGATCTGTAGGGGAAGATGACCGAGCACTACAAGAGATTGAACCAATTTTCCTGAAGAAAGCTCAAACTTGCTCAAGAAAGGCTCAAAACTGCTTGAAAGAGGCGCCCGGTAGAAAAAATGGAGAAAGGCATATCTAGGCTTGAAATCTTGGCCTCAGCTTCCTTGCATGCTTCTAAGAACCCATAAGGGACTTGCTCTACAAAATTGAGCAAATTTTGACATGATATTTTTTTTTGTGTTTTTTGGCCCTAATTGCACATTTTTCAAGGCGCTGCCATGGGTACTAGGAGCATCCTCAGCTCATGAAAGTAGTTTTTTTGGTTGGATTAAATTTTGGGGCAGCTACTCACAAATTTTCAGATCCCAAGGAGGTGTTTTGGTCCCCCAAAGAGGCACAAATCAGTCAAAATTCACCTTTCTCCCTCACATATCAGCAAATGAGACCCCCTTGTGTTTTTTCACTCAGTCCAACTTTTGACATATTTCTATGGATCATTTTGGAAAAAATAAAGTAGTTCTAGAAACTATACATCCATGGCTTTCTAACGAGCTATCACAGGCTTTATTTTGACATCGGGAGGTCCCTCAAACGTTGTCTGCAAAACAGGCTTCTTTCCGCTGCTATGCTCCTGAAGCATTTTGGCTTAAAAGGCAGTTTTCTGAATATGCTCCTCCAAATGTGCGTTTAGCTATTTTTATCACCTTTTCAATAATCAAAAGTCAATTTTATTTCTATTATTAGCTTAAATAGATATTTTTGAAGATATTTTGTGCCTTGGGCTTTGCAAAGCCTTAAGGACAAAATTAGATATTTGTAATAGGCCAATGGCCTTTTAGATGCTCTTGGATAGTTTCTTTCTCTTTGGCCTATATATTCCAAGAGATTTCACTGTAACAAGAGGTTGAACTTGATGTTATAGAGCAATACATAGTATTACAAGCTTTGAGGAAATACTTTGTCGCATGAAGTGGATGATTTCTTGTTTGTCTTGGATGTTGGAAGAGGACTATTTGTCAGATTCCATGGCTTGGTGAATGGTATAGTGTTCCTTATCTGTTATGTTTCCTTAGTTTATCATACATGTGTTCATGCTTCTTGCTTGCTATAGGTCAGTAAATAATAGATTTGAGACATGCCCATGGAGGCACCTCATGTTTCCTGATTCATTACAGTCTCTATGTTTTTCTTCTTTCTTGGTTATGTCAAATAATTCTTAACTGCTCTTTGATACCCTAAGAACTTGTTATCAATTTCATTAATGGTTATTTTGTATGCTATCTAGTATGATTCACGGTATGCCCTTCTTACTCGTAGCTAACCAAAACCCCATCACTGAGACCTTTCTCTGAATATTTGATTGTCCTAGTTAAACCAAAGAGGTCTTGTTTCGATCTTGCCCTTTGCCCATGCTTTGAAATCTTAGTTCAAAGGTCCCAATAGCTCAAAATATGATGTTTAGGAGTTCCCTCTTCATAGATTGAGTTGTTTGTTTGAATTATTTTTTTTCCCAAAAATATGAAGGTGATTTTCCCAAAGTTAGAGGGTCTTATACTTCTATGTATCACCTGAATGTTTATTTTATGCATCTATTAGTTTGAGTTTCATTTATAGTGATTAATGGTTAGCCCTACGACATGGATGTTTGCTGTAAAACTATTTATGCTTAAAACCTCTTTTTCCTTCACAAACTTAGTGTCCATCTCATTTCACTTACGCCCAAGAATCCATTTATCTCGACCAAATTGGCCCTACAATATACCTTGTCTACCATTTGAGATAGTCTCGACCTTTTTGACCTGATAGCCCAGTTGATTTGACAATATTTTTATCTATTTATCCTTTGATCAGTTCTCCCTCAAAAAACCTAAATACCAAAACATACTTAACAACTAGCCTAAAATCAAAAACATAAAAAGCAAACAAGTTTATATCCTTTTCATAATAGAGAGAGCCCTCTCCGAGTCTAGGAAGGCTAGGTCCTAGGGCTCCAAATTTGGTTTGATGTTACCCTGTCACTTGGCTTGCCTATCTTCCAAATCACAGGACCCTAACATAATGGCGATCACGGTGGGACCTTTCTGAGTTATTAACAAACTAAGTACACCTTAGGACTCCAGAAATCCCTTGTCTTCAAGAATATCTATTGAATCTGCCACCTCATCGCCACACTAACATAATGGCGATCACCGTGGGACATACTAAGTACATGACAGTGTAGCAAACTCTTGTAGACTCATTAGTCCTTCAAAATTAAACTCATACAAACAACCTAATAAATCATTTAGAGTAAACTCTTTTTGTTTCATCATCTTAGAAAAGTGACGAATCAGGTTTAGAACACTCTTACAAACCAGGTTGCATATAAAAACTTAGAAAACCCCAAAAATCATTCCTAGATTGGCTTTTTCTTAGTTATTGGTGGTGGACCATAAGTACATATCTCTAAAAACAATTAAACATCCACCTGACGACTCCACTAGCCTCCAGTAGGCCTAATACTCCATAAAAAACCAAAAACTTCATAAATCATACTATCCTGTTGACTTACCTTTCCAAAAAACTCAATGTTCATGATGCAGCCTCTGAAATCAATGACAAACTAAGTACAGCTTAGGGATTCAGAAATCTTTATCTAAACATAGGAAATCAACAAAATAAACTTGCAGATAGAACTATAACTTTCTCAACAATCTAGCAAACTGTTAAAACTGAGTTCTAAGTCATTTTTGCAAGTTTTCAGATAAAAGTTTTCTAGAAAAGCGTTTTCTTAAAAAAAAAAAATTGTCAATATTGGTGGTGGACCATAAATCTCAAGAAAATCCACCTAGCGACTCCACTAGCATTCATTTACATTTGATCTTACTCACATTAGCGAAACCCCTAGAGAGGAAAACCATCCAAAAACAATCACAACTATCACCCTCTCTAAACTTTGACTTTGAAAGCTGGCTTCACGAAGAATTAATACCAGATCTCAGCGGGACCCGAATCCCCCTATCAGAGTTGATGACCCAGAAAATATTTTGTGGCAAACTTCTGAAACTGGTGACTTAGCTACCGATAGGACCATCCACAAAGCAAGCTCTGTACCTAAACATCTTACATCCTTGCAAGATTCCTAGTTTGACTTGAGTTCAGCAAAAGCCCTTTTTAGAAGCAAGTCACAAAGTAAAATCAACCTTGATGATCTTGAGCCCTTAGATTTGCAACAGAGTCCTAACAGAGAAGCCTCACCCACTACACCTCCTGATTTTCATCTTCTCCACCACTTTGGCTCTTATCACCCCAAATCTACTCAGAATCAGTCCACAAGTCCAAATACCTCTGCCACACCCATTCGGACCATCACTCTGAAAATCACCTCATCCCATACTACAAACCCTCATACTGTAAGTCTACCATCCGCTCCCATCATATCAACTTGGTATGGACCCTTAGTGCTACCTCTGCCTTTGGTACCTTTGCAAAATGATTACCAATCCCGAATCCCACATTTCACCAGAACTGAGGCTACCACTGCCCAACAGCATGTAGATAGAATCAGTGATGCTTTTGACTACATGGAATTAGAAGATGAAACCATAAATATGAGAATGGTCGCCCAAAGCCTAGGCAGAGAACCCAAGAAATGGTTTAAAAGCTTAGCTCCTAATAGTATACATGATCTCCCCGCACTTTACCAAACTTTCATAAACGGGTGGGACATAAAAAAAAAACCCCATCCAAATCCTTTCCAAATATAACAATCTTAAAAGGAATATGGAGGAAAGTGTTCATGACTATTGCACTAGATTCAACAGTGTCTATAATGCCCTCCCGCCTCACATGAAACCCCCACTTGGCTCAGCATTAGCAAAATTTCCCGAAGGTTTCGATCCAGATATGACATACCAACTAAGACAAAAATACCTTACAACTTTAGAAGAAATGCAAAAGGTAGCTATTAGTGCCGAAGCCAACCTAGCTGAAAATAGAGCTAGGATGAGATCAGAAAAGAAAGTGACATACCGACATGAGGCCATGCCTTCAGTTTCCTCCTCAGATCCCAGAATAGACAACCTGGTTAGGTCCATGGAAAAAATGTGTGAAAGAATAAATCTGAATGAAAAAGCACCTCTTAAGGACAACCAGCCAAACCCTCAAAACAGAAACCAGAACCAAAAATTTAGAAGAGACTTGCCTCAAAAAAAACCAAGGGAAAATGACCAACAGATCAGGCCACCTTTCAATGAAAACTATGTTGATGAGTTAGAAAGAGATATGGAACCACTTGATGAAAATCACTTAAAATTGATAGGTTCTGATAGCGAGGGGAAGGTTTTCCTCATAGAAGAAGAACAAGTTTTCTTCTCCTCGAATCAAAATGAAACAAATTATGAGGACCCCAATGATCCTGAGGTAGGATTGCAAAACGCCATAATGGAAGCTCATAGGCAATATGATCTTAGGAGTAAGAAAAACCAAGACAACTCTAAGAAAGGTAGCTCAGATATGTTGGAAATATTGGGGGGGGGGGGGGTGAATCAATATTCCTTTCAATTAGAGCATCAGTTAATCTTCAATTATTATCAGTGTTTGTACAATGATAGTAGCAAACAAGAGGAACACAAATGCAAACAGTTTTTAAGGTGGAAACCCACTCCGGACAAAAACCACCTAATACTTTTCTAATAATTCTTTAATATTCAATTCCAATTGAAAATAAAGCTCCAACTTCCTAGAATCTAGAAAAGCATTTTTCTCCAGCTCCCACTGGATGGATGCTCCAATGCCCGAGATTCTTCAGTAGTCAACTGAACGGATGCCCCAACACCCAATGAGCTACAACTCACCCTAGCACCACCCTATAGAAGAATAAAAGAAGAATGGACTCCTGTACCAGGGAAAATGGTCGAATTTACAATGATATAGAATGATGTATAAGAAGAAGATATACTATACCATAACCTCAACTTTGAAACAACCACCTAATGATGATCCTATAACTCCCAACACTAGCTCTTCAACTCTTGGCAGATAGATACTAGTACAGTTTGTACAATAATGTATTTACAATGAATAAGTATAATGATACCTTTACGATGATTGTATGCAGTGCTTCCCACTTGAAGACTTCATATGATGAACTTCTTGCTGTTGTTATGAACCTTGGTTGCTGCTCTTGTCACTCTACCCTCTGCTACACCTTGCTTTGCTTTGCTACTATAGAAAGTATGTTCCTTTGCAACCCTTGACAACACATGATCTAGCTTTTTCTTGCCTTCTAGGAGATTGATATTGAATCTGGTGTATCTCTGTTATTTCAGATCCTCAATATCTGATTTTCGGTCGTGCAGTAGTCCTTTGAGTCCTCTTTCCAATGCCATAGGTCTGACTCAATTTTTATTCTTCAAGAGAGAGTTATTCCCAATCTCTCACAATGCCTTAATTATGGACTGTTTCAGCAGAGTGCACTTGTACGGCATGCCACGTGTCACTGATTCTTCATTTGGCTCTAAAATTGATAGAGAAAAAAGTGCAGACTGTGCACTATCTTCCAATTTTTTATCAAATTCCAATCCGATACTCAGAGAGAGAGTTATGACTATTTTACCAAGGTCACTTCTTTGAGATGAATTTCAGGAGCCTTCAAAAACCCTGACTTCCACAGATCATATCTCCAAAAATATTGTGCAACTTGATCTAAAACTTTTACTGCATATTCCTCAATATTTCAGCTTTGCCTCATAAAAACGTCAGCTTCTGAACCTTCGTAGAAAAAAATTTAGAGCAAAAATTCCACGATGACTTGTTTCAGATGGTCGAATCCCTTGCATAAGGAAGAAATGAGGATCACAATTTATATAAATGCTTAATTTGAGAGGGGCTTCAACAAGTGAACGTGGAAGGGATTTTAGGAGCTTAAAAAAATATTAATTATGACTTTTCAATGACCCATGCCCCAACCCCATGGGGTTTTAGCCCAATAACTGGGGGTACAAACTTCAAACATGAATATCTCTTAAACCGTGAAGAATTACAAGGCCTGCCATATATCAACAGAAACATCTCGACAAGTAGAAACCATCAAAAGAATTATTGACCAAGAATATATTAATTTGGTAGGTCAAAATTCTCATGCAATATTGGTTTAGCCCCTGGTGTTGCTTGGGTTGACATCAATGACAACCGCTGATAAAAAATCTCCCCCTTTGGCATTGATGGCAACACAAGTACTCCCCCTGCGATCATGACACCTCTTCCTACAACATTCTCTCCCCCTTTGACATCAATGGCAAAGGGTATCTCCCCTTGAAACACAAACATACTGCGAACCTGTACACACTTCCACTCCCCCTGACACACAACTGTCCTGCAGACCTTTAATCTAATGAGAACTTGGGAGAATCCCAAGATTTTGACGAAGATATTCAAATGCTTCATGAGGTAAAGGTTTAGTGAAGATATCATAAATTTGTTCTTTTGTACAAACATACTCAAGTTTGATATTATTTTCAGCGACTTTTTCTCTAACAAAATGATATTTGATTGGAATGTGTTTTGTTTTTGAATGCATGAGAGGATTCTTGGAGATGCTAATGGCACTAGTGTTGTCACAGAATATGGGAATAGGCTCACTGAATTGTACTTGAAGATCTTGCAAATTTTGTTTCATCCAAAGGACTTGAGTACAACATGATGTTGCTACAATTTATTTTGCTTCTACTGTAGATAACGAGATTGAAGTTTTCTTTTTTCTCAACCATGATACGAGACAATCACCTAGATAGAGTGCTGCTCCACTAGTACTCTTACGATCATCAATGCTTCCTGCCCAATCTGCATTTGTAAAGGCTTGAATAATGAGATTGTTACCCTTGGGATACCACAAGCCATATTCTTCTATGCCCTTTAGATATTGAAGAATTCTTTTGACGACAATAATATGTGATTTTTGTGCCGGCGTGAATTGCCATTTGTCCAACCCACATAAAATCAAGCCGAGAGGTCACATATAGAAGAATACCAATCATAGATCTGTACAACTTCTAATCCACATCCTTAGATGAGTCATCTATGCTCAATTTGCAGCCTGTTACCATTGGAGTAAGGACAGGTTTGCAATCTTCCATTTTGAATTTCTGGAGCATTTCCTTGATGTACTTGGCTTGACATATAAATATTCCTTTCTCTTGCTGAGATATTTGAAGCCCTAAGAAGTATGTCAGCTCACCAAGTAAAGACATCTCAAACTCACTTTGCATCTTTGTATAAAATTTCTTACTTAGTCGATCATCATTGCTACCAAATATTATATCATCCACATATACCTCAATGATTGTTAAATTATCTTTATCTATTTGTACATAAAGATTGCTATAAAAAATACCTTTCTTGAACCCTTGTTGACATAGATATCCATCAAGATGAGCATACCATGCTCTAGGAGCCTGCTTGAGACCATATAGAGCCTTCTTTAACCTTAACCTGCAGACATAGTATTCTTTTTGTGATAGTAGAAAACCTTCAGGTTGTTCGATGTAAACTTCTTCTTCTAATTCTCCATTCAGAAATGATAACTTAACATCCATTGGGTAGAATTTGATTTTTCTTGAACATGCATAGGCGAGAAACATTCGGATGGCTTCCATTTTGGAAGCTGGTGTAAATGTTTCATCGAAATCAATTCCTTCCACTTGTGCATAGCTTTTGCAAACCAATCTTTCTTTGTTTCTGGTAAGCTGCCCTTCTTCATTCAATTTGTTCCTGAACACCCATTTAGTCCCAATGAAATTTTTATCTTTTGGTCGTGGAACTAATTCCCAGGTGTTATTCTTCTCAATTTGATCCAATTCTTCATTCATAGCTGCTACCCAATGTTCCACCTGGGTCAAGCTTCTCAAAACTACTAGGTCTTTGGGTTACGTTGTAGTGCCAAATACGAATCATGATGAACTAAGCTATCGACCTTTCATTTATGTCGCCAATGATTTAGATTGGATGGAAAGTTCTTTTGAATCCACTCTTTTGTTTCCCCTTGGGAGGGAGCTTGGTTGTTTTTTTTCGGCATATTCTACGATCATTGTTTCCTTCTTCCTCGTTGATATTTGCTTCTTGTTCTACAATTTTATCCGTGTCTTTTTCAGCCTCTGTCTCAAGTTTCAAAGATTCTAGATCCTCATCATTACTCGCTAGAACACCATCTTCGTCAAATGTAACATTTATGCTCTCCACTATCTGTTTTCGTCTTAGATTATAACATTTATAGGCCTTTCTTTTGCGTGAGTAACCAACAAAGATACCTTCATCAACACGTGATTCAAACTTACCCAAATTTTGATCTTCTCTTTTGATATAACATTTGCTTCCGAAGATTCTGAAATATTTTACATTAGCTAGTTTTCCTTTCCATAATTCATATGGAGTCTTGTTGCAATTATTTCTTAGAAGACTTCGGTTGATAATGAAGACTGTCGTATCAATTGCTTGAACCCAGAATTTTTCATCCAATTTTGAGTCCTTCAACATTGTTCTACCCATTTCCTGTACAGTTCTATTCTTTCTTTCAGCAACTCCATTTTGCTGAGGTGTTCGTGCTATTGAAAATTTCCTTTTTATTCCATTTTCATCACAGTATTGCTGAAATAATTTGGAAGTGAATTCTCCACCATTATCTGATCTTAAACAATTTATTTTCAAATCAGTTTCATTTTCAACCAACTCCTTGTAGATCTTAAAGCACTCAAATGCTTCAGATTTTTTTCTTTAGGAAACTGACGGTTGTCATCCTGGTATAGTCATCTATCATTAACATGAAATATAATTCTTCGTCTAAGCCTTTTGTTCTCACAGGACGACATAGATCAGTATGTATCAATTCCAATGGATGTCATGCGAAGTGTTATTTTGTTTTAAATTGGACTTTTGTATGCTTTCCATGCTGACATGCCTCACATAGTGTGTTGGAAGGTTTTGAGATTTTTGGCATTTCTCGTACTGCTTCCTTTTTTCTTATCCTGACAAGATTGTCAAAGTTTATGTGACCCATTTGTTTGTCCCATAACCAAATTTCATCTTCTTTAGCTAGTAGACATGCTTTAGTTGCTTCATCGAGAACATATATGTCGCTTGGAGCTTGACTTGCTGTAGCCACAATTTTACCATACCTGCCTTTCCTGATTTCACATTTTGTGGAGTTGAATAGCATTGTGTGTCCTTGATCACACATTTTTCCAACACTGAGCAGATTGTGATTCATGTTTTCGACCAATAGAACATTCTTGGCTATAACATCTTTGCTTTCGAGAGTGATAGTACCTGATCCTATAACATTTGAAGATCCATCATTTCCAAAGGATATGGTTCCATCCTTCTTCTCTTTCAGAGATACAAATTTCCTTCTATCTCCAGTCATATGCGTTTAGCAACCGTTGTCAACATACAACACATCTTTATTTTTTTGAGCCTTGAGAGCGAGAGCACAATTATCATTCTTCTTCTTCTTCCATGTTTGTTCATTCTGTGGCTTCGAAGATTCTTTTGGAGGATTTTCAAGTCTGTAGTCTCTGGCTATGTGTCCAAAGTTCTGACATTTGTAACATTCCATATTATTTCTTAAATGTTAAAATCTATTGATATTTCGTTAAGCCCTGGGAGGTTCATATTTGAAGAATCTCTTGGAATTGTATTGGTTCTGTTGTCCTCTACAACAACCCCCCATTTCATATAATTTTTATTCATAATACCATAATATGAAATGGGACCCTTTTACTTTTTATTGGTATCAATTTTGTATTATTTTGAAAAGGTACGAACATGAAATAAAGAACATTACGTGAAACCTTTTCCATATACAAAATAATAATGACCTTGGGATATAATCGATTAAATCTTTTATCATTGTGATAAAGCGATCGCAAGATCGCATATCGCAATGACAGAGGAGACAGAACTTATGGAAACATTGGTTGGCACCGATGCGATAACACGCAATCGGCGATCGGCAATACATGCATGCTTTAACAAAGAGCCCCGGTCAATACTCCCGATGCGATGCGATATCGCTATCGGCGATCGTAGATTCTAAGATGCTAACCTAAGAAAAGCGCCGTTTCTTCCCGATGCGATGCGATAAAGCCAAAGCACGAACTTTGAAAAAGCTGTTAAAACGGGGATATTACGATTAATTCGTATTAAAAGCCTTATCTTTATAATGAAGATTCACCTGCGCTCAACCGCCAAAACGGCCAAGGCACGCTTAAACAAATCATTTCACCAATAAACGACGTGATGGATATTTAAATGATTGACGGGTTTTTGCGGCCATTTAATGAAATATTGAGTTTAAAATCTTTTTCAGATTGAATCCATGGCATCATTAAGTTAATTCTTCATCACGCAATATATTTCCCCCGTGTTTGGTTTTTACTATCAATTCTCTGCGTTACGCTCATTTTTCTCCTGTGCAGAATTCTAAGCTGATAGATGCAAGCAAAATGGAGAAGAAGTCCAAGAAAACTGCAAACGCTTCCGCCTCGCCAGTTATAGAGCAAGCCATCACTGATCAGGGAAACAAAAAGAAAGGATTGATATCCGATACTACATGTTCTGGTCTTGGCAAAACTTCTTGGCAAAGTACCTATAATTTGATAGAAGCTGAAGAACCCGAAGCAACAACAGTAGAAGCCACAGTCGATACCACTCAGAAATCTGAAGGTAATTTAAAGGACTTAGCTAACTCTTTCCTTCATCGGATAGCAGCTCGGGAACAAATTCTCCCATACACGGATGTAGTAAGGTGGGCAATTGAGGAACTCCCAATCACGGACAGAACCTTCTGCACCAGAGATGGGAGAGTCTTCGGTTCATTTCAAGCTAATGATTTGAGGCAGATGTATCATTTGCCTGAGCCTGAGAAGAAGTACAACAAAGCATTTCTGGAGAAATTCCGAAGTGAGAACGAAACTGAATCCGAACCCATTCGAAATTGGAGGCAGAATCTGGCAAAACACAAGCATAAGTCTTCCGGTAAATTGACATCAGCGAAAACATTGGAGCAGTCATGTTACTCAGAGCTGGAGAAAACTGGCAGGTTAATTGCAGGAATTAACAGTTTGACATGGGACACCTATTGGATGTTCTTAGTCAAACCTTACAGCCAGAGAGCCACCCTCAAATGCCTCTCAGATGCAATCGGATGCATCATTCCTGAAATGCAGGACGCCACCTATGATGCCCAACTCAATTCTCGCCTTAACCGACCACCAGAAGCGGAGCCGATGCTTGCAATTTGCCAGCTCAGAATTAGAAATGAACAGCCTAAGTGATGATTCATGCCGCCGACTGCCAGATTGCCATGAAGGAGATATTCAAGATCGTATGATACCAATTAAGTAGGATTTTTCAGTTTCATAGATATTTAGATAGAATTAGTATTTATAGACCCTTTCATGCATTTAGAAGGGGTCGTAAAGTTTTGTATATGACTTAAAATCTGAAGTTACACTACTGTACTTCAGGTGTATTTTTTTTTATAAAACTCGACCAATTATTCTAATTTTGATAAGAAAGCTTTTATGCAAATGTGCACTACTGTCTTTGTGTGAAAGTATTTTTGCGTTGAAAGAAGAATCTCAAATAGCGATTGATATTGGGGAATGACTTGCAGCTCATATGGTACTGTTATCTATGTCTGAATCCATTTTTTTATATAAATTGTTGTTTGGTTACTTTTGCTATTATTGGATATATGTATGTGTTTTAACAGTATTTCTGTATTCCTTCCATTATTGGATGTTTATGGTATGCTTTTCTTTCAATCATATATATGTCAATGATATAAATTGAGATAAGTGTAATAATATTTTATCAATTACTTCATTCAACTAATTGAATGAAGTAATTATTATTTAAATAAATATCTTTGTTTATTGAATAGTGTCATCTATATGCCTATTGACAAACATTGATCATCAAACGTTGCACTTAAAAATAGAAACTTCCCGGGATATAATAGTCATTTATATTTGTTGTTTATAGATTAAATACTCCATCCAGTACCACTTATTATCACTCATTCACCCATTTCTATTCTTTATCGGGAAACTGGTCCCATTATATCCAGTCGGAGCCACTATTCCAAACGGAAAAGGAGCTGTCTTAAGGTCCGGACCGGGTGGTTATCCCCCAATGTTGTTGCAGCGATTTTCGAGGCATCAACATTTTTGGCGCTAGAAGGAGGGGCATCAACTGTGAATGGCAAGCAAACCTAAGTCTGCAAACCATTCTAAGAGTAATTCTCCCTCCGCATCACCTCGTACTTCCCAATTGCATGCTGATTCTTCAGCATCCAAGCAAGAAGAAGAGGTATCCACTATCACTGCTCAAACCCACCATACTTCAGAACAATTAAGTCTTGAATCTCCTGAATTTTAGTCTCTTATCCATAAACTTCAGAGTTTCTCGATTTCACCACAGAAATCTGAGCTATCTCAAAGCAGTGAGACTTCGCAATTTAATCTACCTCACCCTCTCACTAGACTTCAGAGTGAAAAGCTCGGTATTGAACCTACTGAATTCCCTTTACCTAAAAGGAAAAGGGCAAAGAAAAACACTGAAGATTCTGATAGTGAAGCACTTTCATCCACATCCTCCATCTCATCTTCTCCAGTGCGAAGTCAACCATCCACTCCCTCATTACATATTGTTGTTCACCAGGAACTTGGAACTTCAACATCTCAAATTGCTCACTCCTCAACATCAATTCCTTCCCAAACATCTGGAATTTCAACAAAAGTATCATCCACCACTGGTATTACAATGGCAGATCCATGGACTAGACCTGGTGCAGTCAATATGCCTGCGCCATTACATGCATTACCAGATGCTCCTGAAAAATGGCTACCCAAGTTTAATCCAGAAAATGGAACCCAAGCTGAGGAACATATCAATAACTTCATGTTAGCAGTCAATCTGAAGGGAGTAACTGAGCAAGATGTCGTTGTTAGGCTTTTTCCTTATACATTACAAGGATCAGCAGGATCCTGGTATTTTTCCCTGCCTTCTGATTCTATTACCAGTTGGGACATTTGCCAAGAACAGTTTCTCACTAAGTATGGAGACGATAGATCTTTAGCTACACTAATAAATGATCTCTCCAATCTTAGGATAGAGCATAGGGAACCCATTAAAGAATTTAATGCTCGTTTCAATAAACTTTTGAATAAAATCCCAACGACTTCCAAACCAAGTGAACAAATCAGAAGTGAGTGGTATATTACTGCCCTACCTGCCAATATAGCTATTTTTGTAGACGGGGCCGCAAAACCAACACTTGCTGAAAACATGAAAGAAGCACTTGCTGTGGAAAAACGTATTAATGCTCTAGAAAAGAAAGCGGCTCTTGAGGAAAGAAAAACCAAAAAAGTTTCATTCAAAGAAGACTCAAAGAAGAAAATCTCGAAAGATCCATATGATATGGAAGGCCTCCAAAAGGTCCTCAAGACTATGTCAAATGAAATGATTGAAATCAAGAAACAAGTCACTGAAACTTCAACCAAAAGGCCCTTTAAGAATTACAAGAAAACCGAATCAAAACCACC
Organism: Pinus albicaulis; assembly: GCA_034641835.2. NCBI lineage: Eukaryota > Viridiplantae > Streptophyta > Pinopsida > Pinales > Pinaceae > Pinus > Pinus albicaulis. The sequence goes on from CM076574.1 coordinate 1,309,591,342, forward strand.
AAATATCATATCTTATGCAGATTCAGATCAAGAAGAAGAAGAAGAGGAAACAATCTCACCAACTGATGATGAAGAGGAAGTTTTTGAATGTCATGGCATGTGGGATTTCATACTGCCCAACTCCGATACAGATAATGATGAAGAAGCTTTTCCTGTCTCTACTAGGAGTAAAGGTACTTCCGAACCTATTCAGACAACTTCAAAGAAACGGAGTGCAGGTGCTGCTACAACAAAGGAAAAAGTACCTACAAAGAAATCACCTACAGCAGTCCCTCAAAACCTACCTTCAACTTCAAGTACTCCTTCAACATCCAAAACATTAGTAGTATCCGATTCAATGGATTACAATATTGTTGATGATATGAAGAAAACTAAGGCAAACATTACTATGTTTGAACTTAGCAAATTAAAACATCAGCAGAAATTGCTTCTCAAAGAATTGAATGATGTTCCCTGTTCACCTCTTCCCAGTGCTAAAGCTGCAAATGATTCTGGTTAACCACCTTCTGGTATGATAGAAGCTACTGATTCAGTCCTGATTGGAGATAGATCAAATTCTCATACTCCACCCTTCCTTTTGACTTTTGAGATCTACAACAGAAACCTACACAATTGTTTGATTGACTCAGGGGCATCATCCAATATAATGCCAGCTTCAGTTTGTTCCAAGTTGAACATAGAACCCCAAAATTCTTCCATACATATTGTATAGTTAGATAGAACCAAGGTCCAGGTTTTAGGAGAGATTAACTCTGTAACTATCAGGTTAGCAGCTGATCCACGGGTAGTTCAACGAATTGATATCCTGATAGCTGATATACCTGAATTTTATGGGTTGATTTTGAGTAGGGATTGGTCTGAAAATCTCCATGGGTATATCTCTACCGATTGGTCTCACATGTGGTTACCCTATAAGGGAAAACCAAATCAAATAAAAATCAATCGAGAGAAACACATGACCCATACTGTAATAGATTTTGAACAGGAGAATCAACCAATTGCTTTTAATAACAACATCTTGGGAAATTATTCATCAGAGTCATTTTTTGGAAATCTCACTGCTCAACCATCCCCTTTCTCAGTAAACAGTTTAACATCACAGATTGAAAACTATTCACAAACTGATAGGTCAAGATGTTTTAGTGATACTGGGGAAACTGTAAATAAGATTGTTAATACTTCTTTATTTTGGTATTTATATTTTGACGGCTCTAAATCTAACGAAGGTTCAGGAGCAGGGTGTATCTTGGTTAGCCCGCAAGGAGAAAAACAATGCTGTCCTGTAGGTTAGAATTTGAATGCACAAACAATACAGCCGAGTATGAAGCCTTAATCCAAGGTCTGTATAAAGCAATTGGCCTTAAAGTGCAATATTTGAAGGTATTCGGCGATTCTGAAATTATTGTCAAACAGGTGAGAAATACAAGTCACTGTCTTTCAAATCACCTCAAACATTATCAATCGCTGGTACAAGAACTCACCACGCACTTTTCTGCATTCAATATTTCTTCTATCCCTAGGTCTCAAAATTCAGCAGCAGACTTGCTAGCCAATGTTGCCTCCAGACTCATACCCTCCGAAGATTATAGCCGAGATAGATTTTCAATAGAATTACTTTTTAGGCCATCAATTCCTGACAATGTCACTAATTGGAGAGTGTTTAATCACGATGAAGACATTTTACAATTTTTAACTTCAGAAAAGTCCTATGATGACCAGATCATTGAGGAAAGCGAACATCACCTTCAGATGAGAGGTAAATCCGAAGAAAATTCGATTCCAAAGCCTGTGGTGAAGCTTGAAGATCTTTATGATATTAAAGACAGATTTAAACCTGTAATTAATCCAAAGCTCCAAAGCTCTACTTTAAGATTTGAGTTGATAAACCTTGGCACTGAACAAAATCCTCAAAACGTTAATCTAGGATTAGGACTTTCTGTAGAAGAAAAAGAAGCATTCATTAAACTCTTAAAGAAACATAAACATGTTTTTGCTTGGAAATATGATGATCTAAAGACGTATGATACAACTATTATCCAGCATACCATTCCAATGCTTCCTAATCAGAAACCAGTTCAGCAGAAATTAAGGAAAATACATCCAAACTTAGAGAGTCAAATAAAATCAGAACTCAATAAACTCTTGAAAGCTAAGATCATTTTTCCCGTTCGACACTCAAACTGGGTCTCTAATATGGTCCCTGTCAGAAAGAAAAATGGTGACATTAGGATTTGTATAGATTTCAGAAATCTGAATAAAGCAAGCCTTAAGGATAACTTCCCATTACCTACTATGGAGCAGATACTCCAATCAGTAGCAGGCTCTGAATTAATGTCCTTTTTAGATGGTTTTTCAGGATATAACCAAGTTTTGGTTCATCCTGATGACAGACTTAAAACTACATTCATAACAAAATGGGGAACTTATGCTTATCAGAAAATGCCTTTCGGACTTATTAATGCAGGGGCCACATTCCAAAGAGCAATGGATATCGCTTTCAAAGGATTGATTAATAAAACAGTAGTTGTCTATCTAGATGATATTACTGTATTTTCTAAAAAAAGATCCAATCATTTGTGTGACTTAAATCAAATTTTTCAACGCTGCAAAAGATATGGTATCTCACTCAATCCTAAAAAATCCTTCTTTGCTCTTGATCAAGGAAAGCTCCTGGGTTTTATTGTTTCCAAAGATGGTATTTATATTGATCTTGACAGGATTAAAGAAATTTCTGAAATCCCATTTCCTCATAATAAAAAATCCATGCAGTCTTTTTTAGGTCAGATCAACTTTGTCAAAAGATTTGTTCCTAATTTTTCTCAGATCATTTTACCATTACAAAGCATGATTAAGAAAAATTCAGTGTTTAAATGGGGATCTATGGAAAAAGAAGCATTTGATTTAATCAAACAATCAATAATCAATGCCCCCGCTCTAAACACTCCTAATTTTTCTAATCATTTCACATTGTATACCATCGCATCCGATTCATCTTATGCAGCAGTACTCACTCAGATTAATGATCATGACCTTGAAGCACCGATTTCATTTTTTAGTTCAAATTTGCAGGGTGCAGAACTAAATTATTCCGAAGTTGAAAAACAAGCCTTTGCTGTATACAAAGCCATTAAACACTATAGGCCATTTCTTTTAAAAGCTCATACAAAGGTGATAGTTCCTTTTTCTGCAGTAAGACAATTACTGATCCAAAGGGAATTAGGTGAAAAAAGGGCCAATTGGGTTACAGCACTTCAAGAGTATGACTTGGAAATTAAGCCAGCAAAGATTGTGAGAGGTCAAGGTTTTTGCAGATTGTTAGCAGGAGCATCTAACATTCCAGAATCAGGTGATACAGAACATATGGAAGAAATAAATCAGATAAGTATTACCAATTCTGAATCTCAATATGCAGATTTAATCTTTTATTTGAAAAATGGATATGCACCTCCTAATCTGTCTTATAAAAACAAACGAGCCATTAGATTAAAAGCACAAAACTTCATAATCATTGATGATGTACTTTTTAAACAAAACTATGATTCAGTTTTATTAAGATGCCTAGAAAAACCTGAAGCACAAAAGGTTTTGCAGGAGATACATGATGGACCAGCTGGAGGACATTTTGGAGCTGACACAACAGCTCACAAAATCATTCATGCTGGATATTATTGGCCCACTTTATTCAGAGATACTCACGAATATGTAAGGAAATGTCAAAGTTGTCAAACCTCCAGTGGAAGACAAAGAAAAGCAGCGTTCCCTTTGCAACCAGTCAACATTGAGCAACCTTTTTAACAATGGGGATTAGATATCGTTGGGGAAATTTCTCCTCAGTCTTCTAAACAGCATAAGTATATCCTTACTGCTACTGATTACTTTACCAAGTGGGTTGAAGCAATTCCGTTAAAAACAACAAACTCTGAAGGAATTATTGAATTTATAGATCAATTCATCATTACCAGGTTTGGTGTCCCGAATGCTCTTGTTTTTGATAATGCATCTTATTTCTCTGGTAATGCCATGTTTGAGTTTGCTATTAAAAGAGGTTTTAAACTAAAATATTCTGCAAATTATTATCCCCAGGGTAATGGTCTAGCAGAATCTACCAATAAAAATCTCCTTAAAATAATCAAGCGAACCATTGAACAGAATCATAAAAATTGGCATAAATCTTTAATATTCGCACTATGGGCAGATAGAATAACACAGAAGGCCTCCATAGGTACTTCTCCATTCAATATTGTATATGGGAAAGAATCAATACTACCAACCAATCTAGCACTTCCTTCTCTAGCCTTAGTACAGTTTATTGAAGAAAGTCCCTCTTCTTCTATCCAACTTAGACATGATCAAATTTTAAAATTAGAAGAAGAAAGAGAAAAGGCTAAAATTACTCATGCAAAACATCAGCAGATAATAAAAAAATCATTTGATTCAGCTTCATCTAGTTTTAAACAGTTGCAGGTTGGTGATCTAGTTTTGAAATGGGATAAAGCCCATGAGGATAAAGGTAAACATACCAAGTTCCAAAAGATGTGGCTTGGACCATTTCAGATCAGTGAGAAGATAGGCCATTCGACATTCATGTTACAAGATCTAACAGGAAAGAAGGATTCTCTTCCTGTTAATGGCCTCATCTTAAAGAAATTCTTCAATTGAGAAGGTATTTCCTTCTCCTTTAGTTCTAAGTAGGATTTAATTATTTTTTTAGGATTATTAGGAAATAAAGTTGTAAGATATCTTCTATTTTGACCTTTTCTGTATTTAAAAGTTGCCCAAAAGAAAGAACTGTTGATATTTACTTTTAAATAAATAGAAGTCTTGAACAAGAGGAACAATTTCTAGGAAACTAGGTATAATTGCATTCTGAAGCCACCCTTCAATTTTTGCCAACTTTTCTCAAAGTTTAAAAGTATTGAAAATCATTTTATGTTTTTAATTGGTCAACTAAAAGGTTATCAATATCAAAACAGAAACTAATCTAATTTCAGCATCTTCAACTCTTACCCTGTCATCCATTTGCTCTTAAGGAGAAAATTGTCCATCCCATTCACCAAAGTTTATGATTACTCAGAGTGTAATTCTAAAATTTTGATATAAAAGATAAGAGGTCTTATTACAAGCCTGCTTACCATGATCATAAAGAAATAGTTTAACCGACATTACCAATACTGCATACCAAAACAGGGTAATGGCTTAGAATTATAAGACAAGGGGTCTCATCACGAGCCAGCTTGTTCGGTTAGATTACTACTAGTGAATGGCATTGTCAAACAGCTGGCCACCAAACCAGGACAATGGATTTTATCTTAGAAATAACAAAAAATAAAAAAAATAAAAAAATAAAAGGAAATACAAAATATGAAAGTATATTTTGAATTCATTTTGTTAATCATACTCTCAAATGGATGGGATAATGGACAATAACATGGTTAAAAGGTATCCCTGTCGAAACTATGAACGTTTGCTGGCAGCAGAGGCTCTACCTATGACAGATGAGTTAACCAAAAAGTTGCTTTGGAAAGGTTTTCTGTTTTATCATTATAAACCAATAAAGGCCTATTAAAAACTTAGAATGTATCTAATTTTAAACAAAGAGAAGAAATTAGCAAGAAATAGTTTCATATTATTCGGAATGCATATATACTTAGTTATATTAGAATTTTCTTTTTGATTAAAACTCTATTTTGAAAAAGTTTAAGTATTTTCATACTTTTCAGAGATAACTGTTTCTTCCAGCGAATCGCCAATTGTTGTCCTCTACAACAACCCCCCATTTCATATAATTTTTATTCACAATACCATAATATGAAATGGGACCCTTTTAATTTTAAATTGGTATCAATTTTGTATTCTTGAAAAAGGTCCGAACATGAAATAAAGAACATTATAAGAAACCTTTTCCATATACAATTCAATAATGACCTTGGGATATAAACAATTAAATCTTTTATCATTGCGATAAAGCGATGGCAAGATCGCATATCGCAATGACAGAGGAGACAGAACTTATGGAAACACTGGTTGGCACCGATGCGATAACACGCAATCGGCGATCGGCAATACATGCATGCTTTAACAAAGAGCCCCGGTCAATGCTCCCAATGCGATGCGATATCGCTATCGGCGATCGAAGATTCTAAGAGATGCTAATATAAGAAAAGCGCCGTTTCGTCCCGATGCGATGCGATAAAGCCAAAACACGAACTTCGAAAAAGCTGTTAAAACGGGGATATTACGATTAATTCGTATTAAAAGCCTTATCTTTATAATGAAGATTCACCTGCGCTTAACCGCCAAAACGGCCAAGGCACGCTTAAACAAATCATTTCACCAATAAACGACGTGATGGACATTTAAATGATTGACGGGTTTTTGCGGCCATTTAATGAAATATTAAGTCTAAATATTTTTACGGATTGGATCCATGGCAACATTAAGTTAATTCTTCATCACACATTAATCAATATATTTCCCCCGTATTTGGTTTTTACTGTCAATTCTCTGTGTTACGCTTATTTTTACTCCTGTGCAGAATTCTTCTAAGCTGATAGATGCAAGCAAAATGGGGAAGAAGTCCAAGAAAACTGCAAACGCTTCCGCTTCGCCAGCCATAGAACAAGCCATCACTGATCCGGGAAATAAAAAGAAAGGATTGATATCTGATACTACTTGTTCAGGTCTTGGCAAAACTTCTTGGAAAAGTACCTATAATTTGATAGAAGCTGAAGAACCCGAAGTGACAACAGTAGAAGCCACAGTCGATACGACTCAAAAATCTGAAGGTACTTTAAAGGACTTAGCTGACTCTTTCCTTCATCGGATAGCAGCTCGAGAACAAATTCTCCCATATACGGATGTAGTAAGGTGGGCAATTGAAGAACTCCCAATCACAGACAGAACCTTCTGCACCAGAGATGGGAGAGTCTTCGGTTCATTCCAAGCTAATGATTTGAGGCAGATGTATCATTTGCCTGAGCCTGAGAAGAAGTACAACAAAGCATTTCTGGAGAAATTCCGAAGTGAGAATGAAACTGAATCCGAACCCATTCAAAATTGGAGGCAGAATCCGACAAAACACAAGCATAAGTCTTCCGGTAAATTGACATCAGCGAAAACATTGGAGTAGTCATGTTACTCAGAGCTGGAGAAAACTGGCAGATTAATTGCAGGAATTAACAGTTTGACATGGGACACCTATTGGATGTTCTTAGTCAAACCTTACAGCCAGAGAGCCGCCCTCAAATGCCTCTCAGATGCAATCGGATGCATCATTCCTGAAATGCAGGACGCCACCTATGATGCCCAACTCAATTCACGCCTTAACCGACCACCAGAAGCGGAGCCGATGCTTGCAATTTTCCAGCTCAGAATTAGAGATGAACAGCCTAAATGATGATTCATGCCGCCGACTGCCAGATTACCATGATGGAGATATTCAAGATCGTATGATACCAATTAAGTAGGATTTTTCAGTTTCATAGATATTTAGATAGAATTAGTATTTATAGACCCTTTCATGCATTTAGAAGGGGTCGTAAAGTTTTGTATATGACTTAAAATCTGAAGTTACACTACTGTACTTCAGGTGTATTCTTTTATAAAACTCGACCAATGATTCTAATTTTGATAAGAAAGCTTTTATGCAAATGTGCACTACTGTCTTTGTGTGAAAGTATTTCTGAGTTGAAAGAAGAATCTCAAATAGCGATTGATATTGGGGAATGACTTGCAGCTCATATGGTACTATTATCTATGTCTGAATCCATTTCTTTTATATAAGTTGTTGTTTGATTACTTTTGGCTATCATTGGATATATGTATGTGTTTTAACAGTATTTTTGTATTCCTTCCACTATTGGATGTTTATGGTATGCTTTTCTTTCAATCATATATATGTCAATGATATAAATTGAGATAAGTGTAATAATATTTTATCAATTACTTCATTCAATTAATTGAATGAAGTAATTATTATTTAAATAAATATCTTTGTTTATTGAATAGTGTCATCTATATGCCTATTGACAAACATTGATCATCAAACGTTGCACTTAAAAATAGAAACTTCCCGGGATATAATAGTCATTTATATTTGTTGTTTATAGATTAAATACTCCATCCAGTACCACTTATTATCACTCATTCACCCATTTCTATTCTTTATCGGGAAACCGGTCCCATTATATCCAGTCGGAGCCACTATTCCAAACGGAAAAGGAGCTGTCTTAAGGTCCGGACCGGGTGGTTATCCCCCAATGTTGTTGCAGCGATTTTCGAGGCATCAACAGGTTCCTAGGGTACGTGCGACATTCTACAGCTTTATGACCAAATTTTCTACATGAATAACAACAGCCGTGAAAAATATGTTCATACCTGGATGGAAATCTTCGTCGAGGAATCATCTTCCAAGGATGTGCTTGCGAATCTTGTCCAATGAAGTCTTCATGTATTTCAGATCTCATAGGTTCAATGTATTTTGTTGTAGAAGGTCTTGCTTCTTCTTCTTTGTAACCGAGGCCAGTTCTGTCGTTGTAAGATCGTTGATTGTTGATGAGTTCTTCCAATGCTCTTGAGCTGTTGGCATAGTTTTGGAGAGTTTTTCCCTTCTTCACTTCCTTACGCAGCGAGACTACTTCGGCTTCTAATGCTTCCCTTTCTTGGTTGCTTTCTTCCAACTTCTTTTGAAGTGTCTCTTCAATACATTTGTGTTCTTCAACCTCAATTTTGAGACCTTGAACTTGTTCTTCAAGAGTATTGGAACGGATCTTCTCAGCATTAAGATCTTTTATAAGCTTGATTGCCTCCTCATAAAATTCTTCCATGGTCAACCCTTCTTCTTCATTGTTTGATACTTCTCGTTTATTGTGCTTGGCCACAAACAATACTTTCTCATTGGCTTCTTCTTTGTTGTCATTTTCTTCATCGGATGATGAGATATCTTCTTTAGAGAGAAAGTTCCTTTTGGATCCTTTCTTTTTGTCTTGCTTGTTGAATTTATTAAATCCTTTCTTTCCTTTTGAGTTGCCATCACTTTTGTTCGAACATTTTGCTACGAAATTCCCAACCTCACCACAACCGAAACATATCAATGGAAGTTTACCTTTGAATTTTCCCTTACCAGGTTTTAGTTTTCTCGTAAAGTAAGCATATTCTTTATCTGAAAGACCTTCTCCATCATCTCCCTTTTCTTCACACTTGCAGGTGCATGTCATTTCAATTGAAGGTTATTTCTCCTTATTGGTTTTCTTAGATGCAACGAATGCAGTTTCTAGATTTGAAGTACCCTTTTCTTCATCAAGTCTCATTTCATATGCTATGAGAACTCAATGTAATTCTTCCTTGCTGAGTTTGTCTAGATTTGCACTGTATTCTAAGACCGATACCTTTGGGTTGAATCTCTCTGGTAATGTTCTAAGAATATTCCGTATAATAGTCTTCTCGTCAATTGGCTCTCCCAATCCTTCCAGAGTATTGGTTCTTTGATCAACGTATTAGAAGTATGCAGCAATGTTGCAATCTTCTTTCATTCTGAGTTGCTCAAATTTTTCTCTATAGATTTGAAGCTTTGCTTCTTTGACATTTGAGTTACCTGCATATATATTCTCGAGCTTGTCCCATACATTTTTGGCGGTTTTATAACCCAACACCTTATGATAAGCAGATTCAATAAGTCCATTGATTATAATATTCTTTGCTTTTGCATCATTTACCAAATTATTCTTACCTTGTTCATCCGCGGTTGATGTAAATCTGTTTTGAATAGTGTCCCATACTTCGTAACCTTGCACCAAGAGATAGACCTCCATTCTTCCTTTCTAAAGTGCATAATTATCTTCATTGAATAGAGGTACACCATTCTTGGTATGCTCCATGACCTCCTTCCAGCTGTTAAACTTCTATTGAAGGAACCAAGCTCTGATACCAATTGTTGGAAATACTGAGAGGGGGGGGGGTGAATCAATATTCCTTTCAATTAGAGCATTAGTTAATCTTCAATTATTATCAGTGTTTGTACAATGATAGTAGCAAACAAGAGGAACACAAATGCACACAATTTTTAAGGTGGAAACCCACTCCGAGACAAAAATCACCTAATACTTTTCTAATTATTCTTTAATATTCAACTCCAATTGAAAATAAAGCTCCAACTTCCTAGAATCTAGAAAAACATTCTTCTCCAGCTCCCACTGGATGGATGCTCCAACGCTCGAGATTCTTCAGTAGTCAACTGAATGGATGCCTCAACACCCAATGAGCTACAACTCACCCTAGCACCACCCTACCACCCTATAGAAGAATAAAATAAGAATGGACTCCCGTACCAGGGAAAATTCTCCACTTTACAATGATATATAATGATGTATAAGAAGAAGATATACTAGACCATAACCTCAACTTTGACACAACCACCTAATGATGATCCTAGACCTCCCAACACTACCTCTTCAACTCTTGGAAGATAGATACTAGTACAATTTGTACAATAATGTATTTACAATGAATAAGTACAATGATACCTTTACAATGATTATATGCAGTGTTTCCCACTTGAAGACTTCATATGATGAACTTCTTGTTGTTGTTATGCACCTTGGTTTCTGCTCTTATCACTCTACCCTCTGCTACACCTTGCTTTTCTTTTCTACCGTAGAAATTATGGTCCTTTGCAACCCTTGACAACACATGATCTAGCTTTTTCTTGCCTTCTAGGAGATTGATATTCAATATGGTGTATCTCTGTTATTTCAGGTCCTAAATATCTAATTTTCAGTCCTATAGTAGTCCTCCAAGGCTTCTTTCCAATGCCATAGGTCTGACCCAATTTGGATTCTTCAAGAGAGAGTTATGCCCAATCTCTCACAATGCCCTAATTATGGAGTGTTTCAGTAGAGCACACTTCTACGGCGTGCCACATGTCACTGATTCTTCATTTGGCTTTGAAATTGATAGAGTGAAAAGTAAAAACTGTGCACTATCTACCACTTTTTTATAGAATTCCAATCCGGTACTCAGAGAGAGAGTTATGACGATTTTACCAAGGTCACTTCTTTGAGATGAATTTCAGGAGCCTGCAAAAACCCTGAATTCCACAGATAATATCTCCAAAAATATTGCACAAATGGATCTGAAATTGTTAATGTAGCTTCCTCAAGGTTTTGGCTTCACCTCATAAAAATTTCAGCTTCTGAACCTTCATAGAAACAAAGTTAGAGCGAAAATTCCACGATGATCTATTTCCGATGGTCGAATCCCTTGCATAAGGAGGAAATGAGGATCACAATTTATATAAATGCTTAAGTTGAGAGGGGCTTCAACAAGTGAATGTGGGAGGGATTTTAGGAGCTTAAAAAAATATTAATTATGAATTTTCAATGACCCATGCTGCAACCTTGTGGGGTTTTAGCCCACTAACTGGGGGTACAAACTTCAAACATGAATATCTCTCAAACCGTGAAGAATTACATGGCGTGCCATATATCAACAAAAACATCTCGACAAGTTGAAACCATCAAAAACATTATTGACCCAGAATATATTAATTTGGTAGGTCAAAATTTCCATGCAATATTGGGTTAGCCCCTGGTGCTGCTTGGGTTGACATCAATGACAACCGCTGATCAACAAGATACTGCTGTTACCAAAACCCCCGATACCATTCTTAAAAGAACAGTAGATAGTAACAAAATCATGGTTAATAAAACTGACCAAAACAAATACAAAGCTAGTCAGGCAAGCCTTGATCCAAACTGTCCTAGTACCTCTACTAAGACTCCCGAGACAGTTGTATTGAACAAAACCCCAAATCAAAATCAGAAAATTAAAAATATAGAGAAATTCATGACTGAAAAAACTGAGGAAAATCTATCTAAACTACAAGCACCCTTCAGTTTCGAAGGGGAAATTGCCAAAATTAAGATCACCATGCCTCTCACTGAACTTATTGCCCAAAGCTCATACAAACCTCAAGTGCTAAAGGTCCTAAACATAGGAAATGATGCAGATACTTTACACCTAGCTGATGATACCCCTAAGGTGTTGTTTGGACCAAAAATATAAGGAAAATGTCAAGAGGGAACCACTCTTCCTTTTTACATTAGTCTAAATATACATGACCAAATCCTACATAATGCCATGCTAGATTTTGGGGCCTCTCACAATCTCATGCCGAAAGTAATAATGGAAAGATTAGGCCTAGAAATAAAGAAACCTTATAAAGACTTATATTCATTTGATTCAAGTAGAGTCAAGTGTCTAGGCTTTATAAAAGATCTTTGTGTGAGTTTCGCTCAAGTACCTACAAAACACTTGGTCATGGACATAGTGGTAGCAGACATCCCTCCCAAGTACGGAATGCTTTTATCCAGATCTTGGGGGGCCAAGCTTCAAGGAAATATTCAACTAGATATGTCTTACACCACCATTCCTGTGTTTAATGAAACAAGAATACTATATCGGGAATCACACATGAAATATATGGTCAGCAGCCAAGAAAGGCCAGATAACATCCCTATGTATTCCATACATTCAGATCTAAATTCCTTCATTTTACACACTGATGAAGACATTGATAAACAGGTAGGAGAAATTGAAACAAATCTAGGCACACTGCATTAGCCACCCCAGATTTTCTATGATGAGCTGGATCCTCAAAACTATCATGACTTTGAAAAATTATGTCTTGAAGAGTGGGAGTTTTATTTTCTAGAAATAGAGATAAATCAGAAAATAGAACACATTCTACACCCTCAAGCAAGTTTCTCAAGCCAAGGGAAAACATCAAAAGTACAATCATAAACTTTTTTCAAAACAGAAGCACTAGAAGGCTTACATAGTAGAAATCTTTTTAGAAATCAGGAACATGGGAGTCTTATGTTCTTACCATACTTAAATGATTCACCATCCTAAAACCTTACCTCTCCAAGTAAAGCTTTAACTTTCGCAACCACTTTGATGAATCCATCAAAAATGTCTAATGAATTAAATGAAGAGGAATATGATGAAAGCAGTCCCAAGACACCTGAGTTAATTGAACTAGCTAAAATTCTGTCATTTCACCAAAGATTAAAAACTGCTAGAGTATGAAAATTGTTCAAGATACTAGTACATGTCGGGAAAATCGTTTAAAACAATGTGACAATGCTATCATTTGAATAAGTAACCCTTACAAAAAGAAATGCAAAAATCTTGGTCAAACATTAACGATTAAAGACAAAGCAAGTGGACATAGGATATGTGTAGATATCAGGAACACAGATAAACCTCCCTGGAACAACACTTATATCCTTCCCAAAACAGATCATACCATATAGAAGCTAGGATTTTCTAATCATATATCTTTGCAAAGTTATGTTTCAGGATATCATCAGTTAATTCCTCTTCAAAGCAAACAGCTTAAAGATTTTTTCAAATACACTAGGAGCCGTTCCAAATTCGAACCTAGAGTTGCAAAACCGCCAGAAACCAAGGACATGTTCCTGAAGGCCATGTTTCCAGTTCTAAATTTCTTCATTATGATGTACCTTGATGATGTCATCATCTGTTTTAAAAATGACAAAGAGTATTTGCATTACCTAAAGAAGATGTGCAACAAAGGCAGGAGCGGAAATCGAAGGTATAGAGAAAAGCAGCAAGCGGACACAGAATTTTTCAAAGACTTTTGCAAGAATCCTTATGTTGTGCTTGAAAGGGAAAATTTTCCAAACTTTTCTTTTCAAGAGCTGACTGGACCAAGAGCATCGAGAGATCCCTTTGAAGACAAAATGCTCAAGTTCCACCATTTTCAAGGTTTCTAGTTTTAAAAATTTTCACTCATTATACATATCACTATTTGAAGAAAGAAATCAAGAATAGAAAATACAAAAACAGTAGAAAAGTTGAAAAGAGGGCAGCTTTAGAAAATAGCAGAAAATCCCCATGTAAAAAAATTGTCATGTTGAAAGTGTGCAAGTCTAAATGCCACTACTAGTGCTCAAAAGATATCTTGTTCAGTTATATAGCCTAATCATAACTAAACATGTTTGAGATTGATTACTGATAAGTTAGTGAAATAAGTGATAGTCAAAATGTGTAAGCTTGACTTGTCAAAGAAAGTAGATTAGGAAAATATACTAGTTCCACACGCTCAAAACAGAACCAAGGAGGAAAACAGGGATGAAAAAACAAACTATGTATCCTAGCCCTAGTTTTTCTAAATCTCATTTCATGCAAAATAATATTTGTGTGCAGCTTGTCTTTATGCCACAAATACATGAAAAATCAGACCGTCTAATCCCGATTTGGTCATTTTTCAATTTCATGTTTTAGTTTGGTGAATGGAATCCTATCAAACAACTTAACCTTGATAGTCGATCTTGCATAGGTAGAGAAAAAAAGGAGTTCATCAGTTTAATTTGAACTCTCAGAAGATATAATTGTAGAGTTAGATAGTTTTCTTTTCTAAAAAATATCATGTCAAAAGGTTTCTAGTCCAAATGCACCTAAAGAAGAAAAAATGCTAGGAAATATAGCTGGGTAGGTAGAGATGGCTTTGATGCTAATCATGCTGTCAATTTTAAAAAATAGCATCAAGAAAGAGAGAAATTTGCGCCAATGGATAAGGAATTGGTCTTCACAAGCGAGAGATCTACAATTCTGGACACATCTTGAAAAGGAGCTACCCTCCCCAAATGGAGCCACTATTAGTCATCAATATTTTTTACCTATTGTTGATGAGTAGTTTTCTTAGCCGAGTTTTCTAGAAGCAAATCTCAATATGTCAATTTTTCATCTAGAAAACACCCCAAACAAATTTTTGTCCTCCTAACCCTCCCTATCATCCTATGATAAGAACATTCTTAAACTTTCAAGTCATATCTCGCTTCAGCAAAGTCTCCCTGTCTATAGCTGTCATAACTTTGTTTCTCCGCTATCATTTTCCCTTTTTCTCATACCATTCACTATCCGAAGGTTGACAAAGTGTCTGCTCCTCTATCCTTGATCATCTTGTCATATGAAAATCTGATCATGCCTAAGAAAACAATCAGAATCTGTGACTATTGTCTCTAAGTTAGATAGTGGTGTTTTACGGGTTTTTCCATGGCTAAGATATCCTAAGCCAAAAATCCTGTGTCTAGTACCAGTCAGCCATGAATCTTTTCCTATTTTGCAAAACAAGCCTTGATCTATCCATAGGTCGCACCCCACTAAGAGGTCACTTTGTCTCATGTAAGAAGAAGTTTAATGAAGATCCAAATCAGGAAAATATAAGGATGTTCACTGTCTGAAGAAATATGATTAGATAAGGCAAAATCTCCATGAAACATCAAAGGAGCTCTCCAAGGTTCAAAAGAATATGTTTTTACATCTCTGCAGGGGTGTAATTGAATGATGATCAATGTGCAAATGGGAGCAAAAGATCAACTGAACAAGTTTCTCATACTGAAATATTTTGCCTTAAATAATCAGATGGAGAGCTGTAAAGTAAAGAGAAACAAGTGTACATATTTTAAATCCAAAGGCTGCCTGAAGAGCAGAGATCATTCCTCAAGTCAAATGAACACAAAAGACTGAGTGATGTTGATTAGTAGTGCTTCATAATCTCCTCCGAAAGCAGTGTTGCATAATATTTCCAAAGGGCATCATCGTGTAGGGCATAAGAAGACAACTACTTTTTATGTTACCTTGAACTTGGGATGTGAACATTAGTCAAAGGCAGTTTCAATATACCTCTGAAAACACAATCAAGGGAAAAAGCTAGTTCAATGATGTCTAGCAGTGAACACTCTCCATATACCAATCACATTGCTTCTGGTCTATAATTCACAGTGTTATTTTACAAAAGGGATATACATCTCTGACAATGACTCATAAAGAAATAGGACATTAGGTTCAAGTGATTTTACCAATGATAAATGTCAAAATTCACTTTGTTTCCTATTGATATTCTTCAAGAAAACAAACAGAGCAAGGTACAGTGATTTAAATAAGATGAAGATCCTATCTCTAATGATAACCTCCTTAAATGATAAGCATAGGGTTAGAAACACATAATGGAACTTCCTTCAATGATAAGCAGAGGGTTAGAAACACATGATGGAACCTCCTTCAATGATAAGTAGAGGGTTAGAAAAACATTGTTGTGACCTCCTTCACAAACAGGCAAAGGATCAGAATGTTTTTAAGAAACTTCAGAGTTTGAGTTGCGCCACCTTCTCCAAAGATGAACAGAGAATGCTTAGCAGGGTTTAAAATTATGTTTGAGAATGTTTTCTTTTGGAAAGCCTAGTTGAAGAATAGTGGTGAAACAAATGAGAGTTTATAGGTTAAAGCCCTCTTCCACATAAAAAGACAAAGAGTGACATGATGGTGCTAAAAGGCCTCTGTTCTCATGTTTATGAAAGCCTCCTTCAAAGGATAAATCAGAGGTTATAATTTTGATTAAAGCAACCTCATCTAAATGGCCAAGGAGGTAGACCAAGCTCTGTTTAAAGTGACTTCTGCAACTAATATGAAGAGATAGTCCACCCAGATGATTTTTGTGGAAAAAGGCATTCTTGTTTTTTAGACGGATTCATTATGGTTTATCAAGAATTAATCCCTCCAAGTGATGAATAAAGGGCAAGCACCAAAAGTTGTTTTATCACCTCATTTAAAAGACAGAGGGCATATTTTTAAGAATAGGTGAACTTTCATTGTTTGAAGGTCCCCCTTCATCATGAGCTAAAGGCCCAACAATGACTAAATAATCATTTGGGGTCACAAATCATATGGATCAACCTATTCAAAAGGTAAAACAAAGATGTAGGAGACCAATTCTTGGTGGATACAAGCAATATGCATTTTTATGTGTTTCAAATCAGAGGATAAATTCAAGTTTCAGGTTTGAAAGGCCACCTTCAAAAGGACAAAAAGACACGCTATATGATAAAGATAAGCTCTTTATGTTTTAAGTTGATCTCTTTGGTAAACAAGCAAAAGGAGAAAACACATGGTTTTAGGACCTCCTTCTCTTCATAAAACAATGGATTGGCATAGTGGTTTTAAGATGGTTGTAGTAGTGTTTTTAGGGTGACATCTTTGTAAACAAACAGAGACCAACAAAGTTTTTTAAAGACCCTCATCACTTCATAAAACAATGGATTTGCATTATGTTTTGAGAAGCTGCATTAGTGGTTTTAAAAAGATAATATCCTTGGTAAACAATCAGGGGATGAAATCATGGCTTGTAGACCTCCTTCATCATATAAGAAGAAGACCAAATCATGGTTCAAAGGCTTCTTCACTTCATAAAACAATGGATTTACCTTATGGTGTTGAGATGTTGTAATAGTAATGTTCTTGTAAGCCTTTTTTGGTTGAGAACCACACAGGGGTAAAGTGTCAAGGAGGGTCAAAAACACATTTTTATTGCCTCCTCCTAGAAATGAGCAGAGGGCAAGTCACGAAAAAAATAAATTAAAGTTTGTTTGGAAAAGAGAGACCTTGTATTTTAAAGGAAACCTTCAGTTTGATGACAAAGGAAAAAGTGAGGAATCACCAAAAAGAGGGAAAAATATATTCAAAACGTTTTCAAAAGGAGCTACAAAAGCCCTCAAAGTCAAAGATCATTTCTACTTTGCAAAAAAACAAAAGAAAAAACGTTCTTTCAAAACCTGAGCAAGCAGTTTCCATAGTTTTTCAGGATGTGACGCGCCTGTGGCAGGACGCGATGTGCTTGTAGGCATTCACAAAAGGAGTTTGCACATGGCGCGACATGCCTGTAGATTTCTACAACGTGCCTATGTGTGTGTGTCAACCGACCCGACAACACCGGCGTCCAACGGGCGCCCAGGGCCCGACCCGACAGTTCAAACGTAGTGTTCAACGCTATGCACCTGTGCACATGAGTGTAGTGCCACTCAAAATAGCTCCTTTTCACCTCAAATCAGGTTTTTTTCCCCGCAAACGCATCTCCAAAAAGCAACCATACATTTTTAAAGAGGTATTTACTGTTTGTCTCTGTCAAGTTTTTTATTTGAGGGAAAATTTGATATCAAAGTTTAAAGGAAAATAGTGATTGAGGGTAAAAGGATAATGAAAGTTTTATAGAGAAATCTGTTTGTTTGCAAAGACTTGTTTGTCAAACAAAGAAGAACAATTGTGTGCTAAAAGGAAACAGTCCTCTACTCAAGATCAAAAAAACTGGTTTTCCAGTGCTTAAAGAAAAACACAATTACCCTTAAAAACTGTCATATTTATTAAGATACAGAGAAACAGTGATAGAGGAAGGAATTTTTATTGTCAAGGGGTTTCTTGATTTAGAGTAGCTAAAGAAAAACACAATCTTCAAGGGGAAAAGAGTTTTAGTGTCAAAAGGAAAGGGAATTTGTTTCCACTTAACAAAAACTTGTTTACCAACTAAAAACAAAACTCAGTCTCACAAAGAGGAAAACAGGGTTTTGATTGAGAACCTATTTCAGTGATCATTTGAACATTTGTTTTGGTAAGTCAGTAAAGGGTATCAAAAGAAAAATTCCTCCAAAGAAAGTCAGCAAGGGTGGATTTCACAAAATATTTGAGCTTTTTAAAACTCAAGAAGTAAATGAATCCCCTTCAATTCTTTTTAACTTCCATGAGGTGGGATGCCTTGAATTTTGCCAAAAGGTCTAGGAGGTCACAAATTACCCTCCCTTAACACAACTGTTCACCTTGAGGCTGCAAGGAAAGCATGTCCACTTAGTAGGTCTAGACTTTAAACTCACTCCTAGGGCTGTCTCCAAAGCAACTAAGATCCCCTATATAGGAGAAAAGTGGTTCAAACAAGCATACCTAGATCTGAATCACTATAAACCTTTCTTAAAACCAGACCATCAGGATGCTTGCCAAGCTATATTTCCTTTTTCTCACTTATTGAGAAGCTATGCCCCCCTCATGAGAGTTATCATGAAGTATTTCACATGTGAAGGGAGGTTTTCCCGGATTTATTCCTATCACATCAGGCTTCTCATGCAATTCACAAGAACTCAGTTGCTGAACCTACCTTTCTTCCTTTGCAAAAGCATAGACAAGATGTCCTCCCTTGTTCAAAAGAGACCTCCTGCTCAGCAAAAAGCCACTTTTCCATCATTCCCTCATCAAAATCATCATCCTTCACTAGCTTGAAAAGAAAGGAGTGTCTTGGGAGACTTTCATTTCTCATCCAGATTTTGCCACTGCCTCTTCATCTCATGGCCCATGTCACACATCCTCCTCACCCTCCACTCACTATGTCTCTCCTCCATCAAGTCAAAATACTCCTCAAAGGCAAACATCACCCATGATTGACAGTGAAAAAGAGTAGTCTTTTGAAAGCAGGCATGAGGTTAGTGGTGATGAGGAACACGAGGACACTAAGAAAATTAGTGAGCATGAACCAAGTGACAAATCTCAAGGCAGTGACCATAAGAAGAAAACTAGTGATGATGAGGGACAAATGAAAGAATCTAAACATGACAGTGAGGAATAAGGAAATGATGGCAAGCATGAACAAAATGATAGTGAGCATAGCAGTCATGAAGAGAAATAGAGCAGTGATGAAGAGAAACATAGCAGTGAAAAAGAGGTGAAAATTTGTGATGATGAAGAGCAACAAGCTGGTGGTGATAGAGAGCAAAGTGAAGAGGTTTAGAGCAGTGATGAAAGACAAAGTGACCATCAGCAACACAGTGATCTGGATTACAGTCCTCAAGGGAAAAATGAAGATCCTAAGTAAGGTATTGATGAGGAATAGCAAAACAACCCTCAAATAGACAGTGAGGGAGGTGACAACATGCAAAGTGACCATGGTAGCAGCCCTAAAAAAATTCAAGACAGATATGAGGGTAAACAAGAAAGTCTACAGGCAGACAGTAAAGATGGTCAAGCAACAGAAAAAGATGATGAAGTTGTCAGCCCTAAACAAACTCAAAACAGTGAAGAAAATAGTGACAAAGGTGAAGCTGGTGTAGATGATGATGGAGGCAGCAGGGTAAAGGACCAAGTTGAGCAAGTGCAAGTAATGAAACCTCCTCTCTCTTCTCCTTAACACAGCCAAGAGCATGTGCTAGCTGCCTCTCCTAGGCAAGGTGCCATGACTCTTCCTCCAAAAGTGGTGAAGCCTAAAAATACCAAATCCACTAAGAAGAAGATCACTCCAGCAGTGACTATCAATGTCACAAGAGCGCTAAGAAGTAAAGGAAAATTTTCTAAGAAGAGTATTGTTGAATTTCCAAAGAGGAAAAGGACCAAGAAGTCTACCTAAGGAAAGGGTGAAGAAAAAGAGGAACAACATGAGAGTAGTCATGAAAAGGAAAGGGAGTTTGACATCATATAGATAGACGGTGATGCTAGAGATGATGAAGCTAGAATTCTTGAGGATCTTTTGCAAAATAGAGAAGCCCAAATTCATGACTTAGAAGCTGATCTAGAAAGGTCAAAGGACCTCATACATGTTCTACAGATGCAAAACAAACAAATGAGTGGTCAAATGGCAGTTTATGAGGCCTGGGCTTTCAAATACCAAAGGGAAGCCTACAAAGCACAAGTCAAGCTTGAAGAGATTATGGGCGAATTTGATGATACTGAAGAATAAGAGCAGCCAATGAGAAAGAGGCCTAGGACTATGGGTCTTAGAAAATCTTTGGAGAAAAAGAAGGAAGAAGGAACAACCCTTGTTCGATCTTATCCTCTCACACAATTACTCGCCCAAGAAATAGAAAATGATAAAGAATCATGGCTTGAAAGAGCCAACAATAATTTGGAGGATATATTAGAGAAATAAAATAGAGACTTGGATCTACAGAGGAAGATGACCAGGCACTACAAGAGATTGAACCAATTTTCCCGAAGAAAGCTCAAACTTGCTCAAGAAAGGCTCAAAACTGCCCGAAAGAGGCATCCGGTAGAAAAAGTGGATAAAGGCATATATAGGCTTGAAATATTGGCCTCAACTTCCTTGTATGCTTCTAAGAACCCATAAGGGGCTTGCTCACCAAAATTGAGCAAATTTTGACATGATTTTACTTTTTGTGTTTTTTGGCCCTAATCAAGGCGCCACCATGGGTGCTAGGAACATACTCAGCTCATGAAAGTAATTTTTTTTGGATGGATTAAATTTTGGGGCAGCTACTCACAAATTTTCAGATCCAAAGGAGGTGTTTTTGTCCCCCAACGAGGCAAAAATCAGTGAAAATTCACCTTTCTGCCTCACATATCAGCAAATGAGACCCCCCTAGGATTCTTCACTCAGTCCACCTTTTGAGATACTTTTGTGGATCAGTTTGGGAAAAATAAAGTAGTTCCAAAAACTAGACATCCATGGCTTTCCAACGAGCTATCACGGGCCTAATTTCAACATTGGGAGGTCCCTCAAAAGTTGTCTCTAAAATAGGCTTCTTTCTGCTGCTACGCTCCTGTAGCATTTTGGTTTAAAAGGCAGTTTTCTGAATATGCTCCTCCAAATGTGTGTTTAGCTATTTTTATCACCGTGTTAGTAATCAAAAGACAATTTTATTTCTATTATTAGCTTAAATAGATATTTTTGAAGATATTTTGTGCCTTGGGCTTTCCAAAGCCTCAAGGAAAAAATTAGATATTTGTAATAGGTCAATGGCCTTTTAGATGCTCTTGGATAGTTTCTTTCTATTTGGCCTATATATTCTAAGAAATTTCATTGTAACAAGAGGCCGAAATTGATGTTATAGAGCAACACATAGTATTACAAGCTTTGAAGAAATACTTTGTCTCATGAAGTGGATGATTTCTTGTTTGTCTTGGATGTTGGAAGAGGACTATTTGTGGGATTCCATGGCTTGGTGAATGGTATAGTGTTCCTTATATGTTATGTTTCCTTAGTTTATCATACATGTTTTCATGCTTCTTGCTTGCTGTAGTTCAGTAAAGAATAGATTTGAGACATGCCCATGGAGGCACCTCAAGTTTCCTGATTCATTACAGTCTCTATGTTTTTCTTCTTTCTTGGTTATGTCAAAGAATTCTTAACTACTCTTTGATACCCTAAGAACTTCTTGTCAATTTCATTAATGGTTATTATGTATGCTATCTAGTATGATTCACAGTATGCCCTAATTACTCATAGCTAACCAAAACCCCATCACTAAAACCTTTCTCTGAATATTTGATTGTCCTAGTTAAACCAAAGAGGTCTTGTTTTGATCTTGCTCTTTGCCCATGCCGTGCAATCTTAGTTGAAAGTTCCCGATAGCTCAAAATATGATGTTTAGGAGTTCCCTCTTCATAGATTGAGTTGTTTTTTTGAATTTTTTTTTTTCCAAAATATCTGAAGGTGATTTTCCCAAAGTTAGAGGGTCTTATACTTCTATGTATCGCATGAATGTTTATTTTATGCATATATATGTTTGAGTTTCATTTATAGTGATTAATGGTTAGCCCTACCACATGGATGTCTACTGTAAAACTATTTATGCTTAAAACGTCTTTGTCCTTCACAAAATTAGTGTCCATCTCATTTCACTTACGCCCAAAGAATCCATTTATCTCGACCAAATCGGCCCTGCAATATACCTTGTCTACCATTTGAGACAGTTTCAACCTTTTCGACCCCATAGCCGAGTTGATCTGACAATATTTTTATCTATTTATCCTTTGATTAGTTCTCCCTCAAAAAACCTAAAAACCAAAACATACTTAACAACTAGCCTAAAATCAAAAACATAAAAAGCAAACAAGTTTATATCCTTTGCATAATAGAGAGAGCCCTCTCTGAGTCCAGGAAGGCTAGGTCCTAGGGCTCCAAAGTTGGTTTGATGTTACCCTGTCACTTGGCTTGCCTATCTTCCAAATCACGGGACCCTAATAGGGCTATGGAGTCTATGAAAGTCATGAAAATCTCAACAATGAGTCAGAGTGCATAACAGGGCAAATCTAGCATGGTCAATGGATCTTTTAAGGTTATGTGTGAAGTGAAGTGGACATTAAGTTGGGGAAACAAGGTAGGGAAAAGGGCAGTTAAGAATCCTTTGTCAAATACCCATAAACAAGAAGGACTAAACACCATCAACATCAAGAAACAATCAATAGACAAGGAAAACCAATAACTATTTGATTCAACTTAAGCAAATAAGCATTTTAGACAAACATTCTAATGAAATATAGAAGGCGAGAAACTCATTTAACTTCTAGTGATTTCACCTTCAATATTTAGAAAACATTAAGATGACAAATAACTTTAATCCATGAAGAGGGAACTACTAAACATCATAAATCGAGCTATAAAGAACTTTTAGGCAAACTGGTAGGCATGGAAAAAGGGCAATATTAGAACAAGACCTCTTTGACTTAACCTAATAAGAAATACTTCAAAGAGAGGTTCCAAGATAGAGTTTAGATAGCATCAAATAAGCAGGGCTTACCATAAAACATATTTTGAAACTAGAATATTAATCCATTGATGAAAAAAACAAGCTTAGGTGGGTCTAAGGAGAAGCTAAGAATTCCTTAAACTGACCCAGCAAAGGAAAACATAAAGACAATAGATAACAAGAGGACTAAGGTGCCTCAATCAACATTTCTTAGCCTATACTTTTCTGATCTACTACAACATAGAAGGATGAAACAAAATGATTAAGAAGAAAACATGAACAATTAGAGACACATGAAAATTCACCAAGCTCAGGATCCTGCAGGAAAGCCTTCATCATCATCAATCAAAGCACACCATTCACAAGCTCCACAACACCAAATTGCTCTTCAACCTCAAAAAACCATGTATTTCTCTGAAAACTCATCAAATTCCAACATTTAAAATGAATCCCTCATGATATATTTAACTCATTAAAGGAGGGAAAAAAACCCTAGATAGGGTTGGAAAATGTCAAAATCACTCATAAATGTCATTAAGGCACAAGAGACCATGCAAGGCCCAAGGCACAAAATATCCCAAGAAATAAATGCTAAAATAACTTCTTACACCTAATTTCAAAGTGATTTGCCTCAAAAAACACTAAAATATGATTTTGCAATAAGTGAGTGTGTTTTTTTTACTTTTGGCCAAAAACACACTACACAGTCCATAAGCACAGCGCCACTTTCAACAAAAAATAGGCTCTGTTGCAACCAAGTTTTGGACCTCTTCCCGATGTCGGATTTTGCTCCGTGATGGCTCGTTGTAAAGCGTGATGAGTATAATTTCCATAAATACTTATAGTTTCTTGAACCCGCTCATGTAACCTATCCAAAATTCCAAAATACCAACACTGTTATAATCACAACGCCAAGCCTGAAATAGAGGCAGAAAGGTGAAAAATGAGGGGTTTTTTGACCTTTTGAGGGGTCAAAAATGCTCCAATTGCTCTGAAATTTTGTGTGCATGATGTAATAGTGATGAGGAATCCAAAAATTTAGAGTTCTCCCTTTTAGGATTCTTGAGGGAAAAGCGTAGTGCCAGTGGCACTGCGCTAATAGGCTTCCAAAATCTCAAAAAAAAAAAAATTGTCCAAATTTCCTCAAATTTGGTGCATACCTCCCTCATGGGGTTTGGGAGACCTGTTGAGAAGCTTGGGCCAACAATTCAAGGTTAGCTTGGTCTTTTCCCTCTTTTAGTGCTTTAATTTCAATGAGGGCTTCTTTGAGTTTTGCCTTGCAAATTGGTTTCTTTGGGCATAATGCTTAGTAATTATTCTTTGTAGATCTAAGCCCTTGTTTACCTTCTCCAATTTGGCCTCTAGGTGTATGTTTTCCCTCTCAAGCCATGACTCCCAATCATATTCAATTTCCATTGCAAGGAGCTCATTGAGAGGAAGTTGTTTTGTTAGGGCTGATTCTTTTTCTCTTTGTTTTGCCAATGCCTTCCTCAACCCCATGGTTCTAGGTATCCTCCTAGTTTGGACTTCTTCATCCTCACTCTCCTCATAAGTGCCCATGTATTCTTTTAGTTTCACCTATGTTATTTGGGCTTCCTTATGGCCTTTGAGTTCTTTAGCCTCATAGATGGCCTGTTGGGCACTCATTTGCTTGTTTTCCATCTGATAGAAGTGGATGACATCCTTTGGCCTTTCCAATTCAGCTTCTAAGTCTTTAATTTGTGCATTCTTGTCATGGAAGAGGGATTTTGGAATCCTTGTTTCATTTATTTCATCACTGTCTATCTGGATAAGTTCAAACTCCCTTTCTATTTGAGGATCCTCCTCTTCTACCTTTACCTATTGCTTACCCTTGTCAATTTTCTTAGTTGAGGTGGATGGCATGGTCCCTTTCCTTTTAGAGGTGGCAAACACATGTCTTGACCCTCTCTGATAATTGAATGAAAGAGGTGTGATGGTGGTCTTTTTGGTGTCTTTGTCATGGCTGTGGCCCTTGATTTTGTCATCAACCTCTTCATTTTCTTTGCGATCCTCATCAGTCACCACATTCTCTGTTTCATCATTGACCTCTTGGTCCTCAACACCATCATCATTCTGGTTTTTAAACTTCCGTGGTTATGGTTATTGTTATCAGAAATCGGATTATCCACGGTATCATAGAAGACTTGTCAACGTTTCGAATCCCAACGGGGATCCATCTTTAGGACGAGAAAGAATGAATGAAAAATGAAAGAAGGAAGCAGGGGGAACAAGGTATAAATAGTGAGGGCAAAGATGAGAGAGGAATCGACAGCAACTTAAGCAAAAACTAAATTTTATTAAATAATTAATTCTATTTTTTTATAATAACACTACTTTCTAAATTTTATAATTCTCATTTAGTAACTATTTAAAATTTAATTAAAAATATCAAATTTCTACCTAAGTCCTAAAATATTATTAAATTTTTTTTATAAAATTTTATGTTGTATTCTAATAATTCACTATTCTTAAAATTTATTGAAATTCCTATTCTAAATTTTAATTTAAAAACTATATTAAGATAATAACCTTAATTGAATTATAATATACTGATAAACTAACTTAAATTTTTTTTTAAATAAAACCTAGAGAAACTAAAATAGTAGAGCAATTTTTATAATAACCCTAAAAGATCTATCTCCAAAATGAACATACTAACTAAGCTTAACTTAATAATTAAAGAGATAATAATTAATAAAACCCTAATAAAACCTTTTAATTTCCAAAATTACTAGATAATTAAGCCAAAACCTATAATCCTAAAACTATAATTAAAGTGATAATCCTATTTTAATTTAAAATCCTAGAATTACTAAAGCAGCTTAATTTAAAAAAAAAAATTTAAATAATATAAATTAGAGAGACTAATTCTTATAAATTAATCTAAAGGGCCTAACCCTAAAATAAAACTATGAACTATGAGGATTTAACTTAAAACTTGACTAAACCCTAAAAAAAATTTAATAATAAATTTTTTAATTGACTAACCCCAAATTAAAACTATTAACTATGAAGATTTAACTAGATACTTAACTAAACCCTAATAAATTTTAAATAGAACAAAACTTGTTAACTAATCCTCCCTTTTAATTTTTAATTTTTAATTTTTAGACTATACATTAAATAAATAAGGTTGATATGAATTCTAATTAAATTAAATTTAGCTTCCCTTCACTGATAATAAATATTAATTGATTAATTTTTATTTAAATAAAAAATATATATATTACAAGTGAGGGGAATAAGAGTCCCATCCTAACCCTAATATATATTTTATTAATTTTTAATTTTAAATAAAAATTAATCAATTAATATTTATTATCAGTGAAGGGAAGCTAAATTTAATTTAATTAGAATTCATATCAACCTTATTTATTTAATATATAGTCTAAAAATTAAAAATTGAAAATTTAAAGGGAGGATTAGTTAACAAGTTTTGTTATATTTAAAATTTATCAGGGTTTAGTTAAGTATCTAGTTAAATCTTCATAGTTAATAGTTTTAATTTGGGGTTAGTTAATTAAAAATTTTATTATTAAATTTTTTTTTAGGGTTTAGTCAAGTTTTAAGTTAAATCCTCATAGTTCATAGTTTTATTTTAGGGTTAGGCCCTTTAGATTAATTTATAAGAATTAGTCTCTCTAATTTATGTTATTTAATTTTTTTTTTTTAATTAAAGTAATTCTAGGATTTTAAATTAAAATTTATAATTAAAATAGGATTATCACTTTAATTATAGTTTTAGGATTATAGGTTTTAGCTTAATTATCTAGTAATTTTGGAGATTAACAAGTTTTATTAGGGTTTTATTAATTATTATCTCTTTAATTATTAAGTTAAGCTTAGTTAGTATGTTCATTTTAGAGATAGATCTTTTAGGGTTATTATAAAAATTGCTCTACTATTTTAGTTTCTCTAGGTTTTATTTTAACATTTTTTAAAGTTAGTTTATTAGTATATTATAATTTATTTAGGTTATTATCTTAATATAGCTTTTAAATTAAAATTTAGAATAGGAATTTCAATAAATTTTAAGAATAGTGATTTATTAGAATACAACATAAAATTTTATAAAGTTTTTTTAATAATATTTTAGGACTTAGGTAGAAATTTGATATTTTTAATTAAATTTTAAATAGTTACTAAATGAGAATTATAAAATTTAGAAAGTAGTGTTATTATAAATAAAATAGAATTAATTATTTAATAAAATTTAGTTTTTGCTTAAGTTGCTATCGGTTCCTCTCTCATCTTTGCCCTCACTATTTATACCTTGTTCCCCCTGCTTCCTTCTTTCATTTTTCTTTCATTCTTTCTCGTCCTGAAGATGGATCCTCATTGGGATTCGAAACATCGACAAGTCTTCTATGATACCATGGATAATCCGATTTCTGATAACAATAACCATCATCATTCTTACCTCCCTCACTACTTTTTGCACTGCCACTTTGGAATTCAATTTGATTATCAGCCTCTGTACTTTCTTCACCTTGGTTTTGTTTATCACTAGGGCCTTTTTGCTCTTCATCCCCTGCACTGTCATTATTTTCATTATCACTGAGAGGCTGATTTTTGTCTGTCTTCTTTGGTGCCTTATTCCTTACTATCTACTCTATCAATGTCATCCTCTTTGTCACCATCCTCTTCTTCATTTTCTGCCTCTGTGTCCTCTGTTTGATTGCCGAAATCCTCTTCATTATCACTCATTTTATTTCTACTGTCAACCTCCTCATCTCCTTCATCATCTGTTTCTTCATCATGTTCATCATCTGCTAGCTCATCTTGTTCATCATCAGTTTCCATGTAATCTGCTCATCATGGTTCTCTTGGTTTTCAACATTATCATATCCCTCATCTTCACTATGGACTAATTTACTGTCACTTTCACCCTTATTTTCATGTGATTCTTCATTGCCGCTTCCTGCTTCACTTGATGCATCAAGAGAAGGAGAGGAAGGCATGTTTGCTTGTGGAGGGGATAGAGGAGTAGAGGGAGGAGGATGTGATGAGGAAGGCAAGTTTGGTTGATGAGGTGGTTGAGGGCTTGTGAATATCTCATGGGCTATAAATGTCTCCCAATGTATTCACTTTTGTTCTAACTGATGTAAAAAACCATTTTGAGCAAGGAGTGGTGGAACAAGCTTTGCATTTGTTGGGTGGGATTCCTCCTCCAGACAACGGAAGACATTTTCTCAATGCTCCTATAGAGGTAATAAGGTAGATTCAACAACTTGACACCTCTAAAATTCATGATCAATCTAACATGGTAGGAGTAGAGCTTGGAGTATCTCCCCTCACAGTAAAGTACCTCATGATGGTCTTCATTAAGGGTGCAAACCTGTGTTTCAGATGTGAGAAAGGCCCAGACTTGCAATCTTCTCTGTATCTTCTTTTGAAATATGGCTCATAATATTTATTCTTCAGTTTTGCCTTTTTAAACCACTTTTCACCAACAGTAGGAATGCATGTAGCATTAGAGATGGTATTTGTTGAGATTTCAAAATCTACCCCTGCAAGGCTTGATTGTTTGTTATGCAGGTTGAGAATGAGAAGCCTTGTCAGCTCTGGATGGCTTTTCACTTGTTTTACATTTTCACAAAAGTTGAAGCACCCTACATTCTAGAAACATGAGAGGATCCTGGGAGATGAGGTGATTGCAACTGTGCTCAGTGGTTCAAACCTATTTATTTTTCCTCCTTTGTGGTTTGGTCTCATAGGCCCTTGGCCTCCTTCATCACTGTTACTGTCTTCTACCCCTGACATAGTGATTAGGGCTGATGGTGGGCAAGTTAGGCTTGCTTATGACACTTTAGGCAGTAGGTGTGAAATGGAAATAATGGTGAGGGAAACCTTTGCAGATGAGTGATATGGAGACAAGTGTATGACTGCCTTGCCCTTGAGCTTGGTGAGGTTTAACTTGAATATGAAATGTAAGTACCCTAAGTCACTTTCCCTCAACTGATAATAAATTTGTTCATGGAGGTAAAAAACTGAGTTGTAATATGCATTTGAGACCTAGGGTTTTCACAGCTAGGGTTTAATCACTCATGGCCACCAAAAAAAACTTTAAAGGTATTTGAGAGGGGAGAAAATGGGGTACTTACCATTTTAGCTCCTTTGCTGGCCTTGGAGACAAATTTGGAGGGTGAATTTAAGCCTTAGGGCAAAAAAATTTTCTTGTTGGAGGCCCCCGACATTAGCACAGCGCCACTGCCCGAACAGTCGGGTCAATCTGTGGGTGCAGTGCCAGGTGGGTCGTGCGTGTGTATTAGCGCAACACTGACGTTCAGGCTTGCAGTCGGGTCCTGGGTGTGTCGGGCCTGGATTGGTGCAGCGCTGTGTGTGTCCGGTTGGTCAGGTGCCGTGTTAGCACAGCGTCGGGAAGAGGAGAAACGGAGAGTCGGATCTTGTTAGGTGTTGGGCCTGTCTATGCACAACGCCCCAGATTCGCGCAGCACCACCCGGATTTGCGCAGCACTAGAGAAAATTTTGAACGAGGAGAGAGCTGATTAGTGTAGCCAGACCTGATAAGCACATCACCGCTTATTTGTGCAGCGCCAGGGAGAAAATGCCCAGAAACAGTCAGAAAACCTTGATTTTTCTTCTGAGGGTTTTCTCTCTCTGCCAAGTGACGAGTGATTTTGAAATGATAACTGGAGGGACTTTACACCTTTTTAGAAAACAAATTAAACTTATAAAACCACTTTTTGTAAGTTTTTTTTTCTATTTTTGTGTCACTTTGTAATTTTCACTGATATCTCTCTTACCTTTTGCAGGAGGTGACTGAGGAAGTAGCTTTTTTCTCTGATTGATTTCCAAGGCATGATAAGACCCTCTTTTCACTAGTGCCACAACGTTTTCTAAAATAACCATATATTTCATTACTCCTTTTTGATAGAGATACTGATAAACACATGTTTTATCCCTTTTTGAGATCCCTAGGTGTAAGTAATCTTAAAACAGGGTTTCTTCGCTTCTTACTGATTTTCCAGAGGCATAATAAATCTATCTTGAACAGTGACCTTAGTATTTTCAATCATGTTTGTCATTATCTCCCTTTGGCCACTTCTGATGTGTTGCAGGTGCCATGACTCAATCTTTGGTCCCCTTAGTCACTTTTGGATTTTGACAGCTCATTCACTCACAGTAAACTCATGCTTCAACTTGATTTCTCATTTTGACACCTGAACTCATGCTTTCCTTTCTTTGACCATTTTGAGGGTACTTGATTGTACTTGAAGGCTTAGACTCCCTCACACTGATACTCTTTGCATTCTCCTCCCATTGCTACAATGAAGCACTGTTATCTTGACAAACCCTATAGATCACCTCCAAAAGTTTTTCTGAAAACCTCTTGCTGATCATGATGGAGGCCCATCATCTTCATTTCACCTACTTTGCCCATCCTTCCAAAACTTTAGGTTTTAGGGCAGTTAGGGAAAATTAATTAGTGTTGTCTTCTAAGTTCTCTATAGCCCTTTCAATTTCATTCATTTATGTTCAGTTCACCTCACCTTTTTCCATTTTTCATTTACAATTTATAAAAATCTTCAATGTGTGCTTGGTTGTAATGTTGTGCCTTTTGTCATTGTGGCTTTTTCATTGGTTTCTTGCTTGGAAATATTGTCTAGCCAAACAGTCTTCAAAACCCTGATTCTCTTTGAACATAGGCCTGCCACCCCCTTTTTGTCGTGGAAGTCCTTAGTGATGAGATGTCCTCTTACCTTACCTAGTTTTCTGCTGATAGCCCCCTTGAAATTTCTGCATAAATGTCAAAATGGGCAAGTGTCCTTTGCAGACTTTATGCCTGGCCAAGGAGGGCCTTCGTTGAAGGTTCTTCTGATCCATTTGGACAACCATGTGCTGATCATATTTCTCTTAGTTTATCCTTATTAGCACATGTAAAACAGTGACTTAGAACACCAAAACCAATCCTACAACCTATGAAAACCCTAACTGACCTAGTGGGAGGCTCTTTGGACTTGGTCTTTGCTTGAAAACTTGATTTGGGATCTTTAGGTGTAAAACAGAGTTTTGGACAAACTGATGTATTGAATATCCAAAATCCATTGTACTTGATTTATATAAAGAGCCTACAAAGATAGTTTTTAGATCATCAATTCTTAAGGCATTCAGGAGACACAAGAGAGTTGGTTGGTTGGTGACCCTAGGTGGCAGTGGAGGAGTTAGGCAAAACAAAACAGAGTGCTGATACCAAAGGTGGCAAAACATAGTAAAAATGAGTGGCATGAACCCATGATGGGTCTTTTGGGAGGGATAGACTAACCTTGACATGATAGGATGATAAGATAGTGAAAAAATTATCCTAAGGATAATGAAGCCAATGGGATTTCTAGAACTCACAATGTTCATGAATTTTGTTTCTAGAAATATAGGATAAGCATTTAGTCACCTACCAAGGCAAAAATTACTGATGAATAACATCCCCTACAACCTTGGTGATGGTGTATGGCCCATATCAGAGAGGGTGAAGCTTGCGGTGGGGTCCAACGAGACGCTACTTGTGCAAATGTAGCCACACTTTGTCGCCCACCTGGAATTTGTGTGGCACCCGATGTTGATTATGTCATTTCTTGTACTTAGCATTGGCTCTATCAAATATTTCATGAAATTGTTGGCAGATGTGCTGAATCCACTCAATGAAGTTATTCGCCTTGTCAGCCTCAGATTGGACATGAGTTGAATCTGCTTGAGTAGCTGTGAATGGCATGGCTACGTCAATGGGACATGGTTTCTCATCTACACTGAAATCATTAGCAAGCATGAGGAAAGATAAAAATATTCCTATTTGCGACGAAGCTTGCGAGGTGATATTGTTCCAACTATTCAGCAATTGGATCGTATAATTTATGATACTCCTCTTGAAAACCCAGAAATATTTAAAAAGATGAATTTTCAATTAGAGGAACGAGATTACGATGATAATATTGTGAGGAGAAATATATTTGAGCATATTCAGAATGTGTGTCAAGACAGTGAGGACTTAACATAACCATCCACAAGTGTGGAAATCACCTCAACTTGTTAAACCATAAATATCAAAGGGTGTAAAATAAATTTCATTGGATGTGCTGATGGGAAAATAGTAAGTTGAATAACAATCATTAGAGATAGAATCATAATCGGATGGGTTGATTAAAGCGTGAGATTCCCGTTTGTAATTACCAAAGATACGTCAGCTTGAAAATGTTTTTGAATGATTAGAATAGTATAATCATCTTCCTTGCATGATGCATGTTATAAACCATTTTCTTGTAATGGGTTACACACTACACTAGCATCGTAATCATCGACAGAAGTAAAAAGGAGTGCTATTATAGTAAATAAATGAAACCATTAAGGTAAAACGAGTGAAGAATAATTTTATTGGTTAAATAATCCATGCATTCACTGATGCTTAAGAGGTTTTCAGGTGCGATGAAGAAAAATATTAGCATCAGAATATTCACAAGAAGGATCAGGAGTTGATTGTTTTCAAAAGAGTGTGACAGGTATGACTCCTTTGGCCAAATATAATCTTTAAAATAATCAACTTCGAAGTTCCATGACTTAATGAGAGATACACATTCCAAACATGAGTTTGATCTAGGATATTTGCATGAAGATGAATCATCTTGAATCCAATAAAAAATTGAATCTTGAAAGTTCGAAAGATCATAGTTGCAATTCCAAATATATTTCAAGAAAGAATTTACGTCGAGTGAAACCATGTAGAAAGAAGAATTTTGTGAAGAAAACCAAACCTGACTCAGTTTGGGGGTATTACGAGAGTTGTAATATCTTGACATAACCATCAACAAAAGTTGAGTCGACTCTCTGCAATGTCTTGAAACTTTCGAGGATTATAAAATTACATTATGAATATTGAACCAGATAATGAATGGTGTGAGGTTAGTTGCTATCACAGATTTTGATGAGATCACTATTAATCATATGACAACCATATATGTCAATGATTTTATCATATCTCGAAAACCATATTACTAAAGCCAAAATATTCTTTTGATTGCAAATCTAGAGATGGAAAAATTCCATGAGCAAGCTGATTTGAAGAGTTGTCTTCATGAAAAACAAGAGATGATATGAGATGGAAAGGATACTCAATGATATTATTATTTTCTCTTTCATCATGGAAAACCTCACTATCTTGTGCCAACTGAGAAGTGAGATCATACAATGAATAACTTGAAGAGCACGGAGCATCTCCATCGCATGTAGATGCATCACGAACTAGAGAGAATGAGGGATAGTGGGGCAAAAAGGAAGTTTCAATAATAGAATTTTCTTCTACCGAAAAAAATTCCATATCTAAATCTTTCAAATTAAAATTTTCATGAGAAACTAAAAAATCAACTGGTACACTTGGGCCTCATCGCATAAGTCAACAAAATCGTCATCATCAGAATGATTGTTTCCCAATATTACGGATCTAAAAAAACTAATTTCATTTGATTCATTATTGAGATTAAAATATTTTATATCAATAAATAATTAGGAGACACCATCTTCACACGAAGGATTTTTAAAAAGGGAATTTTTGAAATAATCTTCACCTTCTTGCTCCTTTACCTGTGTAACATAACTATCTTGAACCTGGTCGCAATTCGAACTAACAACTTGAAAATTAGGAGAGTGAAAAAAACTAGTTGATGGAGAAAATTAATCAATTGGATCAAAATACAAAGGTTCATGACATGTAGGTGATAGAGGATGACAGAAATCTGAACCAGATTCAAGAATAGAGTTATGCATGTTAATACCATTTTGAGGAACAAAAAAATTGGTTTTCTCTATAGGCTTCATGAGCCATTACGGGATTTCCTCTATTGGATTTGACTCATGAAAAGGAGGAGGATGAGAAGATGAAATAGGCATTTGATGTGTAGATTCCCCAACTTTACAATCATCGCAAGGAGGCACCTCCATCAGAACTGAAAATAGAGGAGGACAAGGATAATATGAGCTAAGTCATGGAAACAGTAAGACATGGCTCATAGTAGGTTCCTCCTCTAAAATTAGGGGTGCCTCTTGGTTTACAGAGTTGGGGTAAGAAAAATCAGGTGGTCTGGATTCCCCATGCAAAGAGATATGAACCAAATACTCAAACGTTTGTTTCAATAAATCTTGATCCACATCCATATAAACATTCATCATCCTTGTACATTTCATATTATTAATAAAATATTATTTACAGATACATTTGTGTATTTTATATTTAAAGCACAATTTTTTAAAATTTTTGTCGTGTTATCACAAAATCTGACCCTGACAGGCTGCTCATCAAGTAGAATCTGAGTAACTCTTTCAAACCAATCTTTTGGCTGAGGCTTAGCCTCCTCAATCTGAGAGGGCTCTCTCAATAGGTTTAAGATTTTTGATTAAGGATTAGATGGCTAACTCTAGGAATAAAATGGATAAAAGTGTATAACTGGTTGAATTACTGATTAAAAAACATCTATTGGGCTATGGAGTCAAGATATGTTTCAACAAAACATCAACATTAGCTCAGCATGGAAGTCAAGGCACTTAGAGTTTTAGGTTTATAAACAAAACAATAACACAATGAATAAAACACAATCTACAAACATGTGAAGGAAGTTAGAGAATTTTCCAATGAATTCTAAGTAAAAAATGTTTATACCACTGTAAATAGGTAGATGAGGAAAGCCATAGAGAGATCAAGCACGAAAAAACTCTTTGTGAATCCTGAGTAGTAAAGCCAATCTGTATTAAGATGAAAATACATAGTCTGCTACAATAACACAGTTTGATTTCTAATAAAAAATGCCAACCTTGAGGAATTCGAGCTCATGTCTCTTATAGAGTCATCATTACAATCTTTTATTCCCTTATCTATCTTGAAGAGAATTCAATTTTCTATGTTTGACACCTATCTACTCCTAAAACAGACTCTTAATTACAACTGACAGTTAACTGTCTCTTTAGGAGTCCTAATACAAATAGGAGTAAAACTCCTTATTATGTCTAAAAAAACCTTATATAAGGCTTATATATTCTCTTTGACAGCTAATTCTCCATATCTTCAACCTTGATTGTGCCTTTGACCTTGTTATGAAATCCTGCTAACTCATGTCTTATCTACCCTAAAAACCAGGGAACATGTTTTTTGCAATTAAGCCTTTATCTTCATTGATGATCTTCGAACACTTTTGCTAGAAATATTGACTATTTCAGATAGGTGACATGTAATATCATTTCCTTGTAACCTTACCCTTCCACCTGTACAGAAGTAAACCTTTGAAAAAGTATAAAAAGATGTGATGTGGCTGCACTACGAAAATAATAGTTGTTTTCGTAGCGCAGAATCTGTATCATTGAAAAAAATTTCTTTAACACCCTCTTTCTTCCGCTTTAAAACCTGAGCTTTCATCTGTGAATCTTTTCCATCCACTAGCAGCAACAAAATTTGAAAACCAACTATTTTTACTCCCAAAATATATATAAAAATGCCCAAAAACTCACCTACAACAGTTTCCTAGCATGCTACGAAACTACTGTGTATGCCCTTTTTACACAGTTTTTTCAAAATTCTGAGTCTTAAGGATATTTTCACTTCTTCAATGATGTCCATAAAATTTAACAAGTAGAACAAGTTGTCTTTAAAATGTTTTAAAGTAATTCCCTTCTTAATAAAAAAACTGCTTTAAGGATTTGTTACTTGTCGCTCTGTTTTATCTCTACTGTAACTTACCTTCAGACTTGGTCAATTGAATTTCCAGGTCTTTAATCTGCCTCTTCAGCCTCCTGTTAGTAGTCCTTAAATTAAAATTTATCATTCTCACAAATCTAGCGTCTTTGATTGTAGGAAGAGTCCAGGTAAAATACTGAGCTTCACTGCTAACTGTTTCAGGTTTTGAAACTCTTTCAAGCTCCCACATAGCCTTTATTCTATTGAAATTTGTTTTCTTGGCAGCACGTCTTCTTGTTTTCCTCTTGAGCTTAGAAATTTCAAAATTATCTAATCTAAACTTCTCTTCAATTTCTTCATGACTGCTCTTTTCTATTTGAGTATAAAAAACTCTGTTTTTGCCAGCTTCAAGCATTGGTGGTGATAGGTTTATATGTTCTTCATAAACATTGGAAAATTTCCCTATTTTCTCTAATTCCATATCCAGCTCTTGCAAATTTTTTGATTGCCTGGTTAAAGGATTTCTAGGCTTGAATACAAACTCTGAAATCTCATCATTAAAATCCAGCTTTTTAGAAGATTTCATCTTCTTAAATTTCCCTTCATCCAATTTTATGAAGTCTGCCTGAACCAAAGGGTATTATTCAATATCAATAGCCTGTAAAATATCATTCAAATCACCATTTAAATGTAGACGTTCTCCTAAAACCATTTTTTTACCCTTTTCCTTTGCTATTTGACTTCTAGTCAATATTTTCTGGACTGATTTGCTGGTTGATTGTTCCTATACTATTTCCTTAACTTTAGTTGTATTCCTTTGTGCAGGTTTAGGAGTCTCTCGAATGGTCACTGACGTTTTAATTTCTGGCTCTTTCACTTGCTTTCTAGGTTTCAACTTGACAAATATTTTTGATCTTGTCTCTGCAGGATCACTAGTTTCTGATGGTGATTTTTCTTTGGCCTTAGGGCTAATACCTGTTTCTTGTGTTTCCACCCCAAATCCACAAAAAAAAAAATGTAGACCATTCTCTATTTATCTTCTGAATTTCATGTAAAACTATCAATTTAACTAGACCATGATGGAAAAGTGAAGTTTCACATCCTTGAGTTTTCATTTGCAATTTATCTGCCATCTTAGCTAAACTTCGAAACAAGAAGAAAGGAAAATCCAAAGAAATAATTATAGTAAAATGCAACAGGAGTTTGAAATGATAAGAATACACTTTATGGTATCTTCCCTAGCACGTGAAATACCTTTGAATGTTGAAGAGCAGGTTGGCATAGGTGTCCTTGATGTAATTTCTTGGCACTGCTTTAGTTAAGTCTGTCCCTGCAAACTCTAGCTTCAGAAATATTTTACAAGGTTCCATCTCAAACCTAAAATTTTTGAACCATTTTCTTCTCCCCTTGGAATCTCTGTCACTAATGATATGATCTCAGGAGAAATTTTCAAGTTTAAAACTCCAACTTTCGTATTTGAACCGATGAAATGAAGAGAAAATTCTTTTGTCACTTGATTATGACCTCCCTGCAATTTTTCATACAATTTCCAACATCCTGGCTTCTTGAAGGCCTCCTCAACTGATTTTTCCTTGGTTAGAGCCTCTATGCTTTCAGGCTCCATCCTTAAACAGTGGCCTGACCTGTGGTTGTTTCTTTCTTCTATCATCTTTCCCTTGAAATTCCTGTTTGTTTATTGAAAACTCGTAATATCAGCCTCGCTTGATTTTAGAATAAGCTGCCTTGCTTGATTTAGGTATTCAGCCTCACTTGATTAGGGATTCAGCCTTGCTTGATAACTGAGAGAAGTTTTGATTTCTGCTTACCAAGAGCTTACCATTTGAAACAAGGGCATGCATGCGGTGTTTCTTACATAAGAAAATAAAATCAAGAACCAGCCATTTTCGAATTTGAAAATGACTAACATGAATGACCTATAACGAATGTTAGGATGGTTATGAATGATGGCATGTATGAGCAAGGACTCCTAACTGATACCTAATCATGAAATATTAACGAAATTTTGATGGATTTGATAACCTGACAAGACATGCTACGAATCCTCGATTTCTTAGCGCACCTAATGTAATTTCAGGGTTTTGCGCTATGAAAAGAGCAACGTTTTCGTAGCATAAAAATATTTTTTAACACTGTCTGCGCTACGAAAACGTGGTTTCGTGGTTTAATCAATTTTTTTTTTAAATGGTTAAAAACTTGACTTTCTAAACATGATATGAGACACTCAAGGTATGAGATAAGGTTGTTGGAATTTATTTTGTAATGAAAATGAGACTCTAACCCTATCACTTAACCCCTAAAAACTAAAAATGACTTAACACCTATCTAAGACCATGACTAAAACAAGGTAAATTTTCAGATTTTATTGATCATGGAGTGGACCTAGAAGACTTTATTTGAACTAGAAATATAACCTACCCTTTACCAAGACTTAGAATGACTTTTAGACCTCCTTGAAATCATGACCGAAAGCAGAGTTGACACAATGATGTTTTGAGAATTTTTTGGGTGATAACAGTGGCTCCACTTGGGCTAGTGTGCCCCTGTGGTACACTAAGAACTGGTAGCTCCAGTGCTGCTATCCATCCTTTAAAATAAAACTCTGAAATTCTGCCCAATCTGCTTCAAAGTTTTATGGCCTTCACCTCGGGCTCAATTGTGATGGTCTCTGTAAGAAGCACTGAAACTGTACCTACTAAAAATGCTCAGTCAACCTACCTTGACCTTATTTTCACATTCCTACCTACCTACCCTATCAGTTGCAATCTGCATTTATAGCTCAAGGAACATGAAACTTGCAATAAAGCCAATCAATTGTCCTTTCTGATATATGAGGCTCTTGATTGCATTCGTCCTCATAATAACCATGATAGTGAGATGACCAAAGCAACTTATAATGTATCTGAACTTCATAATGAAAATGAAAATGAAATACTGGTGTACAAAGCTTTTCCATGTATTCAACTATAGGGTCAAAAAAGACATGGCTAGTTTGATGATCATCATAACATTCTATATCTTCAAACAACTGATTCTTAGCCACACAAGATTCCTTTGATATGCTATCCAGCTGCTTTTCTGAATGATTCCCATAAACAATGTAATTTTACTCATTATTATGATCATTCTTTGATGTAAGCTGTTGCAAAGTATGACATAAAAAATCAACCTTTTCCTCTACCTGAGGGTTATAAAAGCTATCTTCCAGTATTTCTTCTTGGTATTTGCAATGATTTTCATACTCTTTGTGATCAAAAGACTGGCAAGTTTGTTGCACCTTCACATCAATCTCAGAGGATGTAACATGGTTTTCATAAGTAAAATCCAGCTGATTTCCATGATGCATTTTATGGGATGTTATCCTTTCTTCTTGGTGTTGAAATGTATTGTTATGAAGAGCCTCTAAAATTTCTTCATCCATGAATTCATCATCATCATAACAATCCTCAAAATATTGAATAAAACTTATATAATGTTTACAAAAATTTTAACTAGTAATAAGGAGGGATGACACTCTTTATACATCTCATAAAATACATCATGGAAATTAGCAAGAGAATATAATGAACCATTTTCCAAACCTTTATACCAAGACCATGCTTTTCCTTCTAAAGTGGTCATAAACATCTTCATGAGACAATCTTTAGGGAATTGAACCTTAACACTGTGTACATGCATATGGAACCTAACCAAATGAAGAGCAGCATTGTCTTTCTTTTCATCTTTAAATATTGGAAGATCATCTAACCATTCAACCTTTGGTATAGGATTTGGAAAACTAGGGATATGAGACAGATTCATAGGGGCATACCTGGCATTCATTCTTGCAATGGAACTCATCTTGAAACTTCATCAAGCTACTGATTGTTAAGCAGTGGAGTCACCTTCCAATTTGATTATTTGATGTGTGGAGTCGCCAAGGTAGTTCTGTAGCCTCGAACAGATTCTCAGCTCCTTCTACCTTCAAGAGTTCAACTTCATAAATTTTGGGAGATATATACCTTCAGACTCCTGATAGACGCACCAAAATGTTATCACAAAATATGACCCTAACAGGCTGCTCATCAAGTAGACTCTAAGTAACTCTTTCAAACCAATCTTTTGGTTGACGGTTAGCCTCCTCAACTTGAGAGGGCTCTCTCAACAGGTTTAAGATTTTTGATTAAAAATTAGATGGCTAACTCTAGGAATAAAATGGATAAAAGTGTATAACTGGTTGAATTACTTATTAACAAACATCTATTGGGCTATGGAGTCAATATATGTTTCAACAAAACATCAACATTAGCTCAACATGGAAGTCAGGGCACTTAGAGTTTTAGGTTGAAGGATGTTAGAGAATTTTCCAATGAATTATAAGTAACACACGTTCATACCATTGTAAATAGGTAGATAAGGAAAGCCATAGAGAGATCAAAAACCAAAAAACTCTTTGTGAATCTTGAGTGGTAAAGCTAATTTGTATTAAGCTAAAAATATACAGTCTGCTACAATAACACAGTTTGCTTGCTAATAAAAAATGCCAACCTTGAGGAATTCGACCTCATGTCTCTTATAGAGTCATCATTACAATGTTGGATTCCCTTATCTACCTTGAAGAGAATTCAAATTTCTAAGTTTGACACCTATCTACTCCTATCCAATTCTGTCTATAGATCAGGTCAGAGGTCATTTAACTCCAGACCTGCTTGGAAAAAATCAGAGGCAATACAAGGGATCTTAGAAAGGCTAATTGAGATGGAAAGATCCTAGTGAGGCAGAGACAGGTTTCTAGACCTCCCAATGTTCTCAACTCATCCAACTAAATCCTCACAAGAACGTCTAAACATAGATTTAATTAATTCATACATCAGAGAGCAGGCAATGACATCCACTACACTAGTTAAATCAATTGAAATCAATATTCAGATACACATATAAGCAGAAAACATAAAAGGCTGGGAGAGCAACAACGTAAGGTACCTATCAAGGGTAAATCTTATGCCATACTTCTGATGCGAGCCAGTAGAAATGGAATGAAATGAAAATAACACAGAGATAGAAAAACATCACCAGCTACTTTAGATTAGGATCCAAAGAAACATGCTTGTCATATTAAAAACAACACCAATCACGTACATCACTGCCCAGAGCTTGAAAATTCATTCTGAATACATCCAATCTCAGCCTATCTTACAATGTTACAAAGAGAACTTGTCTCAAGAGGAAAATACTTGAATTTCTTTGATATCTCATCAAAAACCTTTACAATAATTTCCTTCTGTGTTTTTATAGTAGAGGATGAACAGAAAATCGACTGAGTAGGTAGGTGAACACTAAATGCTGTATTAAACATCTGAAAGGAAGAGGGCCGAGGCCCATTCTGCTTGTATGCTGAGTATTTAATTTCTATCACCCCTTTTATGAAAGAGTGATCCTCCTCAGATATGATTTTTACATGTTTCGGCTATGGTACTCCTGGTGACTTGAAAAAAATAAAATAAACTACTGCGAAGTCTGCCATATCAATGCTCTGGTGGTTTTGAACTGTTGTTAGGGTGGAAATTCCTTCAGGGACACCATGTATAATAAAAGCTGGATGGGCGCCCTGTACTTGACGAAGAAAAACATTCTACTGATAAATAAACCCTAATGTTACCTTTTCTTGTGCTCGGGACCTTCTGATTGGTCCTCGGGGTCCTCTAACTGGTGCTTTGCCTCTGAAAAACTAGATCTAGCTCTTTAATCCCCATCATAATGCTTTAATTCTGAGCTTGAGGCTTAAATATCGGCATTTGTGTGCCTCAATCTCCTTCGCTCTGTACTGAAACATTTTTCCGCCCCATTCTTGCTTCTGTTAGGTTAGCTCAGGTTTTAATGGCACTGGTAGGTCTTCTACAGAGTTTGAACCTTGTTACCTTAAATGATCGTTCTGTCCACACCTTCCCGAGTCATTTTTCATTAGTTTTTCCCCTGTCAATGATCTTTTCTGATTTCTTTGTCCTTGGAACAAAGATGTGCATCATGGCGGCCATTGCTTCTTAATACCCCTACAAAACACAATAAAATGTGAGGAAAACAATGGATGGGCTAGCGGATGATGTGGAGGCAGAGAAAGTTCGTGCAGATGATGATGTGGAGGACCAAATCGCAGAAGGAATGGAGAATGTGCTCATGGTGAATGGTGACGGTCTGCAGAGCAAACAGACGTGGAAAACGTTAAAAAACGCGAAAAAGAACCAATATATGCGATGGAATAAAAAACTGTACGGAGGGTGCATGTGGGGTGACATGGCGTACGGAAAGCCAAGTGGACGGATGACGTGGAGACCTGGGCGACGATGGAATGGTCAACGACAGGTGGATGAAACTGGACCGTTGATCTTGGCGGAGATCAACGGCGGTGGAAGACGAACGGCGGGCCAGGGGTACGGTGATCAGGGCTAAAACAGTGCGCAGCTTGGGCGAATGCCGACCGTTGGATGAGCGTTCTGAGATCTAACGGTTGCTGTGAATTTCGCTGCGAGGTTTGGAAAAAATGATAACACGCAGGGGATGGGTGGTTTCGGAATCGTACAAGAGATAGGTGTCGAAGGGTGAGTGGAATCGCTGGGCTACCAAGAAATACTGCCCACTGCGCATAAGCGGTGCGGAAAAAACAGGCGGTTTTTTTTTAACTGCGAAGGCGAGCGGGGACCATCGTATCAGGCAGGTTCCACACCGTTAGATCTGGAATAGATCAACGGCGGAAAATGTGACCAAAACTCTTTGACTACGAACTGTTGATCTGCGGATCTAAACGAATGGCTGAGATGTTATCATTGGCGATGAACAGGTTTAACGGTGGTTGCTGCGGGGGCGGCGATCGCTGTCTATTGTGTTTGGATCAACGGCCAAGAATAACTCGGTTATGCATTGGAGATTGGCGCCTTCCTGTACCGATGGGTGGTTCTAGCACGGGGCTTTATGGACGAAACAGGTGCGGGGGCTTACGCCGAAGGGGGCTAGGGCCCAAATTCATGAAATACATTATTTTAACTCATTTTCAATGCACTTTGAGGCCCACGGAGGGCAACGATAGGGAGGTGAAGTGGGGATCTAGGGAAAACATAGGGTGCAGGGATCTTTAGAAGGGATTTATGGGGTTGATAGTGAAATTAAAAAGGGGGAAAGAGGAACTTTGACAAAAGGGGAGTGAAAGGGAAAAAATGTGGAGTTGGCAGGGAACAAGGGATACTGTAGGCCTATTGAGGAATGTATCAGCAGAGAGGATTTATATTAGGCACAAAACAAAAGAATTCAAGGAGGATGGATTTTCAGGGAAAAGACATTCCCTGAAGGCTCCAAAACAACCTAGCCCCCAGCTTGCTTGTCAAGAATTTCATAGGGGGGCTAACAACTTGATTATGACCTCCCTACAATTTTTCACAGAATCTCCAACATCCTATCTTCTTGAATGCCTCCTCAACTTATTTGTCCTTGGTTAGAGCCTCTATGATTTTAGGCTTCATCCTTAAACAGTGGCCCGGCCTGTGGTTCTTTCTTTCTTCTGTCATCTTTCCCTTGAAATTCCTGTGTGTTTCTTGAAAACTCGTAATATCATCCTCGCTTGATTTCAGAATAAGCTGCCTCGCTTGATTTAGGAATTCAGCCTCGCTTGATTATGGATTCAACCTCGCTTGATAACTGAGAGAAGCTTTGATTTCTGCTTACCAAGATCTTACCATTCGAAACAAGGGCATGCATGAGGTGTTTCTTGCATAAGAAAATAAAACCAGGAACCATCCCTTTTTGAATTTGAAAATGACTAACATGAATGACCTCTAACGAATTTCATGATGGTTATGAATGATGGCATGTATGAGCAAGGACTCATAACTGACACCTAATCATGAAATATTAACTAAATTTTGATGGATTTGATAACCTGACAAGACATGCTACGAATCCCCGATTTTGTAGCGC
This sequence comes from Pinus albicaulis, assembly GCA_034641835.2. NCBI lineage: Eukaryota > Viridiplantae > Streptophyta > Pinopsida > Pinales > Pinaceae > Pinus > Pinus albicaulis. Next base: position 1,309,635,313 of record CM076574.1, read on the forward strand.
ACCTAATGTAATTTCAGGGTTTTGCGCTACGAAAAGAGCAGCGTTTTCGTAGCAAAAAAGAAATTTTTAACACTGTCTGCACTACGAAAACATGGTTTCGTGGCTTAATCAATTTTTTTTTAAATGGTTAAAAACTTGACTTTCTAAACATGATATCAGACACTCAAGGTATGAGATAAGGTTGTTGGGCTTTATTTTGTAATGAAAATGAGACTCTAACCCTATCACTTAACCCCTAGAAACTAAAAATGACTTAACACCTATCTAATACCATGACTAAAACAAGGTAAACTTTTAGAGTTTATTGATCATGGAGTGGACCTAGAAGACTTTATTTGAACTGGCAATATAACGTACCCTTTACCAAGACTTAAAATGACTTTTAGACCTCCTTGAAATCATGACCAAAAGAAGAATTGACACAATGATGTTTTGAGAATTTTTGGGTGATAACATGTCGCTTTAGTGGTATCAGAGCTATTCGATCCTTTGGCTGTTATCTACAGCAAAAATATGCCATTAATTTTAGTCCCTAAAAATCATGGAATTAAGTGAATATCATAAATTTAAACTGTTAAAGGAAGAATTATAATAAGTACAAAAAATTAAAAAATCACTTGTAGAATCATTAATGGCTTTTGAAACACCAACAATGGAAGAGTAAATTGACTTGAACAAGACTAACACTAAAGAATTCTCTAACCAAGAAAATAGTGTTGAACATGTTGAATCAGGATCTCCTCAGGATGACATGAATGAAAATGATAATAGATCTGGGTATATGACAGCCGAGGATGAAATCTGGGAGGAAAAAAATGAATCTAATAAAATTATTCATGAAGGATCACTACATTCTGCAGAAGATCACGAAGATGTTATGCCAATTATGGATTATTATAATGAAAAATATGGCATTCCAATCTTAAAAGAAAATATTGAATAACATGATAAATTTTATTCTATCTCTTAAGAAATTAGAGAAGCGCTCCCTAATCACGATCACAATCAAAATGAGAGTGTCACTAAATATCAATTATTTACAATCACAATGCCTTCTACTCTTACTTCGCCCACAAATGAAGTCACTTATAAACTTGAAAATAGAAGGTTGCCCTCTTCATCAACTCCAATCAAGTCCTTTAATTCAATATTACTCTCTACATCCACTCCATCAAAATCACCTTCAATATTACTGTGTACTTCAACTCCATCCTTCAATTCCACTTCTTCGCTATCAGTTTATCTTCCAACTCCAAGCCCATCGAGGTCCCTTTCCGTATTATTTTCTCCTTCCACCCAACTTGGAGACCCCTTAATAAAACCCTTTACTCTTTTCTTTCAAAATAGAGTAATAACATGTTCCAAGTATTTTTAACCCAACATTTCGAACTTCCTAAGTGAGTTCATCTTTAGGGGTAAACGCCCAATATTCTTTGAAGGATTTGTGAGGATTAGGGAAAAATAATCCTAATATTTTTTTAGAAATGATAGGTTTGAAAGGTGTTTTTCCCTATATAATCGCAACTTTCCAAAAGAGGGTGGTGCTATCCATCAAGTCCTTCCATGGTAGGACTGAATCTTTTTAGAAAGAGAATCCATAGATGTAAATTTGTTTTAAAAATAGAGGAATAACATGTTTCGAGTATTTTTTAACCCGTTCAGACTTCCTAAGTGAGTCCATCTTCAGGGGTAAACGCCCAATATTCTTTGAAGGATTTGTGAGGATTAGGGAAAACGAATCCTAATATTTTTTTTATAGAAATGATAGGTTTGAAAGGAGGTTTTCCCTATATAATTGCAACTTTCCAAAGAGGATGGCATTATCCATCAAGTCCCTTCCATGGTAGGACTGAATCTTTTCAAAAAGAGAATCCATACAGGTAAATTTGTTTTCAAAATTTAACCCAACGTTTCAAACTCCCTAAGTGAGTCCATCTTCAGGGGTAAACACCCAATATTCTTTGAAGGACTTGTGATGATTAGGGCAAAATAATCCTATTTTATTGACCCCATTATCCTCTTTTCCTTCAACTCGATTGACCTCCTCCTCACCACACATCAATTTCAAGGGTGATTACAAATATCACAAAGAAATAACACATCACACTCCTTCGTCTAGGAACACAACTCCAACTCCAAATGTTGTAGTAACTCCTTTGGTTCATTAGAAGGTTCGTACTATTAATTGTAGTGCCTCTCTTCCACAACTACAAGAAAATATGCATGGGAGGACGAGCTACGACATATCGACGCTGACTATACCTACATTCCATACCTTGAAATAGGAGTCGAAACCCAAGGACCCAGAGACACCCAAAAGGCAAAGAAATGACGTGGAAGGCTCTTATTATGCATTTTATTGTAGAAAGGGAAAGTGGAAAGCCAAAATAAAATCTAGCAACATGTTTCACAAAAACAACCATCAGATCTGTTATAAGTATTTTCTTAGACCACATTTCATTATGATGGCAGAAAATAGGTCGCAAAATGCAGACATATATGATCCATATAGTTCGATTCCAGAAGGAAGTTTGTTGAAAAAAATCATCCTTGAAAACCCCTTGGATGATGAGTACATTGATTTTGAAAACTCTAACAATGGCACCGTACCCTTGGACATAAACGATATTGACCCCAACATAGAAGAGTGCTTTTAAGATCAAGAGATATTCATGCTCAAAGACCATGTGAATTCATTGATTTGTTGGATCATTGACGATATTCATATCCCTAAGGATTGGAAATATTTTTGGAAGAGTAAAAATACGCTTCACCTAAATTATGAATATAGTCCCTCCAACACAATCTTATTGCATTCTGTGAATGCATTTGACAAGATTAAAGGAGCTCTGAGAAGGCATTTTAAGGTGAGGGGTCTTAGAAATAGATTAGAAATTTCATACAACAGAGTTGAAAAGCAGGAAACCTTAAAATTGTGCTGAGAGATAGTTAAGCTCCTATATATTTTAGAATTTATCATAGAGAGATTTTCATAGACCTTGTGCGACAGCATGTGTATTGTTTTCTTCAAGGGCAGAGATAAGAAATACATGGGTAGGATCATGCACATTTTGCACACTATGCTTTACGATGTGAGGATACCTTTGTTTGATACCTACTATGACTTCATCTATCACCACTTGTTGAATACATCAACCCTCAGTATTGAGATCTCCCTATGTGCATATGTTACTATTAGGTTTTTCTTGCAAGGTTATGACAATCCCTCATGGATCATATATCCTTTATGTAAAGCACTGCGTATGCTGGTATCTAGGATTTATGAAGGCATTGAGAATAATGAAGAATATGCTGATCAATGCGCAACCTTGGAAAATGTTATGAAAATTTTGTGTCGCCTCTGCCACAAATATGGGCTTGAAATGGTGTTGTATATGAGTAAGGACGAGTGTGGTGTGATAGCATAGGTGAGGAAGATATTAAAGTATGCCCTATTGCATCCACAGCCAGGGGCCAAGTCATTCAAAGGAAGGAACATGTTGTATGCATTACGGATGGATAAATATATTTATGACAGGCTGAGCGGGAACTACCTTACAAGGCACGAAGATGCGAAGCTTGTGTTGGATTTTTTCCATGAGCGATTTAGTCAATCGCTACCTCTTCAATGGTCTTAGGAGGTTGAAGCATTTGGCATATGTAATGGCGTCTACAATTATAAACAACCACCGTGCTGAAATTCCATAAAAGTCCACTATACCATCCAAATGGTCAAACCCCGATATTTCTAGTGGAATATTCAACGGATACAACTGTCCACATTCCGACTCTGTCGTTTCATGGGACCTTTATGTATAACCCAACTATAAAGACAGTATTACCAACGAATTATACATTTTGAAGTTCCAGTAACAAATTACATATATCAAGATGACAAACTCAAGGTGAAGTAGATTGCCAAGAATAAATCTTTGAGGACAAAGCTTTTCAAGGGTGAGGCAATGTTACTAATATAATTTATATAAAAATAAAATATAAATGAATGAATAATTATCATAATTAATGAATGAATAGCTAATGAAGAGGCATATCTCTAAAAGACATGATCATTTATGAAGGAGCACCTTCCTAGATATATAAGAAGGTCCTCACTGCAACATTCATCATCCTTGTACATTTCATATTATTAATAAAATACTATTTAAAAATACATTTGAGTATTTTTCTTTTAAAGCACAAACACTTTTAAGTTTTGTCGCTTCATTCTCACTTGTCCTTTTGAGGATAACAATTTTGATTTCAAGCTTTTCTTCAAATTTCTCATTTGGGGACTTGGTGATTGCCTCTTCTTTGCATGAAGGTTCACCTGGAATTGATTTTTTGTAGCAAAAATGTTATCTAGTCCTTGTAATATTTTAAAATTTTTATTGAACTTGTTAGCTTAAACCCTTAATGATCCAAGTGAATATTGGTGGCCACCCACTTATTCCACTTAGACCCCCAACACTGTTTACTTTCAATTTCCTTAATTCTAGCACAACTTTATATTTTCCTTAACACCCAATTGATCCATGATCTTTATTTTAAAAGATCATGGAAATTCATAATTGATGATTAATTGTGAGAACCCTCTTATGTGAGAAAATTTATTTTGCATTAACAAAATTTCCTCAAGTGGCCATGTTGGCTAGGGCCATGGAAAATTTCCCTTTTAGAAGGTTTTAACCACATAAAAATACTAGTGTTATGATGTTTGATATGGTTATGTTAGTGGTTACTATTCATTTTGTATGGAATACACTATTTCCCTGAACACCTTAGAATAACACATTAATAATCATGGGCGGATACACATCCTCTAATTTGATTGATATGATTTGCTAGCTTCCTATTGTCTTTGCAATAAATGCCCTCTAAATGTTTCCTATATACAAATTTTGGATCCTCCTTATGGTCATGCCATATTTCATTTCAAGCCATTAAGGTTATGCATAAAAAGTAAACCCCTTCTCCATTGAGTATCACTGTATTTATAGGAGAGAAGAGGGAGGGTGGAGATCCATATCTCATGGTATGAGATCCACATAAGGAGGGGTAGATTCAATCATAGGTGGGTTTAGTTCCATGAATCCTATGATGACGTCCAAATAGGTTGGAGATTTATTCTTAGTGGTTGAGGATAAGATTCCTCAACAAAAGTTCTATACTTTACTTCTATTTTTCACCTAGTTAGAAAGGTTTTCACACTTTTTAGTGGAGCGAAGTGTGACACACTATGCAAGGTGTTAGCACCTAATTTGAACCTCAGGCTGAAGGAAGGAAAATCAGGGTAACCTCAAACCATGCTCAGCCTTGTAGCTAGCCCTACAAGGTCAAGAGAGGGCTCTCTCCGGGAAAAAATATTCGATGAAATGTGGTTGCAAACTGATTTTCGGGCTGTTGTTGATCCCTTGTTCAATAGATCCCTTTTTCATCGCTGTTGTTGATGTCTCTATTTCATAATTAGTTCTCGACGTTTAACCATTGTCTCTGTCTTTACTCCTTGAAGAAAAACCAACTGTCGAAGAAAACGCCTTTGAAAACGATGGAAAACTATATTTGTTGTTTAAATGAAGAAAAGTCCTCTTTTTGGGTGAAAAAGGGCAAAGGAAAGGATGGTGGGCCCATATGCGATCACAAATTGCAATCGGAAGGTGGGAAGGTGTATTGGGATAGTGTGATTTGGAAACATGTGATGCAATAGTGTATAGGGGAAAGGGGAAATCACAATCACAAATCGGAGATCGCAGCAAAAGAGGAGGGGTGGCACATCGAAATGATAATTTGCGACGCGATGGAGCGAATACGATGGAGTAATACAATAGAGTGGCAAGGGAAAACAATGTCTGATGGTGTAATAGAGAAATCCCTTTAAAAAAAATTAAGAGGAGTTTTGCGCTTTTTCAAAGGGAAAAACCATTTTTCATTTGAAAAAGGTGGAAGGGATTAAGGTGGAACCCATGGAAATCGCAATCACAATTGGAAGGGGGACGGGTTTTGACACATAGCGACGGGGATGCGACATGCGATTGCGATGGGAATAAAACTTTGATTGGGACCGGGGGTCAGTCGCAATCACAAATCAACGGGGAAGGGGAGCGGAGGTAAAGGGTTATGGGAAAAATGTCGATTGCGATGAAAACTTAAGAAATATTCTAAAATTGATTTCTCTCATTTACAAAGGAAAAACTGAATTTGTTTTGGGAAAAGGTGGAAGGTTTTATGGTGGGGCCCAAGGGTAAATCGCAATCGCAATCGGGAAGGGGAGCGGGTGTGTTACATAATGGGATTCGCTGATTGCGATTGGAGATATGCGATTAATCGCATCGGCAAATCGGAAGAGGGTAAGCGGGCTTATGTGCTGGGAAATTGCGATGCAATCGGATCAGAGGAGGGGACTCTCGATCGGATCAAAAGAAAGGGATGCGACTGAAAAACTTTAAAATTATATTACAAAGTTTAAGGGACCAAATGAGAAAAGGGGCATGGTTAGGCTTTTGGGGACTTTTGTTCACTTAGGCATATTTTTCAATCCAGGAGTCTGTTTTGAGAGTATAATATACTGTTGGAAAGCTCTTTTCGGGCTCTTTCTTATGGACATACTTAAAACATGATTTTGCACTAAAAATACTATGGGAAACACCTTTGAAAAGAAGGGTGGTGGCTGTTGAGCTAATTTATGTTCCTAAACTAACACAATATTTATTATCAATCCGGGTTGTTTATGCTTTGAGGCAAGATCACTATATGTGAAGATCAGATATAATCAACCTTGAAAGATATGATAAAAGTAATACATTTTACAACTCCAACTCAATTAGTTTAAAAGGAGGAATAATATTGAAATGGTTCTTGACTCAAGAAATTCATTTCAACCTCAATTACCACTTAATGAATCAGAGATTAAAAACCAAGAACTTTAAGATGGATAAATTATGAAATGAAAGAAGCTCTTAACTTAAGAGACATGTATAGTGTTCCATTATAATTTATTCATCTTAATATCAAAAATCTCAACAAGAAATTGCTTGCACACAACAAAAGAAACCAACTTAAATTCATCATTTTCATAGAAGGGATGCTCAACTTGATACATCGGTTTTTCCAACTTGATAAAGTGATGAATAAGTTATAAACTAATGACATCAATCACTATTCATAAATCATTAAACAATCTGAAATAAAGCTTTGAAAACCAGTTCTACAACAAGGAAATAAAACTAGTTACAAGAAAGTGTACTTAGCTTGGAATGGGGGCCCTTCCACCCTTGCCTTGCACACTTGATAAATGATCTCAGAAGCTTAACTTCAGTCACACATCCATAACATTGAACAGCAAATTGATAACGGCACAAGTCTTCAAATTAACTTCTCAATCCAAAATTGTCACAATATAAAAGTATATAAGTCAATAATAATCCTAATACATAAGCCATCAAAGCTTTGGCTTTAAATAAGAAGTCTCATGAACAAACTGATCTATTTTTACTCAAACAAACCCATCTACTTCTCATCCACCTATCCAAGTCGAATTCATTGTTCTTATCCCAAGAAATATGGTCAATCCCATAGAATCTCAAAATTGCCCTATTTCTATGGGATTTCTGAATGACTAGTCATGATTGACTAGAACTAAATGGGCCTAATAAAACTTGTTCTGTTCGAACTAAGCATAGGTGGCTTAGTCCTAGTTGCCAAGCTGTCCATCCATGCATTCAACTCGTGCCCAAGTGTCCTGCAACCATATCAACCATATAGCTATTACGGGAATTTCTGAATCAGCCAATTTTGCACTAAAAATCAAACTTTCATAAAAACTTTAGAATTTGAAAAATTAAAATTAAATACCCGAATAGATATCAAATATATGTCAAAATGGAATAAATGAATGGAAAATGGATGGAAAATAGATGGATAAATAAGTTTCTTTGAGCAAAATAAGACCAAAACTAAGGCCCAACATCTCTCCCTTGCTTATCATCAAGCATGTCCCCATGCTTGCCTGTTCCTCTTTGACCTTCTTCTTCCTGAAGTAGATGTTGTACCTGTTGATGCTTCCTGTTGTGCTGCCCTTGCCAAACAATCTAAACCTGTGTCATGTTGTTCTTTAAACAAAGTTGCTTTAACCTTCTTCTTCTCATACTTGGCCTGCCACATGTTCTTTTCCTTCAACCATTTAAATGCTTGTTTAGAAATTAGATCATTTTTCCTTTTCAATTTCCCCAAGTCTTCTTTCAATTTTTCATTTGTTTTGATCAATTTAGCATTTTCTTTCCTGTTTTCTTTGTTCTCCTCTTCTAACTGTTTTTCAAAAATTTTACTAATTTCTAATTGATCAGTCAAATCCTTGATTTTCCCATCTTTTTCAAAATCCTGAGTTGTTTTCATTAATGATGCAGCTGCTTCATCATCATAGGCAGAATCCCTATCAAATTCTTCTTGTGGAATGTTATTTTCTTCTTGTGGTCTTGGAAAATATGTTTCTTCTTCCATGTCTAAATTGATGGGACTTTTGTTTGTAAATCTTTTGGGAATAGACATCACAGATATTTCATAATCCATAGCCATATTATTTTGCTGTTTGGCTCTTGTTCTAGGATACACGGGTGAATTCATCACTCCCCTACTTTCCTGCTCTGTTTTCTTTTGCACCTCTGTAATCTGTTCAGTAAAATGATTTTTAATCATGAATTCTCTCCACACTATGCCCTGCAATCTTACTTGATATTCAACTAGGATTTTAATCAATCCTTGATGATACATTTGTCCTGCCTTAAGCCTGTTTTCATGTCTTGCTGTTTCAATCATTTTTAAGAGGCTTTTATATAGGAAATAAGGTAAATTAATCCTATCTTCCCCCTTGATGTGCTGTAGAATTTTAACATGATATAAATGGGCAACACTATATCCTCGGTCACAAGTTAAAAACTTTTGAATAATCAAGACCAATTCTCTCCATGGCTCATTAAACCATTCCCTGGGTATACCTTTTGTCCTATCAAATGTTCCCTTCCGGTTTTTCTCAAGGAAGAAAGTCCATGCTTTCTCCTTGAAGTGTAGCCCTTTGTAATACTTCTCTCCTAACATTGGCAAATCTAAGGCTTTGGACAAGTATTCTTGGGTGACTGGAACAATGATTTCTCCTATTCGAGTTTGGTCCTGATTGAAATTCTTTATAAAATCTTTGGTTATCTCCTCAGAATGGCCATTAAATTTCTGTAGAAAGCCTATCATTCCTGCCTGATAGAGTTTTTCTATGGTCTCTTTTCCCCAGCTTTCTATTTGAAATTTTGGCTCTACCCTGTTTGCCATTGTTTCTGTAAACCAATCAATGTAGGCTTCTGCTGTTACTAACTTCATTTTAATAAAAATTATGACTATTTTTTTAAAAATGAAATTCAGTAAGCAAAGAAGCTTACCTTCTTCTTCTGACTCAACTCAACTCTGCACTTTTAACCTCTGATATATTTCCTTTCAATAGCACTCTTCTGAATTCCCTGTCGAATACAAGCAACACCTGTATACTCTGTTAATACACTGATCTCTGTTTTTTTTTATTAAATACACACAGTATCACAAACCACACAATCATGATTTACTTGTGTATATATATAAAAAAATAAGAAAAATCAAAGAGTGCTCTCGGCCTAATATGAAATTTTTTTGCACTGTTTGGGTTTAAGCAAAGGTGTTAAACAAAATTGCATGCAGACTTATCATGAAAATGCAATTATGCAACAAGCTTTCGGCCTCAACACGTCTTCATCGAACCCGACTCTATTTTTCATCCATAATTCAATGTGATATTTAAGCATTTGATCCCTGACTGTCAAAACAAAACAAAACGTAGTGGCAACAAAATGTTTTATGGCGTTTTTTAGTTTACACGCTAACTGTTTGTGAAAACATTGGTGCGCATAGATCACGGCTTAGTGCGCAATTCAACAACCCTCCGCCATACTACTTCACTTAAAACTTGTTACTCATGCAACGGATTTTCCTCACGATGCTGCGCATCACACTCTATCATCAAACCTTAAGTCCCGTCGATCTGGAGATAATCACGGGTTTTGAAATTACCTGACTGTCAACAAAACGCGTGGAATGTAATCGGCGCTCCAAATCCCTACTGTTTCGGTTAACTGAGCTGGTGTCAAAACACAGGATCACAAATTAATGTCAAAAAAATATTCCATAATCGCTGAGTGTTAATGAACTCCACTGTTACCTGACTCAATCCTGGAAATCTGTGATCTCTGATCGTCGAATCCGGAGCAATTTCTTACCTTAAATTCGCCTTCTTGCTTTCCCCGGAGCGATTTCACTATTCCGCTGCTTCACCCGCCTTCTCTTCTCTCCAGATTAATCAACCGCCTTCTCTTTTCTTCAGATCAATTTTTTGTTTCAAAACGCCTTCCTTCTGAGCTCTGGCAATGAGGAATGAGGTTGAAAGTCATGAATGGACCGAGTTCATGGTTGTACCGTGTCTGATGGCGTTATTATGTGAGGTTGGTATGGTTGTCCTCTTTGACCAGTCGACAGACTGTGTCATGAGGATACCACTGCCTTGTTTAATGTTTAAACTATATACGTACACCACCACCGGCGCACGTTATGTTTGAATGACATGGCTGTTTTATCACACCACCGTGCACGCTATGGTTGAATTATCACGCTGTATTGTCACCACCGTGCACGTTGATTTCCCATCGTCGTGTGCTATGATATGCACCAACGCATTTCACTTTGAATGATACACCCGTATCATCACTACCTTCTGTATGAACTGATTACTTCCGCCGTGTCCTTCCGTGCAATGATTCTCCTACGTTGTATATGCCATTATCATTCTGTCAAACCTGTCAACTATGTCATAACCATTATGTTCCAACTATGCGCCTTATACCTTTGCCTATGATTATACCATATGCGCATTGATTATATGCCATTGACCTTACCTCTTATGCGTATTAACCTTATGTCTTTTGCGTTCAATTCGCATTCCTCATTTATACTTATGGTATATAGTCTTTGTATAGCGCATTATTTGTTTTGCTTTTTATGCATATCTTTATGATTTTTTAAAATGACCATCTTAGGTCATTTTTAAAATCATCACCATACTAATGCTTGATTTATGTATGCAGGTGGAAAGAGTTGTCCTAGCTTGGTCTTTTGCTCAAGAAAAATATTTAGGTTTATAGGGAATATGTATGAGAAATGTGTATATGAATGAAATGGAATATGTATAGGATATTATGAAGATAGGATATGTATAGGGAATTATGAATATAGGATATGTATAGGAATATTGAATATCTTCAGGTACTAACTTTAACTTAACAAAAACTAAAAATTCCTAAGAAAAATTTGAATTTCAAGCACAAAATGACTATTCATATACTTCCCTGAATGATGTTTGTACAGGTGGAATGAAGTCAGATGTTGTTAGATGAATCAAAAAGTGAATTTTATTGCTGCTCCTTGTCCTTCATGCTCTGGTTCTTGAATTGAAAATCAGGTCCCTTTATACTGATTACATAATATGCACATGTTGTTTTGGCAGGTCTCTCAGGTCCCTCTGTATTGATTTCTTCTTTCAGGTCCCTCTGTTGACAATACAAGTTTCTTCTATACTTCAGCTTTTCAGCTAAAGATCTAATACAAGTCTCCCCCTTGCTTAAGATATGACTTGTCCTCAAGTCATTTGTTGATTGAGATTACCTGTATTGAAGTTATGTGAGAACAATAGAACAAGAAAAGGAATTCATAGAGTCCAAGTTGCCTTGATTTTCCCCTATGAATTCGTGTTTGCATAGTGCCAGTTGCCTGGTTTTCACTAGCAAACAAATTATTATTTTTTTATGTTTTTTTTTTTATTATTTTTTTTTTATTATTTTTTTTTTATTATATTTTATTTTTTATTTTTATTCAACTACAGGACTGGAAGATGGCTGAACTTGGTGTGCCATGACTTCCAGTTCTGTATCTTCTGTCAGTTGTTTCATAAATGCTTCTTTACTGATAGGCTTATTATAAACTTTGAGCCTATGTCCATTCACTATAAAAGAGGTGGAATCCTGGTCAATTGTCTTGATCTTGACTGCTCCATTGTCGAAGACTTCATCAATTTCATATGGGCCTAGCCAGTGTGTTGTGAACTTTGCTTTGAAATCTTTGAACTTGGAGTCAAAAAGTAATGCCCAATCTCCCTTGCGAAATGTCTTTGTCTTGATATATCTGTCGTGCCACTTCATTCTTTGTTGTTGCACAAATGTAGTATGTTCTATGGCTTGTTGACGATGCTCATCTAACTGATTCAGTTCCATGATCCGCTGCTGTTGTGCTTCTGTCAGGTCTAGTCCTAATTCAGGTGCTAGTCTGTATGTTTGTATCTGAAACTCTATAGGCAATAAGGCCTCTTTTCCATATACTAACTGGTATGGACTAAAACCAGTTGTATTCTTCCATGTAATTCTATAGGCCCATAGTGCATCTTGTAATTTTTCAGACCAATCTTTTCTGTTCAGTTTTATTGTTTTTGTCATGATATTCTCTAGGACTTTATTTGTTGATTCAACCTGCCCATTTGCTTGAGGATGATATGGTGTAGATGTTCTGTGTTTGATCTTGTACTTCTCTGTTAGATCTCGTACCAGTTTTGATGTAAATTGTGTTCCTTGATCTGTTACAATTTGTCTAGGTACTCCATATCTGACAAAGATTTCTTTAAAAAGAAAGTTGACCACTATATCTTCTGTTGCTCTATGCACTGCTTTCGCCTCTTCCCACTTGGTTACATAATCTGTACATACTAAGATGTACTTGTTTCCATTTGATGATGGATTGATGGGTCCAACAAAGTCAAGCGCCCATTGCTCAAATGGTTCTATGAGGACTTGTGGCTTCAGCGGCATCTCATCTCTTGTTATTGGTCTCCCTGTTCTTTGGCAACTGTCACATTGCTTGACATATTTCTTAGAGTCTTGGAAGATGGATGGCCAGTAGTAGCCCAGTTGCAACACCTTATATGCTGTTCGTTTATCTGCAAAATGGCCACCACATGGTTCATCGTGACATGCCTTTAGAATATCTAATATTTCATCTTCTCGCACACATTTTCTAATTATCAAATCTGAACCAGTATAAAATAAATCACCATTTACCCAACTACACCTGGAACTTTCTTTAATAATTTTGTGTCTTTGCTTTTTAGTGAATTGGTTTGGTAACTTTCCAGAAGATAAATAGTTTGCCATGTCTGCAAACCATGGTGTTTTTACCGTGATAGCAAACAAATGTTCATCGGGAAAGTTATCTGCAACTGGATTTGGATCATTGGGTGAATGTATGCGGGACAGAAAGTCAGCTACTTGATTTTCCTTGCCTGGTCGATCTTGTATTGTGATATTAAACTCTTGCAGTAATAGTAACCATCTTGTTACTCTTCCATTGGTTATAGGTTTATTCATCAAATATTTGATTGCTGAATGATCTGTATGAATGAAAACTTGATATCCTGTTATATAATGTCTGAATTTGTTTACTGCATGTATAACGGCTAACATTTCTTTCTCGGTGATTGTATAGTTCAATTCTGCAGGTGTTAGATTCTTGCTTATAAAGTATATTGCATAATTGAACAAGTTCTCTTTCTGTCCAAGGGAGGCACCTATTGCGGTATCAGATGCATCAGTTGATATATGAAATGGCAAAGACCAATTTGGTCCACGGAGAATGGGTGCAACTGATAATTTTTCTTTTAGAATTTGAAATGCATTTTGACAGTCATTTGTCCAGTGAAATTCAATATCTTTTGCTAATAATTTGAACATAGGTTGGGCTATTTTACTGAAGTTTTCAATGAATCGTCTATAATAGCCTGCATAGCCTAAGAAACTTCTTACCTCTTTCTGTGTTGTAGGAGGCATTAAGGTTACTAGGACTTGGATTTTTGCTGGATCCACTTTTATTCCTGAAGAAGAAATATGGTGTCCCAGAACTATTCCTTCGGTCAACATTATATAGCATTTCTCATTGCTTAATGACAAATTTGTTTCAATGCATCGTTTCAACACTTTCTCAAGATTATTTAAGCAATCATTATATGTGTTTCCATAAACTGTAAAGTCATCCATGTAAACCTCTACACATTCATGGATTCGATCAGCAAAAATTGCAAGCACTGCTCGTTGAAAAGTTGCAGGTGCATTACATAAACCGAATGGCAAAACATTATATGCATAAGTTCCCCATGGGCAAGTAAATGTTGTCTTGTCTTGGTCTTCTGTTGCTATTCCAATCTGGTTGTACCCGCTAAACCCATCTAAGAAAGAGAAGAATTTCTTTCCAGCCAATGAGTCTAACACTTGATCAATAAATGGTAGAGGAAAATGATCTTTGAGTGTAGCTTTGTTTAGTTCTCGATAATCCACACATATCCTCCACTTTCCATTTTTCTTTGGAACAATAACCAATGGAGAAACCCATTGACTATCTGAAATAGGATAGATGAATCCAACATTTAACAATTTTTGCAATTCATCTTTCACTATTTCTTTCATCATAGGATTCATTCGTCTTTGAGGTTGTCTTACAGGTTTAATTTGTTCATCTGTATAGATGTGGTGGACACATGTGTTAGGATGGATTCCTTGCATGTCGGTATAATCCCAGGCAAAAGCTTTTGAATATTTCTGTAATAATGCAATTACCTCTTGTTCTTGTTCTGATTGCAACTCATTTCCAATGTTTAAATGTTTTCCAGGACTTACCTCAATTGTTTTTATTATTGGATTGGAGATTGTGTTTACAGGAAAGATGTCTATAAAAGAATTTCGCAAAGTTTGAATAGTACAGGTTTCCTGAAAACATTGATTCAAAAGGTTATTTGCAGCTTCATATTGCACTTCTCTAAGCTGCTCTGAAATACTTGGTTCTGAAATGAAAAGATCCATTAAGTCTTCATTCCCTTCTTCTTCTCTTAGATCAAAGAATTTATTTATACTTAAAACTGATTTAGTTTGTTGTTTTTCTTGAGCTTCAAGTACTGATTCTAAAGAAGTTGACTGTGTAGGTGAATAAAGAGCAATATGTTTCCTTTCTTCTCCATGTGAAATAATCATGCTTCCTGACCTGCATCCTATAAAGGCATCAGCGGTAGCTAACCATGGTCTGCCTAAAATTAGAGGATGTCCTCCCAAATTTGATTTTGGTTGCAGAATAAGGAAGTCAACAGGATACTCCCATGAATCCAAAGAGACTATTATATCTTCCAATATTCCTTCAGGAACAACTTTAGATCTGTCTACCAATTCTAAGATTGTAGAGGTTGATCTAATGTTGTTCAAATGCAAAGTTTTCATGGTCTCCATTGTCATTACATTTATAGCTGCTCCCAAGTCTATTAATGTGTTTGGCACTGAAAAATTATTTATTGATATAGTAACCATAGGGATACCAGGATCAATATATTTTTCTATTTTGTTTTCTATAGACATGAGACTTGCTAGTTTACCAATGACTTGGATTGTAGTAGGATCCTTCTTCTTTCTCTGAGTTTTCTTAATGCACATTTCCTTTATTGTTTTAGCATATATTGGTATTTCTTTAATTGCCTTTAACAAAGGAATTTTCACATAAGCATTTTTTAACTCATCTAAAATATCAAATTCAGGAAGGGTTATTTCTTTTTGTTGTTCCACTAACCTTTCAGGATAAGGTGGTGTTTGAGTTGTAATGTTTGTTCCTTTCTGAATTTGTATCTTAGTTTGTGATGTTTCAGGTGATTCTCCTTGTTCGGTTGGTTCTTCTATGATTGGAGGAGAATCCTTTTTAAGCACTTTTCCAGACCTTAGATGGACTTCATTAAGAGGAAGAATTGAATATGTGGGAAAACATGTTGCTTCCTCTACAGTATATGCAGCTTTTTCCACCTTATTATTTGGATTTGCAATTGGTTGTGCTGGTAATTGAGTTGGTCTGGGTTGATTTATGGGTAGCTGCAACTGTTGTGGTTGGGTCAACAACGGTGGGGGATTCTGCTGCGGATATGGAATGGATTGTGGATATGCAGAATGTTGTTGTTGAAATGGTATGGATTGAGGATATTGCGGATATGTGAATGGCTGTTGATATTGTTGCTGGTATTGTTGAGGTGGCTGGTTTCCATAACCATATCCTCTCCAACCTTGTGCAGGTTGTTGTGGATATTGTTGTGGAGGCCAAGCTTGCCATGGCATTGGAGTTGTCCAAGGATTTTGAGATGGATAAAGGTAATTTTGTTGAGGGAAATGTTGCTGATTTTGTTGAGGCATTCTAGGTTGCCATGGTCTTCGTGGTGCTACATAATAAAAACCTTCCATTCCTGGCACTTCTTCCATTGAATTCATTTGTAATTCTTTCAATTTTAGACAATTTTCTGTGGAATGTTTTTCTGTACAAAGACCACAAACCCGAATACTCTTAACACTATCCAAAGGACATTCTCTTAATGGATGTTTGTTTCTACATTTGGGACAAAAGATTGCTAAAGCTTGGTCTTGTTCTTCTTTCCTCTTATTTGTCTTTAGCACATCTACTTGTGTCCCTAATGTACTTAAAAGATCTGTTTTGAAATTTTCCAATAAACTTCCTATTTCAGCTCGTGTTATCCCTCCTGCAGCTGACTTTGCTGCTTTTGAACTTACTTCTCTTCTTCCTGGTTTTGCTCTTCCTCTAGAATATTTTTGACATAAGTCAACAATTTCTTCGAATGGTAGGTTTGAGATATCTCCTTTACCCATCACATTCAAAATGTCAAGATATTCATCCCTTATACCCTTGAGAAAGATTGTTCGAATGGTTTCTTGATTTAGAGAATGTTGTTTAGATTTCTGTAGATTATACAAAAACCTTTCCAAATATTCTTCTAGACTTTCATCTTCTTGTTGTGTCATTCTAAAAATATCTTCCTTTGAATCTCTAGATATGCAATAAGCTTGATATTTTTTAAGGAAGACTGATCTCATATCATCCCAAGAAGCTATTGTATGTTCTCCTAAACCCATAAACCATTTCAAGGCTGCTGCTTTTAATGTTGCAGGGAAAAGACGAAGTTTATGGATGTCATCAGTATATCCATATGTTCTACATAGAATATCAAATTCAAACATAAATGAATCAGGATCTTCTGTTGACATTCCATAAAAATTTGGCAATATAGAAGGTGGAATATTTTTCATTTTCACTTCTTCTCCTAATATTGCACTTGTGTCAATTATTGGAAAGCCAAAGGTAGTTTCATCTTCTTGTCTTTTCTGATCATTTTCCATTTTTCTATCATTTTCTTGTTTTGCATCCTCTTCTCTTTTTCTTCTCCATTCTGCTTGTTGTCTTTCATATTGAGCTCATTGTTCAGGAGTGAGAATAACAGATCCATGTCCTTCTTCTGCCATTGGTTGATTTGTTTCAATTTTAAGTGGAGTTTCAGGTTGGTCAAAGATAGGAGGATTTATGGATGGAAATAAAGTTTGTTTTCCTTTGATAATTTCTTTTTGTTTTCCAGAAGTTGAAGATTGTTTTTGCTTTGCTTCCCAAGCTAACAAAGTTTGTCTCTCAATCAAAGTCAATCTTTGTCCACTTCTTTGTTTTTCTGACAATTCCTCAATGATTGGATTACCAGTAACTGGGGTGTTTGATGATCCTATCTCTATTTGTGGGGGGTTTTTAATAAATCTACCATGAGGACCTCTATGTCTAGGCATAAAGAAACATAACTAAAAAGTGTAACTACTGTTTTTGTATTTTTTTATTTTTTCTCTCTATTGACTATGCCGATATTTGCCTCCCCGGCAACGGCGCCAAAATGTTAAGCTAATTTATGTTCCTAAACTAACACAATATTTATTATCAATCCGGGTTGTTTATGCTTTGAGGCAAGATCACTATATGTGAAGATCATATATAATCAACCTTGAAAGATATGTTAAAAGTAATACATTTTACAACTCCAACTCAATTAGTTTAAAAGGAGGAATAATATTGAAATGGTTCTTGACTCAAGAAATTCATTTCAACCTCAATTACCACTTAATGAATCAGAGATTAAAAACCAACAACTTTAAGATGGATAAATTATGAAATGAAAGAAGCTCTTAACTTAAGAGACATGTAAAGTGTTCCATTATAATTTATTCATCTCTATATCAAAAATCTCAACAAGAAATTGCTTGCACACAACAAAAGAAACCAACTTTAATTCATCATTTTCATAGAAGGGATGCTCAACTTGATACATCGGTTTTTCCAACTTGATAAAGTGATGAATAAGTTATAAACTAATGACATCAATCACTATGCATAAATCATTAAACAATCTGAAATAAAGCTTTGAAAACCAGTTCTACAATCATCAAATTACAAGGAAATAAAACTAGTTAACAAGAAAGTGTACTTAGCTTGGAATGGGGGCCCTTCCACCCTTGCCTTGCACACTTGATAAATGATCTCAGAAGCTTAAATTCAGTCACACATCCATAACAGTGAACAGAAAAATGATAACAGCACAAGTCTTCAAATTAACTCCTCAATCCAAAGTTCTCACAATATAAAAGTATATAAGTCAATAATAATCCTAATACATAAGCCATCAAAGCTTTGGCTTTAAATAAGAAGTCTCATGAACAAACTGATCTATTTTTACTCGAACAAACCCATCTACTTCTCATCCACCTATCTAAGTCGAATTCATTATTCTTATCCCAAGAAATATGGTCAATCCCATAGAATCTCAAAACTGCCCTATTTCTATGGGATTTCTGAATGACTAGTCATGATTGACTAGAACTAAATGAGCCTAATAAAGCTTGTTCTGTTCGAAATAAGCATAGGTGGCTTAGTCCTAGTTGTCAAGCTGTCCATCCATGCATTCAATTCGTGCCCAAGTGTCCTGCAACCATATCAACCATATAGCTATTACGGGAATTTCTGAATCAGCCAATTTTGCACTAAAAATCAAACTTTCATAAAAACTTTAGAATTTGAAAAATTAAAATTAAATACCTGAATAGATATCAAATATATGTCAAAATGGAATAAATGAATGGAAAATGGATGGAAAATAGATGGATAAATAAGTTTCTTTGAGCAAAATAAGACCAAAACTAAGGCCCAACAGTGGCTTTGTGGATATGGTAGCTTCTGAAGTTCAACTTATTACATATGAAGACATAAAATTACATAAAGGATGATAGTAAAAGAAAAGTACCATGTTTTCACCCCAAAACATGGTTTTAAGATGAAAATTACGTCAAGCTCAATAGAACAATTCTTTTATCTTTCCAGATACTGTGCCTTTGAGTTCATTTGACCTCCTCATGATCTTGCTGACATTTATTGACACTTGACTCATTAATTTGACCATGATGACACCCTAGAGCCTAATGAGACCAACCCTATGACCTAAAATTATGGATTGGGAGTGAAAGTGAATCATGACTAAAGACCATAGAGAGGAGAATCAACAAATTTTACATGAGGGGAAACTGATGAAAGACCACTACCATCAATGAATCCATGACCTAATGGAGTGATGAAAATTTATGGTATGGGACTCCTAATATGCAAATGTAAAACAGTAAGTTTGATCACTGATGGCAGTATGACCAGACTGAAACTAACATTGGCTCCAATGGGGATGGTAGCTCCTTGGAGGTGCCAAGAACACTGTAGACCAAGTAGCCTTATCCATTGGGAAAATATGGTAAAAAATACTGAAAACTGACACAATGTAGACTGACTTTGACTCAAAATATGACTGAAAACTTAAGTAAAACTAGCAAACTTTACACATATCATCCAAGTTTTATAGCCTTCACCTTAGGCCCCAAACTTCAATGACTGTGTAACTGAAATCTGACCAACAATGGCATGGTATATACAATGATTGTGACATAAATTTGGATCCATTATCTTCAATAGTGGTAGTGCTTCAACAACCTACCATTTACTGGTCCTCTAGGGCAATCTTGGCCATCCATCTCTGAGAGCAAGAAAGCATTATGTACCCTGTATGCTGAAATCTTGTATGGTCCTTTTCATAGGTTGTCGAACTTACCATGCTTCCCTTTGTCCTCATTTCATGCATCCCATCTCAACACCACATCGTCCAACTGAAAATTTTCTTCTTTGATCTTACGGTCATAGATTTTCTTTATCTTCTCTTGCAACTGAATAGTGTTCTGAGAAACTTCCTCTCTTGTCTATTGAAGGTGGATCATTTGATTGATCCTTCGCTGGTTATCATCTTCTTCACTACCAACCGCTTGCAATAATCTCATGACCGGAACTGTAAGTGACGTGGGAAAAATATCATTAGTACCATAAACCAATTCAAACGGTGACATACCTATGGATTTCTTGTTGCTGACTCTATCTGCCCGTAACGCGTTGATGAGCTTTCGATGCCAATTTCTCTTGTTTGCTTCTAGCATTTTCTTGATTATGTTTATCAGAGATTTATTTGATGATTCTGCCAAGCCGTTTCCTTGTAGGTAGTATGTTGTCGAATAGCCCAACACAATATTGTATTTGTCATATAATTCCACCGTCTTCTTAGATCTAAACTTTTTTGCGTTATATGTCATGATTTTGTGAGGGCAACCAAAACGAGATAAGATATTTGATTCTAGAAATTGAATGATTACCATATCAGTGGCCTGCCTTGCTGGAATGGCCTTGATCCATTTGGTGAATTAATCGATGCCTGTCAATATCCATCTATGCTGTGCTGATGATTCAGGATGGATTTCCCCTATGAAATCAAGTCCCCACAGCTGAAAGGGAGCATTTACCAAAACTGGTTTCAAAGGAAGAGGAAGCAATTTCCTTTTTCCTTGGAAAACTTAACACTCATGGTAGCTCATCATTTTTTTGTACAAATCTGAAAATAAAGTGGGCCAATAATATCCTTCTCTCAACACTTTGTTAGATGTAGTTTTCAAAAACATATGGCCACCAAAATCACCTTTGTGGAAGTCATGCATCACCTGCTAAGCCTCATCTTCAACCAAACAATTAAGCAGAATACCTCCTAGATCTTTCCAATAAAGAGCACTGTTTAAAATACAAAATTTAGCAGACTTAAGTTTCAGTGATCTACCTTTGCTTCGAGACATCCCGGGAGGTGGTGAAATATGCTGAAGAACATAAACTATGTCTAAATACCATGGGGATTGTAGAAAAATGTCGGAAACCGGAACAAGAAAACCATCATCCTCATCCTCAGACATTGTTGTTATGAGATTTATATCCAGGGCACATAAGTTTGATTGTGTCATTAGCTTTGCCAAGCCTTGTCCTTTGATCAAATTTGTGGGTTTAATCTCCAAATCATATTCCAACATTTCTACTATCCACTTACCTCTTCTTCCCTCTAGATCAGTTTGCATCAAGACATCCTTTACTGCTGCATTAGGAACATATGCTATAGTATGTGAATGCAGAATGTATACTCTAAAATCCTTCAATGATTTTATAAGGGCCAATGCTTGTTTCTCAATGATATTATACCGAAAAGCAACATCTCGAATAGTACTACTAAAAAATGCAATGGTCTGTTCTATCTAATTTCTCTTTTGCATCAATACTGCAGCCATAGTATGCTCTGATGCAAATGAAAATATAATGAAATATTGAGTGTAATCAGGACTAATTAAGACTGGGGAATTGGATAGAGAAAACTTTACCAGATTAAATGACTTGATAGCCTCCTCACTCCGTTTGACAGTGTTATCCTTCTTCAACATGTTAGTCATTTCTCTTAAATGTTCAGCCAAATTGGGTATAAATCTGTGCAAGAAGTTCATCTTACCATTGAATGCCTGAATCTCCTTTTTGTTACATGGGAGGTCTATGTGCTTAATTGCTTCTACTCTTGAAGGATCAATGCGGATACCATCTTTAAAGATGATATGCCCTAGCATCTTGCCTTCATCCATAGCAAACATACTTTTCTTCAGATTGAGAGAAATCCCAAACTTTCTGCATCGCTGAAATACAACCCTCAAGTGGTGCAAATGTTCATCTTCAGAACCAGAAAATATTGTCAGATCATCCAAATAAACAAAAAGAAAAACATCATTTTCATTGGCACAAGCTATGTCCATTACTCGCTGGAAAGTGGCTCCAACGTTCTTCAGTCCAAATGGCATTTTGGCATACTGGAAAGCTCCCTAGGGTGTTGTGAAAGCAGTTTTGTCTTGGTCTTTTTCATGCACCAAGATCTGATTATAGCCTGAGTAGCCATCAAGTAGTGACATCCTCGATGCTCCAAATACTCTCTGTAGAATATGGTCCATCTTCGGAAGTGGATAGTTATCCTTTAAAGATACTTTATTCAAATTCTGGAAATATATGCACAACCTTATCTCTCCTGTCTTTTTACGTACCAGGACCAAATTTGAAATCCAGTCAGAAAATATAATTGGGACAATGATACCAGCTTTATACAATTTGTTTACCTCTTTTTCAATGGATGGCAGCAGCTTTGGGTTGATTCTTCTCAGCTTCTGTCTAAATGGCTTTTGATCCGACTTGATGGGAATAGTATGGTGAATTATATTTTTTTCATACACCTTCAAATCTGAATAATCCCACGCAAACACATCAAAAAATTTAGAAAGTAATTTAACATATTGTTCCTTTACCTTAGGGTACAAGGCTTTTGATAACTTCACAAGCTTAGGCTTGTCTGCTGTTCCCAGATTCACATCTTCAAATCCTTTATCAGTAGGCACCAAGCTTGGTTTCTTTGCAACATCATCTTGACCAAAAAGCTCCTCTAAAGGTATGAGAACTCTAGGAATCACATTGTCTTTCAGTTGCAACACGTCCATCTAATTTTCTTCGATTTCTTGATCATCGACCTTATAATCACCTTCTATGGAAGTATCCTTGAATTTTCCTTCACTCTGAAAAAAAGCATTGATTTCATTGTCATCCCAAAACACTCGCCAATACCTTAGATTATCCGGAACAACAGGCTGATGTTTGACATAAATTTAAAACTTGTTGCTGGAATTCATTGGGATCTTCAAATTGCTTGTAGTAGTGGCAAGAGAATCTGCAATAAGATTCTGCATTCGGGGTACTACTGTCAAAGTATACTCAGAAAATGTCCTCAAGATGTCTAGGACTACATTTCTATAGGCCCTCAATCGCGGATGCTTTGCTTGGTACTCTCCCTTTACCTGTTTGATTATCAACTCTGAATCTCCATAGATAGAAATCTTCTTTGCATTTAGCTTCTTCAATATTTTCAATCCTGCAATCAAAGCTTCATACTCTGCTTCATTGTTAGAGTAGTCAAAAGCCAACTTGTAAGCACATACTCTAACATTACTAGGAATTTTTTCCAACTGGAAAACAGGGCTCCGAATCCATATTCCAATACCAGCACTGTCCTTACCAACAGCTCCGTCAAAATCCATGCTCCAAAGGCCTTCTTCTTCTTCTTCTAGATGCTGAAATTTTGCTTCTTTCTCCACTATCTTGACTAATTTCTACATCTTTTTGCTGTTCGCTATATTTTTTTTGCTGGCAGGTAGGAAGCTCAGAAATGGTTGTTGCTTTATATTTTTCCTATTTAAGGACTTCCCTGAAATTTTCCGAAATTTCAGGTATCTCATCTACTTCTACCAACTGAAATTTTCATCATTCAGACCACCATCTAAATATAATATAAATGACTCTAAATTTGTGTGGACTGCATTAATGGGATGATTAACTGGCTTCTCTTTGCTACTGATCATGTATTTCGTTTTCTTCTCCCTATATAGTTTTCTCAACTGACCAAACATGGGAATGGTGGCATAAGAGAAATCAAGCTGTATGGTTCCTTTCAATTTTGCACCCCATGACCTGGACAAAAGGATTCCAAACCGTGGTGGAACGTCGGCAACAACCACATCCATCAAAACATTCTTGGCTAGGATTTGATCTAAAGATACTACCAAGTCTTTGATAAGACAAATACAATGGACCCTACCAGAGTCAAAGGAATACAAATCATGGTATTTGCAGGTAATATCAAGTCCCAACTTCTCCATAATGGCCTTAGGCATCAATTTATGCAAGGCTTCGAAGTCCAACATGGCATTGTGTAGAATGAACTCATGCAATCTAAGACCCAGGTAAAAGGGAGGGACTTCACTCTCTTCAGACTGACCTTCTATGGCTGGATAAAAAATGAGTTCAGGATAATCATCTTCAACATTTACCATAGCTGATACAGAGTCTATTTGCAAAATTCTAGACACCTGATGTTTATAAGTGCTATTTTTCACCAATTCATTCAAGGGCATGGACACCTTCAGCTTATAAATTTCATTTTCTAAATTAAAAGAAGGAAATTTTTCTACCTCTTTGATGGGAGGATCTTTCTTCTCTACTTGCTCCTTTGCTGCGCTATGCTGGTTCTTTTCATTTGTAACGTTAGTCACTGAGGATGCCTTGCTGGGAGAAGGATCAGTAGGCTCTTTCCCTTTTCTTTGAGTATTTGTGGAGTCGTTTTTTGATTGCAGCTCTTTTCTCTTCTGAATAGGATTGATCAGCACATCTCTGCTCCTCAAATAATACTGTTTCTATTGCGCTGACAAAGAGTTCATGTATCCTATTTGATAATCATTGGACTCTTCTTCTAACACTACCTCATTGGCCAATATGAAATCTTCATTCTTTCGAATGTCTGCAGTCGCTGTGTATTCCTCATCTTCTGTGAGAAAGATGGGTGCATCATTAGCAGTGAAAAAATGATTAGATTCAACCACCGGATCATCATCATCATCTGTTTTCGTTCCCTGAACATAATTTTTCTGCAAAGGAGTTCTGATCTGCTGTGGTTGCGTATTTTGGTCCTGTGTTCTCTGTTCTCTTTGTTTAATTCTGAATTGTGGCTTCTGATGTCCTATGAAATTTAGATTCCTGATTTGTGCTTCGGGTCTATCCAAAATAGTCAACTGATAAACCATCTTCTCCACTGTCCGGATCAAAGTGTCCATCTTACTATCTGAAGGGGATGCTTCTTCTTTCACAGTTACTCTCTTTTCAGCTTTTTCCACGCTCTTCTGGCTAGCAAATTTGCTTCAACGCTCACGGCTATCTTCTGCATGTCTTCAAGTGTGGTAGGATCTCTTTCTCGTAGCTGATACACCATATCAGCATCGAAACCATCTAGAAACTTGAGCAAAGATAACCCCATGGGGGGCTTCAGATTGGCTGGAATAGCATTATATACAACATTAAATCTCACACAATAATCCTATGCAGTTTCACCCACATTCCTTTTAATATTTTCATATTCAAACAAGATTTGGAGTGGGTTTTTCTTTACCTCCCATCGGTCTAAGAATTGTCTATGTAACTCTTGCAAAGTGTGGATAGAGCCTGCTGGCAAGGCTTGGAACCACTTTCTAACTTCACCTCCAAAACATTGGACAAACCATATTGTGGTTACATTTTCTGCCTCTACCTCATGAAGATCAAAGAAGTCATTCATCTTATCAACATGCTGCTGGGCTGTGGTGCTCTGAGTGGCATCAAAGATAGGTATTTTACTTTGGTAATCAACAGGCATATCATTCAGGTTCTGGGGTAAAACCAAGGGTGCATACCGGGTAGCCATGACTCGAGGTGGATTTACAACAGCGTTTGTGATACTAGGATTTAAGGGAGGTGTTGATGGAGGAAATGAAAGCTGAGATTTGACTTCTGAAACAGATGGAAATGCTGATGGATTAAGGGGAGGAAATGGTGTTTTAGATAACTCTAAAGGCTCAGGGATATTAGTTACAGTGATAGATGTCTGAGGGGAATTTAAAATATAATCATCAATTGATATGTTTTCCCTTTGAACTTCAAGATCTACAAGAAATTCTGGATCTAAAAATGTGTCATCAAGTGTAGTCTCAGATTTACTTCTGAATAAAGAAAGCTCAAAAAACTCATCAAAAGAAACGTCTTCTACAAACAACCACTCACTGGGCCAGGTGTGGGATCTGAAAATAGGTCTAGGACTTAGTGATCCTTCTTGTCTTTTGATTATCCTTGGAATGAGATTAGGATTTTCAAACACAGGGGGAGGATTTGGATCTGGATTGGCCCTTGTGTATCTCCTTGAAGCCAGTGTGGTCAAATCTCTATTTTACAATGCTTTGTTTCAACCTAACAAACTCTGAACATCATCACCCAGAGTCCAAGAATTTATATGGAAGATATTACTGGGGTGATCAGTCTTTTATGCTAAATAGCTTCCCCAGTGGAGTCGCCAGAAATTTTAGCACTTAATTTGAACCTCAGGTTGAAGGAAGGCAAATCAGGGTAACCTCAAACCACACTCAGCCTTCTAGCTATCCCTACAAGGTCAGGAGAGGGCTCTCTCCGGGAAAAAATATTCAATGAAATGTGACTGCAAACTGATTTTAGGCTAGGTATAATAATTGGAAATGTTTTTAATAAATTTAAGGGTTGTATGGAACAAATGGAGCAGTTTGAATCTGGGGAATTAAATCAGAGATACAGAGCATTTCATGGGGAAAGGTAGGTAGGGATTTTAACAACTGGGTTTAAATAAATGATGGAATGTTTAAGACTGGTGAGGCGCTAAAAAGGGCGTAGGAGATGGATCCTTTTCAAACAGAAAAAAAAAAAATCAAATATTGAATGATTTCCCAAGGCAAAGCATTATACAATGGATTATACCTATCTATCTTGAAAACATTCAACCAGAGATATTAATGAAATGAATGGAAAACATAACATTTAATAGATGAACACAAAAAAAAGAACAATGCTAAAATCCATACCACAGGGATCCCACAAATTAGAGTTGCATATCTTTATTAATTCCCTGCCAAACTATTACAAATGGAGCTCAGAGCATCCTCAGATGATTTCCAACTTATTCCACACTTTATTCCCCTTACAAATGATGAAGAATTACATTAAATATACAGAATTTTGAGGGGAGTAGATCCATAGAAAGAGGAGTTGTTTCACCAGCTCAGGAACTAAAATCTGAACATAGGATAAAGACCAACAATATTCCCTTGAAAAAGAGGAGAAACAATATATTTTGAACACCTGGAGAATTTGCAGTTATACTGAACGAATGAAAATAGGAAATTCGAAGAACAGATCCCTTTTTCATCGCTACTGTAGATGTCTCTGTTTCATAATTAGTTCTCAGCCTTTAACCATTGTCTCTGTCTTTACTCCTTGAAAAAAAAACAATTGTTGAAGAAAAATCCTTTCAAAATGATGGAAGACTATATTTTCCATTTAAATGAAGAAAAGTCCTCTTTTTGGGTGAAAAAGGGCAAAGGAAAGGATGGTGGGCCCGTATGTAATCGCAAATTGCAATCGCAAATCGCAATCAAAAGGGGGGAAATTGTACTGGGATAGTGTGATTTGGAAACATGCGATGCGATAGTGTATAGGGGAAAGGCAAAATCGCAATCGCAAATCGGAGATCGCAGCGGAAGAGGAGGAGTGGCACATCGAAATGATAATTTACGACGTGATGGATTGGATGCGATGGAGTAATACAATAGAGTGGCGAGGGAAAACGATGTCCGATGGTGTAATAGAGCAATCCCTTTAAAATAAATTAAGAGGAGTATTGTTCTTTTTCAAAGGGAAAAACCATTTTTCATTTGAAAAAGGCGGAAGGGATTAAGGTGGGACCCATGGAAATTGCAATCGCAATCGGAAGGGGGACGGGTTTTGACACATAGCAGCAGGGATGTGACATGCGATTTTGATGGGAATACAAATTTTATTGGGACTAGGGGTCAATAGTAATCGTAAATTGGTGGGGAAGGGGAGCGGAGGTAAAGTGTTATTGGAAAAATGCCGATTGCGATGAAAACTTAAGAAATCTTTTAAAATTGATTTCTTGCATTTACAAAGGAAAAACCAGAATTGTTTGGGAAAAGGCGGAAGCTTTTATGGTGGGACCCAGGCCAATCGCAATCGAAAGTCGGAGTTGGAGCGGGTGTATTACATAATGGGATTTTTTGATTGCGATTGGCGATATGCGATAAATTACATCGGTGGGGTTAAGTGTTGGAAATAAAATATGCGATGCAATTGGGTGATCGGAACGAGGGAATGCGGTAAGTGATCAGATCGGAGGAGGGGACTTGCGATGAATCGCATCGGGGATTTGCAATCGGAAGGGGTCAATCGAGACCATGCAATTGGATGTTGCGATCAGATAGGAGGGAATTAGAATGAAAGACTTTGAAATTATATGAAAAGGTAAAGTTACAAAGTCTAAGGGACAAATAAGAAAAGTGGCGAGGTTTAGGATTTTGGGGACTTTTGTTCACTTAGGCATATTTTCCAATCCAGAAGTCAGTTTTGAGAGTATAATATACCGTTGGAAAGCTCTTTCCGGGCTCTTTATGATGGACATGCTTAGAACATGATTCGACACTGAAAATGCTGTGGAAAATACCTCTGAAAGGTAGGGAGGTGGCTTGGTGGAGATAACAGCTTCTGAAGTTCAACTTATTACATATGAAGACATAAAATTACATAAAAGATGATAATAAAAGCAAAGTACCATGTTTTCACCTCAAGACATGGTTTGAGGTGAAAATTACATCAAACTCAATAGATCAATTCCTTAATCTTTCCAGATACTGTGGCTTTTTGAGTTTATTTGACCTCCTCATGATCTTGCTGACATTTATTGACACTTGACTCATTAATTTGACCATGATGAGACCCTAGAACCTAATGAGACCAACCCTATGACCTAATAATATGAATTGGGAATGAATGTGAATTATGACCAAAGACCATAGAGAGGAGAATCAACAAGTTTTACATGAGGGAAAACTGATGAAATACCACTACCATCAATGAATCCATGACCTAATGGAATGATGGAAATTTATGGTATGGGACTCCTAATATGCAAATGCAAAAGATTAAGTTTGATCACTAATGGCAGTATGACCAGACTGACACTAACACAAGGCACAATGACTGAACTTGCTATTGCACAATTTATTCATAGGTAAAGTGCAACACTTATTGAAATTAGATTTTTAAAGTAATGTAATCCATGATTATTGTAATTCTGAAAATGGTATTTACTCCAACTTCATAGGGGATTTTTGAAGGGTTTATTAGATAGTGAGAGATCCAATTTTAGTGTATTTTTCCTGAGTGTGACAAAATGCCGTGTAATAGGGAGTTTACTCTAGAGTGTGAGAAACTTCTTGACATGGAAAACAAGGGATAAGTCATTCTAAGAAAAAATTGGAGGTTGTTTCATGTAGATTTACTCATTCAACTTCCCATGAAGAAAGGTGATTTTAATGTCCAATATACTTCCCAACCTTGATAAGTAGCAAGTGAAAGAACAAATAAGACTAAATTCATATTTGTAATAGAAGTAAAAATTTTCAAGTAATAAATACCTTCAACTTGTTATGAACCTTTTATTGCATGGAATAATTAAGTGTATTCATGTTACCCTCTATTCAAAGGTTGGTTAAGTACACCAATTTGCACTAAATACTCTAAGCTTCATGTAGAGAATATCCCTACTGTCATTTTTCATTAAGGAGCTCATTTCTTCTTGCATAATTGCTTTCCATTCAAGTTGACTACTTGTTTATTTATAAGTTTTAAGATATTTTGGCTCACTACGATGTATCATAAGAGTTGAATGACTTATAGAAATCCAAGAGCATGTCCTGTGAGTACCTGACATATTATCAACTAAATTACTTGTGGTTTCCCTTCTTCTTTCAACCCATTTAAGCAGTGGAGTAGTTTGATATTAAAGATATATATATTGAATAAACCGTTGAAGGTGCAAGATTGGAAAAAATAACCCATTTATTAAACTATAATAGGATTAATTAAAGTTCTTGGTTTAGTTTCATCATCATGCGAGTAAGAATCATCATTTGAAAATATACAAGTCCCAAAGGAGTAAAAGAGGAAGAGAGAAGTGGTAAATAATATGTAAGCATGCAATCCAATGAGAGTTCATCAAATTGAACATCTCTCTTAAAGAAAACCTATGAAGTGTGAGATGGAAAAATTTGGTCGATTTTTACATCTTCAACATAACTAGCAAAAATACGTTGCTCACCTTTTTATTACATATTAGTATGCTTTTCATTAGGAATATGTTCCCATGCTTCCTAGTTAGACACTTTAAAGTGTTTGACATCAAGCTTGATTTGAGACTAAGATTCTCTTGGAGTTCATTCATTGCAACTTTTTTAGGAGTACAATTTGATTAGAACTATCTATAACTTCTTCTTATTAAAACCATAGTGCTAATTTTTTTGATTGAACAATCAATTTGCCATTTATTTACATTTTCAAGATGTATCCATTCTTCAATAGAGTGTAAAGCACAATATGTTGTGTGTTAATGCTGTTATAAATGTGAATCATGTAGATTAAGTGTCCTTATTTCTTTTCATGCAATTATTTAAAAAAAAACAAAGAGATTGAAAAGTTCACTTCAAGAAGTAAACCCAAGTGTGCCTATGTGATCATCAATTAAAGTGAGAATATATCATTCTCCTAAAAATTATGGATTAGGAAGTGACCCATTGATATCACTATGAACTAATTCAAGTGGCATTGATGTTGACCATCAATTGACAATGAATAGAAGGAACTAGGGATCGATGTGATGCTTACCCAAATCACAACCATGATATAATGAGTAGAACATGCACCATTTGGTGCTTCAAGGGTTGTTTCCTATAGAATTTGTTCAAATGTCCAAAATTTATCATACCAAAATTTTCTAAAGTCATCAACATGAGCAAGAAGGGTGGAAAGGTGATGAAGATTCAAATTCATTGAGTTTATATGACCTTAAAGAGTCATCAACATCCCTTGAAGCTACTACAAATTGATGGACCATTTAGATCTCTATTTATGACATCATTAGGTAATACTTAATAGTTTTTCCATCACCAAAATTAGGTATTCGAAATATTGAAAGAAAATTTGTAGAGATATCATGAACATAAAATATCTTGTTAAATTTCCCACCATGACGATCTAATAGAGAGATATCATTAACAAAAATTTGTTTGGATGTTTAATCATCAAGAGTGAAGAAACGATCCCTACAATTGGTTATATGGTGGGAGACATATGAGTCTAATATCCATTCATGAGATGGCTGACATACTATTGAAGAAATAACGTTAGGCTTAGAAAAAATAGAAAAGGTTGAAGAATTAAGTTGAATATTATGTATTTTCATGGAAACTTCCAACTCTTGCATATTATCCCAAAATTCATGTTAATATGTTTACCACAAAGGAACAATATCTAAGTGGTTTGTTTTCCTTTGAATTGGTGCCCTATTGAGACGTTGGATGAGGAGTCATTTTAGGGGATTTTGTAGTCATTGGTTGTTTGGATCCTTTAAATAGCTTTTTGAATGGTTTGGAGCCTTTGTGATTGTAAGAAAACAATACTTTTTCCTTACTACATGTAACAAAGTGTACCCATATGCAAAAATTTCCTTACTTGTGTGCCAAATAATCAAAAAATAGCTTAAAAGTAGGCACATTATACTTTTTTCTTGTTGCATCTCTAATTAAATAAAAAGTAGATACAAAATATCAAAAGGGGCTTTGAATTTATAGATAATAGTCATTATTTCCTAATCATCTTCTTTACAATCACTAAGATAGAGCCTTAAGAGCTTAAATTTTGTGATATAATTCTCAAATTTAGGAAGTTTTTGAAAATCAAGGGTGATGAGTTGATTTCCACTTGATGAAAAAATATTAAATTTGTCTTCCCAAATAATTGTTCAAGCATTATCCTTGCTTCTTAAGACATGATAATATATTGAATGTGGAATTTAAGATGTTAAAAGATCATCCATGGCCAATTAAATATATATCTTCATCATTATGATTAAGCCATTTCCTTGCTTATAATCCTGAAATAGTTCAATAGCTAGCCCAAGATTCATTTGATTCTTTGGATTGGTGCCAATTGCACACATAAGATATTTATTTTTTAAAATTACATAAAATTTCCAATTTGTAATCCACACTTTTTCGATCTCCTTTTTTGAAGTCATTAAAATGATCTAAAAGAATAACAATGACTTCAACTTAAACACATATGCTAGAATACATCCCATTTGATCTCCATGAAATCAAATAGATCTTTTAAGAGCTCTTATGGCACCATCTTCGTGACTGTTTTTAGCACTAATTTAGATAGTTGTTTCCACAATATTTTTTATTTAAAACTTGTTGAACTTCAAAACTGTTCCTATTTTGACATCTTTTTCCACCATCTTTTCTTCCTTTTTCAAAAATCCATAAACTCAATCAGTGATAATTGACATATTTTACATATGAGAAGGAATTTAGATGATCTCTATTTTATATTATAATGTTTCTTATTATTTAGATGAATTTACGTAATTAGCTACATAATTCATGCAATTTTGTAGCTAACCTTTGTTTCTGTAGCCACCGTTATTATTTGACAGGTTTCAAGAAGAAAATGAAGAAGCGAGTCATATGAGTAGCTTTGAAATGGTTCATATATGGAGCATATCCTACTTACCTGTTCAGTTTCGAGTAGGATCATGCCTACACTCGTGGTCAAAGATCAATCAAGAGAAGGAATGAGATCAGCGGACGAAGATTCTTGATTTTCTCTTACGTAGCAAATCGAGAAAGAGCCATGAAGACTTTGCTTCTGAATATATTTCTATTCTTAGCTTTATTTTTCTTTCCATAGGTGAAATTGTCTCAGACAGTTAATTTGAAAACTTGTATAAATGTTGGCCTGTTGAAACCAGGAATAAGCTTGATTTTGTAATAATACTATGATACATTTTTAGACTCTGTTTTTATTAATGAAGAAGACCAGTTCCAGATCAGTAATGCATAGATAGACTAAAAAGATTTTACACTTGTTTTGGTTCAGAGGGCCCCTGCACGGAAAGGAGTTTTTTATAGTTATTTCATAGTTTAATTTACTGTGATTTCATAGCTTAATTTCTTGTTGATTCGTAGTCAATTTCTCATCATTTCATAGTTAATTTCTTTTTGATTCGTAGTTTGACTTCCTGACGTTTCATAGTTTAATTCTATGTCAATTAGTTCCTAAATGTTTTTTGCATCAATCATTTACATTTACGCATATTTCATTGTATCTGACGCTCGCCTGAATGATTTCATGAATGTGAAAATTTCATCTTCCAATTGAAATAGATTCTTTCATTTGATTACACATAAACCATACGATTTAAGATTAGACATGTTGTTTTGCGCAATAGATACTCTGTCATTCTTTGCTTGCCTTAGTTAAATTTGAATTCAATTAGCACAGTCAGTTCAATTTCATAATAATAGATTTTATGCTTTCGTTCCATGAAATGTAGAACAAAGTTAGATTAGAGTTATATTTTGATCATTTTTAGATAGATTTAAAACTAGGACAAAGTTAGATTAGAATTACACTTTGATTATTTCAAATAGATTTAAAATTAGATCAGATGCTATGTTTTCATAGAATCAACGCTCTCAACTGATAAAGTAAGATATGGTTTTATTTTTATTATTTTGATAGATAGAACATCATTTAGAGATCAGTAGAATTCAATAAGATTTAGAACAGTGCTTTGTTTAAATGCATAATTAGTTTAATTAGATGTTTTCAATAGATGTTTTGTCGGCATAGAGTAGTCTAACATAGCTCATATTTTAACCATCCAAGGATTGATTTATTTTTATGCAAAATATATTAATTAAATAACGTTTACTTTTCTTCCTTCTTTTAGATTTTATATTTCATTCATTTCATTAAGAGTAATTTGTAAATCAATTTCTTTTCTTAGAGTAAAAATAACATTTCCTTTTCTTCCTTCTTAAATATTAAGTTTTCATCATTAAATTTCTTTCAGATTTAGTTGTTTCTTAGCATTTTAAGTTTTCATTTAGAAGCTTAGATTTCATTTCATAGATCAATCTTAGTTTTTGAACATTAGGCATAAAATACAAACCCCCAAAAACAATATATAAAAATACACAACGAAGTAAGAAAGAAGGGCATCTAAGCATATATAGTGCACCCCACTTCATTAGATTACTAACCTCGGTCGATAATTTATGATAGCAATTTAAGACATTAAATCGACTAAACATTTTGGTGCCATTGTCGGGGAAGTGTAATTAGGAAAGCCTTATTTCTTACATCTAAAAAAAAAATGATATCCATAGAGAGAGACTCTAGGGGTAGATTCATAGTTAGATGTATAAGTTTGATTCCAGCAACACCACTCACTCCACCAAGACCACGAAGTGCCACACCACCTTCTCAAAATAATATACCATTTTTCACTACAAGACATGGACTCCCTAAAGTATTAAGGTCAGAAATCCAACCAGGAGACTCTCCAACTTCATCTACTGAGGCAATCTTAGAAGAGGAAGATCCTAGATCTCCAACACAAGGAGTAACCTTTTTTCACCTCTACAGGAGAAAAAATTCTAGCTCAAGAGTTAAAAATCCCCAGTGAGGAAGAAAAATAAACTTTATTCAATATCCCATTGATAGAAGAACCAAAGGAAGAAAAAATATCTCTACAGTTAGAACCCTACATTAGTTCCAAGGAATATGCAATGGTAGGACAAGGAGAAGGAGAAGGAGAAGTTATGAATGGAGAAGCTTTAAGAATAGGAGGAGGAAGAAGAGTTGGAGGATGAGGTAGAGGAAGAGGAGAAAATAGGGAGGACCATAACTCCGTTCAATTTCCTATAGTTGATGAGGATACAAATGCCACAATGAAAAATATTTCACCTTCCATCCTTCCCAATTTCCATGGATTAAGGAATGAAGATCCTGAAATATTTTTATTTGAATTTGTGGTTTTATGTAGATCATATGAATACTTACAGGACACTAAAAAATTGAAGCTATTTCCTGCAACTCAAGGGTGTAGCTTGAAAATGGTTCATGGGCTTGATAACACAATTTATTAGGACATGGGATGAGATGAAAAGTGAATTTTTACAAATATTTCTGGATTATTGCACACCTATTAATCGAAAGGATGATGCTTTTAAAATGATGCAAAGAGAGGATGAAAATTTGGAAGAATTAATTGAGAGATTCAATTAAAATATAAAAAGAGCTAAAAAGTAAAACTTAGATCAAGATACTTTAAAATCTCTTTTGTTGAAAGCCATCAGAGATGAATCGATAGATATTCTTCACATGATGGGAAAGGGAGACATCTCTCAACTATCATTACCTGAAATTTTTGAATTATGCATTCATCTTTCGAGAGGAAAATAAAAAACTGGAAAAAATGCAAGATATCCTATTCTCTCTAGAGTAAATAATTCTGCAACTGGAACAATATATAGAGCAAAAATTGGAAATATGCTTGATGAATTTAAAATAGATATCTTAGTGAGTCTCAGTGAACAAAAAAACACCTTGAAATTACAAAACAAGGAGAAAGATGAAACTGATGCCTTAACTATTGTCCTAAGTGTAGGAAGAAACATGCCTTAAGAGAATGTACTCTTGATTTAAAAGTCATAGAGACCTATTTTATTTGTGCGGAAAACCATGAAACAAAAAGATGTCCCTCTATACCAGGTCTTATGGCTATTTTCCAAGAAGAAGTAGCTCCACATCTAGTAGAACCTCTTTGTTTTGTCTCTAGAAGACCATCACAAGAGCCACAAACTCAAGGTTTTAACAATAAAATTTATACTCAACCCCCACCAAACAATTGGAATTCATCAATGCCATGGCAACAACCTTGGTCCCAGCCTCAACCTTGGACACAAGGAATGCAAAATCCTTATGGTAGATATTCTCAATATCAACAATATCCACAATCCTATCCAAACTATCCTCCCCAAGATTTTCCACAACATAATCAACAACCCCAATTCCAAAATCATAACCCACAACTTCCATTACCATTTCCACAAAGGCCAAATCAACTACCTGCCCAACCATTACCAAACCCAAATAATAAAAAAGCTCGATCTGTTTATAACATAAAAGGACACAATTTTCCAACTTATATGATTACTCCAATAGATATTAACAATTTCCAACTTAGATCTGGTAGGATATTAGAAAGGAAAAATCCCTCTGTTGTTATTCAAGAAAAATATGATCTTGATGAAGAAATTTCTCTACAGCAAAATAAATGTTCTGGAGAAGGTACATCCCATCAACATAATCAAAATTCTCAAAATCAAAAACAAGAAAATCCAATAAAATCAACTCCTGTTATAGAGCAACCTTCAGTATCTGTTTCTAACCCTCCTTTCCCTGAAAGATTAGAAATTGATAGAGGGGTAGATTTTTTTTTTTTGTTTCCTAACTATGATTTTATAGATGAATTGAAAAATGTATATATCAAAATCCCTTTGTTACAGACCATTAAAGAGATTCCTATCCTAGTTAAAACAATAAGAGAGTTGAGCATAAAAAAATCAGGAAGAAAAACAAAAGAAGTAAAAAGGATTCAGTTAGTAGGAAAAATTGCAGACATTATGATGGGAAAAATAGCCATACAAATGTTGAGATTCAACAAGATGATGAGCTTAGTGAAAATAGTCGCCTTCACTAAGTGGGCCTGCGTGCTATTTTTGGCACAGGTCCACTTTTAGACTATGTCTATTTTTAGACATGTCGATCATATTTCAGAAGTTGCACGATGCTATTTGTGGATGGTTGATCAAGTTGGAAAAATAGATGAAATTCTACTTTTAGAATATTGGGCGAAGTCTATTTATAGGTCGTCAATCTAAAAATAGATGCATGTCGATTATTATTAGCTCTTAATAATAATCAGACTCTAAACAACAAATTATTCTCTTGGAGCACTTCAGTTCAATGCATAGATGAGGCACAGCAGCTGACAGAAGGAATTATGATATTCCTGAGGGTTTACTAGATCTATTGCATGGAGGGCTCAGTTAGAACTCAAGTGGCAGAGTTATGATACAGTTGCAAGAAGTAGTTATGGAGTTGTATTCAGTTTAACTCAGTTAGACTCAGTTGAGATAGTTGTATCTAGTCTAACTGATTGATACACTAGTGAGAGTGGAGTGAATTAATTAGTTAGTTAATTCATAAATAATAACTCATTAATCAAATAAACAATACACCAGTTAACTACAGTGCATGGAAGTTTCAGTGGAGACCAGTGGAGAGATAGGTGAAAGGGAAAGAAAGACTATCTGTTATGACTATAGTGATGCATTGATTGCATCCAACACACAGTGGAGATGCCGATGAGGATTGCGTAGTCAATCAAAGAGTAATTCTAATTCATTCAGAGCTATTCTTGATCATAGATTGTGCAGTGGAGGCAGGCTAGCAGGTGGCAAAGATCGGTGCATGGATTTGCAAGATTAGGCCTGTATAGTGTATGACGATTGTACTGTACTGAGAGCTTGTGATAAGCTTTGTATGTTTGTATGAGCTTGTAATATTATCTCCATGTTACATAATATATAGTTGGGGTTTTCAGCTTCAGGCTTTCCTGGTTAAAAACTGTGTTATGTGCGATTGAATATTTTTGTTTATGCTTCACATGTGTGTGAAATTAATTTTTCCTCAAAATATTAACAAGTGGAATAGATTCAGTATCTTGCATAAAGTTAAATAGTGTGAGATCAGGTGGATCTTGGACATATGCATGCTTAGTGCATATAATTTCTACATGGTACCAGAGCATTGTTGATTGAAGATTGCAATTGTGAAGTGAGTTTGTGCTAGTGGACAATTCGAATTTGCTATAGAAGATTCTTGGTGCAGAAATCGAGTATACATTGAAATGTCTTTCAACGAGTTGAGATTGGAGTATGCCCTTGATGGGAGATCGAATTAAATAGCCTAGAAGGATAGGATGGAGGCAGTGCTGGAGGATAATGGGCTGAAGGAGTTCATCGATAGTGATGTTCCTAAGCCAGGATCTAGCGATGCTGCATTACTTGATGCATGGAAAACGAAGACTGCAAAGATGACGAGGATTCTGTTGGAAGGTGTGAAGGACCAAATTGTGTCCAGCCTTCATGGGAAAGCCACTCCATTCTTAATGTGGAAGGCTTTGACAGACTTGTTCCAAAGCAGAAGTGACCAGAGGAAGTCGACGCTTAAAGACAAGCTCAGAAAAATAAAAATGGAGAAAGGCAACAGCATTCCAAAATACCTCATGATGTTTGTCCACTGCAAGGATGAGATGGGAAGTGTGGGGGTTACTTTTGATGAAGAAGAGTTGGTGAGCTTGGCTCTCCTT
Organism: Pinus albicaulis; assembly: GCA_034641835.2. Taxonomy (NCBI): domain Eukaryota; kingdom Viridiplantae; phylum Streptophyta; class Pinopsida; order Pinales; family Pinaceae; genus Pinus; species Pinus albicaulis. Next base: position 1,309,673,648 of record CM076574.1, read on the forward strand.
GGGCTTCCGAAGAGTTGGCATAGCTACGAAGACTCTGTCAATGGATGGGAGAAACTACTAGGATGGGAGCGACTTTGGTCGGATCTTATGCAGGAGGAGATAAGGCAGGGTACCAGGGATGGATCTTCATCAAAGAATGAAGATGAAGAGAATTGCACTTTGGCTGCCAAAGCAAGGAAAGGGAAGGGGAAGAAAAATCCTTCTAAATCTGGTGCAAAAGGCAAGAAGCAGGATTTGTCCAAAGTGAAGTGTTTTCACTGTCAGGAGCATGGACATTTCACCACTAACTGTCCATAGAAGAAGAAGAATAAGCGTGCTGCTAGATCTATAGCTGGAGAGGCCTTAGCCTCGCAATTTGAGCTAGATTTTTCCTTGATTGCATGCTTGGTTTCAAGCTGCATGGGATCGGTGTGGTATCTTGATAGTGGTGCGTCTTTCCATATGACGGGAGACAAAGAGTTGTTTAGTGACTTGGAGGAGAAGGACCTCCAGATGCATATAGATATGGGCGACGATGGTCGGTATAGTGCGACTGGCATTGGGACCATTACCTTTGAGAGGGAGTCTGGTAATCCATTCTTGTTGAAGAATGTCATGCATGTTCCAGGTCTGAAGAAGAACTTGGTCTCAGTTGCAATGCTGGAAGACAGGGGTTATGATGTTGTTTCCAGTGAGGGAAAAGCTTTCCTTTGACATGAAAAAATGGGTCAAACCAAGAAGATAGGGTTTCCAATTAAGAATCTCTACAAGCTAGAGGTAGATGGATGTGCTGCAATGGTAGGCAAAGCAGAAGAAGTGGTGAGCCAGGATGAGGGCGAATTATGGCACAGGAGATTGGGCCATCTTCACCATGGTGCTTTGAAAATTTTGCAGCAAATTTCTACTGGACTTCCCAAGGGTACTCTTGCGCAGTCAGATAAGTGCAAAGGATGTACAATGGGTAAGTTTGTGAAGGCCACTTTTCATGAGAAGGAGAATCGTGCTTCGGTGATCCTGAAGAGAATTCACACAGACGTGTGTGGACCATTCTCGGTTGCTTCAACAGCAAAACACAGGTATTATGTGATAATTGTTGATGAATTTTCTCGTAGATTCTGTATCTTCTTCATGCTGAAAAAGAGTGAAACGTTCTCAAAGTTCTGTGAGTTCAAGGCATTGGTGGAGAAGGAGTTGGGGAAGCAAGTGAAATCTCTAAGGAGCGAGAATGGTGGTGAATACATCTCGGGAAAATTCAAAGACTTCTGTAGCAAAGAAGGAATTCAAAGATAACTCATAGCACCTCATAACCCACAGCAGAATGGGGTCGCAGAGAGAAAGAAAAGAATAATCATGGATGCTGCATGAGCGATGCTGCATGACCAGGGACTACCGATGCACATGTGGGCAGAAGCATGTAACACTGCAGTTTATGTGCAAAATCATTGTCCTCATAGAGTACTTAGCATGAGTACACCCAAGGAAGCTTTTACTGGTAAGAAGCCTGATATTTCTCACTTGAATATTTTTGGCTCACCTGTTTACATTCTTGTGATGAAGGATGCCAGGAAGAAGTTGGAGCCGACTGCAAAAGTTGGAATATTTTTGGGGTACACAGAAACACCCCATAACTATCGTATGTATTTTCGAAATAGTTGGATGACTGTTATGCGACGAGATATAAAATTCAATGAGGTGAAAGCCATGCAGTTGTTGCTTGAGAGGGAGCTACACTTGCGTGCGGAAGAGGAACTTCTTGTTCCCAAAGATGAGCCTATGGATGTGGATCAGCCACAGGATGAGATTCATGGAGTGGAGGAGTCCACTCATGCAGAACCAAACATCAGACAAGGCAGAAAGCATACCACATATGGTGAGAGACTAAAGGTGGATGTGGCACAGAATGTAGGAGTCCCTACATCATAGCGTAGACAGAGACAGTCACCTGACCGATATAATGGATACATGGCTCTTATGAGCAAGTGTATTGTGATAGAGCCATATTGTTTTGAAGAAGTAGTGCAGGAGCCCACATGGGTAGATGCCATGGTGGAGGAGTATGACTCCATTGTCAGAAACAGTGCTTGGGAGATTGTTCCAAGGCCGGTGGGAAAATATATTGTAGGATCAAGATGGATCTACAAGGTAAAGCAAGTTGTTTATGGGAGCGTCGAGAAGTATAAGGCAAGATTTGTTTCCTGGGGCTTCACACAGATTGAGGGGATTGACTATGAAGAAAAATTTGCACCTGTTGCATGGTATTCTTCTATATGGACCATCCTTGTTCTCTCAGCATAGATGGGTTGGCACATTCATCAGATGGATGTGAAGATTTCATTCCTTAATGGGATCATTGAGGAAGAGGTGTACATTGAGCAACCTGAAGGATTTGAGATCTTCAGCAGGAGTCGCATGTGTGCAGCCTCAAAAGAGTGTTATATGGGCTGAAACAAGAACCCCGTGCTTGGTACACTTGGATCAACAACTATTTCACTAGACTTGGCTTCACCAAGAGTGAGGCGGATGCAAACCTGTACCAGATTGTGGTTGAGGGTAAGCTTTTGATCATTGTCCTTTATGTTTATGATTTGATACTAACGGGTGATGAGAAATTGATACACTCATGCAAGGCTAATCTTGCAAAGGAGTTTGAGATGAAGGATTTAGGCCTCCTTCATTATTTCCTTGGATCGGAAATATGGCAGCGAGAAGGTGAACTATTTGTGTCTCAAGGCAATTATGCCCAAGAGATACTGGAGAAGTTTCACATGCAAGGCCGCAAGCCTATCGACACTCCTCTTCCAGGAAATTGGAAGAAAGAGGATGCTACATCAGTAGAGGTAGTGGATTCCACTGTTTATTGACAGTTGGTGGGTTCACTAATGTATTTAGTCAATACAAGACCGGACATATGCTATGTGGTGAACCAGCTTTCACAAGCGATGGTTAAGCCTACCAAGCTCTTTTGGAAGGTAGGCAAGCATGACCTGAGATATCTCAGGGGCACATTTGAGTATGGTTTATGGTACACACAGATGGATGAGGTGAAGTTGCATGGCTTCATGGATACAGATTAGGCAGGAATCCCAACAGACAGAAAGAGCACATCAGGAGGGATTTTCAATATCGGATCTACGACAGTTTCTTGGTACAACAGGAAACAAAGATCTGTGGCACTCAGTTCAGCGGAAGTAGAATACATAGTAGCAAGTTTAGCTACATGTGAGGCTATCTGGATGAGGAAGATTCTGGTTGGTTTGTTCTATTCACTTTTAGATCCCACAATGATTCATTGTGATAATTAGAGTTGCATTAAACTCTCAGTTAATCCTATGTTTCATGATAGATCTAAAAATATTGATATCCGGTATCATCATATCAGATATTGTGTGCAGCGGAAGATCATGTTGCTTCAGTACATTCCCACAGAGGATCAGGATGTAGATATTCTGACGAAGGCACTCACCAGGAGAAAATTCGAATACCATATTGGTAGGATCAGGTTGAAGGATAACCCCTATCTTGTTGAGAGGGAGTTCTGAGATTCAACAAGATTATGAGCTTAGTGAAAAGAGTTGCCTTCACTAAGTGGGCCCGCAGGATATTTTTGGCACAAGTCTATCTTTAGACTATGTCTATTTTTAGACATGTCGATCATATTTCAGAAGTTGCAGGATGCTATTTGTGGATGGTTGATCAAGTTGGAAAAATATATGAAATTCTATGTTTAGAATATTGGGCGAAGTCTATTTATAGATCGTCAATCTAAAAATAGATGCATGTCGATTATTATTAGGTCTTAATAATAATCAGACTCTAAACAACAACTTATTCTCTTGGAGCACTTCAGTTCAGTGCACAGATGTGGACAATAGCTGACACAAGGAATTATGCTATTCCTGAGGATTTACTAGAGCTATTGCATGGAGGACTCAGTTAGAACTCAAGTGGCAGAGTTATGACATAGTTGGAAGAAGTAGTTATGGAGTTGTATTCAGTTTAACTCAGTTAAACTCAGTTGAGCTAGTTGTATTTAGTCTAACTGATTGATACACTAGTGAGAGTGGAGTGAATTAATTCATAAATAATAACTAATTAATCAAATAAACAATACATCAGTTAACTACAGTGCATGGCAGTTTCAGTGGAGACCAGTGGAGAGATGGGTGAAAGGGTAAGATAGACTATCTTTTTTTACTATAGTGATGCATTGATTGCATCCAACACACAATGGAGATTCCAATGAGGATTGCGTAGTAAATCCAAGAGTAATTTGAATTCATTCAGAGCTATTCTTCATCAGAGATTGTGCAGTGGAGGTAGGCTAGTAGGTGGCAAAGATCGGTGCATGGATTTGCAAGATTAGGCCTGTATAGTGTATAACAATTGTACTATATTGAGAGCTTGTGATAAGCTTTGTATGTTTGTATGAGATTGTCATATGATCTCCATGTTACATAATATATAGTTGCGGTTTTTAGCTTCAGGCTTTCCTAGTTAAAAACTATGTTATGTGCGATTGAATATTTTTGTTTATGCTTCACATGTGTGTGCAATTAATTTTTCCGCAAAAGATTAACAAGTGGAATAGATTCAGTATCTTGCATAAATTTAAATAGTGTGAGATCAAGTGGATCTTGGACATATGCATGCTTAGTGCATATAATTTCTACAACAAAAATATTTGGACCCAGGAAGTCCACTTTTAAAAGCACACATCAATGGTATTGATATTCCAAATACATTGATTGACTTAGGAGTAGCCATAAACATCACGAGCAAACAAACCATGGAACAACTTAGGCTTCCAAACCTTCAGTATACACGAAGATTACTGCAATTAGAAGACATATCAGTAATTAAGCCACATGGTGTATTAGAAGACATCCATGTTTCCTTAGAGTCTTGGAAATATCTAGTTGACTTTATGATGTTAACTCCTAGGAACAACCTAGGGGGACATCCATTGATATTAGGAAGACCTTGGTTAGATACAACTTATGCTTTCATTAGTTGTAGATCTAGTGATATGTTTATTTCTGATGGTAATTCAAAAAAGAAATTCACTCTATATCCTCCAGCAAAAAAAATTGCAGAAATAGAAAATGAAGAATGGATGGATGGGGACAATGATATACAAACCCTCTTTACTATTTCTCATATTAGTGAAGAAAGTCAAATTTTAAATTAAATAGAAAATTTTGAAACATCCTCACAATGTGAAGATGATCATAATTTTCAAGAACAATGTAATATTGAATAATTTTCATCCAGACAGATGTCTTTATATTCTATGGAAGCATTTGGTAACTCTATAGTTTAAATCTTTCCAATAAAATCTTTAAACATAAATAAAAACTTGGAGAAATTCCAACAAGAAGAGTTAATCAAGACACCGCAAAAGCATTCTTCTGCATATGCATGGGAGTACATTGAAATGAAGTAAATTAATCATGAGACTTACATACATCATATCTATATTGAGGAAAACTCTAGGCCTACCAAACAACCTCAAAGAAGGATGAATCCAAATCTTAGGGAAATTGTGAAAGAATAATTGCAAAAATTGTTGAATGTAAACTTCATTTACCCAATTTCAGATAGTCATTAGGTTTCTCCCTTGGTCATTGTCCCTAAGAAGAATGGTAAATGGAGGGTATGCATTGATTATTGAGAATTGAATAAGGCTACTCGAAAAGATCATTTCCCATTTCCTTTCATAGATCAAGTATTCGATACATTAGCAGGGAAGAAATATTTCTCATTCTTGGACGATTTTAGTGGTTACAATAAAATTCAAGTAGCACCTGAAGACTAAGACAAAACCACATTCACCTGTCCATTGGGAACCTATGCTTACGGAGTACTTACTTTTGGATTGTGCAATGCACCTGCAACATTCCAAAGAGCAGTACTAGGATTTTTCTCTGATCTAATACATGATTGTGTGGAACTGTACATGGATGATTTTATAGTTTATGAAAATTATTTTGAAGAGGTTCTTGAAAATTTAGAAAAATTTCTTAAAAGATGTAAAGAATCAAATATTTCACTAAGTCATGAAAAATACTTTATGATTTTTACTAAAGGAATTATTCTAGGACATCACATTTCAGGGGATGGAATTAAAGTAGACTCATCCAAAGTTGAAGTCATCTCCAAATTATCAATTCCAAATTGTCAAAAGGATGTTAGAAGTTTTGTTGGTTTTACAGGTTACTATAGAATATCCATAGAAAAATTCACGAAAATTGCATCTTCACTCTTCAAATTGCTTACCAAATATTGTGAATTTAGTTGAAATCCTAATTTCCAATTGGCATTTGAAACTTTAAAAGAAAAAATATCTAAGGCACCCATCTTAAGAGGACCGAATTGGAAAATACCTTTTCATATTTCAAAATATGCTTCAGATACAAATTTGGGAGCTGTATTAGGACAAAAATATTTGACCCCCTATGCCATCTACTACACAAGAAAAAATTTGACTCCTGCTAGGTTAAATCACATTGTTACTGAAAAAGAGTTTCTAGTTGTTGTCCATGCTATTAACAAGTTTAGACACTATATCACTGGCTATGAAAATTTTATTCACATAGATCATTATGAAATTAGGTATTTAATGAATAAATCAATCACTAATGGTAGAATCACAAGATGGTTATTACTCCTGCAAGAATTTAACATCACCATTCTAGACCGACCTAGAAAACAAAACACAATTGTTGATTTCTTGTCTAGAATTCAAAATGACAATAATGATACTCCAGTAGAGGATAATTTTCCTGACGAATATCTTTTTGCAATATCTACTAAATCTCCATGGGTTGCAAACATTTCCAACTACTTAGCTACAGGAAAATTACCAACATACTTGTTTCCTAGAGAAAAGAGAAAAATAATTCAAACAAGTGCATTATAATCATGGGTAAATGATGATTGTATAAAACAAGTCCAAATCTCATCATCAGAAGATGTGTGCGAGAATATGAAATACCTGAAATTCTGAAGGCATGCCATGATGAACCTTGTGGTGGACACTTTGTTGATAAGAGGACTACTTATAAATCCTTCATTTAGGATATTATTGGCCATCAATATTTAAAAATTCCAAGGATTATGTCAAAAGGTGTGACAGCGGTAAGAGAATGGGGAAACATGTTCCTACAGATGAAATTCCCTTACAACCTTAGGTACTCATCGAACCCTTTGAAAAATTGGCTCTAGATTTTGTTGGACCAATCAATCCACCATAAAAAAAAAGAGGTACATTCTGGTTTGCACTGATTATGTCACTAAATGGGTAGAGGCTAAAGCACTTTCTTTTGCAAATGAAAACGATGTAGTTTCATTTCTTTTTGAGGATATTTTCACTTATTTTCGTGTCCTAAGGGAAATTTTGATAGATCAGGGATTTTAGTCTACATTTAGGATGGTGAAAAATATTGTGGAGGAATATAATATCAAACATAGAAATTATACTCCATATCATCCACAGGAAAATGGACAAGTGGAGTCCACCAATAAAGTGATCGAAGAAATCCTCACAAAGAGTGTACATCTACATAGGAAGGATTGGAAAGATAGGCTTCCTGAAGCCTTATGGGCCTACCAGACTACATGGAGGAATACAACAAGACATACTCCATATGAACTTGTTTATGGGAAGCAAGTATTGTTTCCAATAGAATTACGGATCAAAACCTTCAAGACAGCAATCAGATTGGGACTTGATTTATCAAAAGCTCAAAAGCACATAATGGAGCAACTCGATGAGCTTGGTGAGATCGGGCAAGATGTAGTTCAAAAGACCAGCCTAGTTCAACAAAAAAGGTCCATATGGCATGATAAATACATAAAAGAAATAAAATTTCAAGCAGTAGATTGGGCACTTTTGTTCGATTCCAAAGTTCAAATACTTCCAAGGAAAATTTCAAACTCATTGGCTTGGGCCTTATGAGATCGAAAAATTCTTTGACAATGGGGCAGTCAGGATAAGGAAAATTGATGAAGAAAAGGTACATCTTCTTATGAATGGACATCGAATAAAGGTCTATCATAAACCAATTACAAAGGAGTAATTTATCAAAACATTTCAAGACAATGCTGATATGAAGTCGATGAAAAAGAATCCTTCTTCTTCCCCAACTTAGTCTTCTTTTTACTTTTCATATCTAAAAAAAGGAAGGAAAAATAAATAATATATATATATATATATATATATATATATATATATATATATATATATATTATTCAAAATAATAATAATAATAATAATAATTTTATATGTATGAAAACCAATCAATGATTGACATCCTTATACAGAAAATACAAGGTGAAAATCAGAGCTCATTTCTGACCTCTTCTATTTTCTCCCATTCTAAAGATCCCAAATTCTTTGTTCCCTTTCTTGTTTCAGAAGCAATAAAAGAGTAGCTACATAATTGCTACATTTTTGTAGCTTTCAGAATAATTTGCAGCTGTCATCACATTTTGCAGCTCTGGTACATTTTTTTCAGCCTATTGAAGTAGAACACACTGAACAAAAGAAATTGAAGACTCCAATTGAAGATCATGCTAAAAATACACCTGAGGAATCAAGATAGAAAGAAGATCAACAAAGGTTAGTTCCAACGTATGTTACAATTTTTTTTTTAAATAATAAGGTTAAAAAACATTAGTGTATATAATTTAGATGATCATATGTTGCCACCTCAAATTGTCATCATTAAAATTGATTGTACTCAGTTCACACCGCAAATCCATAATTCACCACTTCATCCATATCATATCCCATAATGATCAAGACTGATTTCATCCATTAATGATTAACGATTATATCTCATTTTGTAACATTCTTACTCATGTTCCTAAACCCTCTCCCGAATATCTATTTTACCTACATGTCTCTACAATATCACTTTGACATTCTTAACTTAGAGCCAAACCCTCAATCCATCTGGTCGAAGAGGAACAGTTTGAAGGCTAAAACTCCTTACGACAGAGACATAGGTCTAACAGTAAGAACTGAGTCTGTGGTAGGAAAAGTCATGGAAGGTTATCCATAGATGAAGGAGATGCTCCAGAAGGTACGATGGCTCCATTTCATAGAAAATTTCAATGGATTCCACAAAGAGGTCACCAAATATTTTGCAAGAGCCTTCGATGGGACAAAGGTAGAAATTGGGGACATAAATTTTTTAGTGACAAATTCCTTCATAGCAGAAGCCACAGAACTTCTGAAAACTGGTGAAAGATGGTTCAAGAACAAGGAAATTCATGGAGAAGAATGGAATATTTTTATGAAAAATCCAAGTATGGACACTACTATTTTTAAGAAGAGAATTCCCAGTATGGCACTAAAAAACCAATGGAGGAAAATGTTGTTAATTATTCAAAAATCTGTTACTTGTGAGGGTAGATTTGGTTGTATGTTTCTTTACCATGCCAGACTGTTAATGAATTTCCTAGAGGATGGAGAAATAAACCTCCCATACTTCCTATTGAAAAATTTAAAGAAAATGTCAGGAATTGTGCAGAAAAGAGTCCAATCCATAAGCAATACCATGTATCATCATGGAATGATAAAGACACTGATTGAATTTCATTTAAAGAATATAGGAGACTCCTGGGAAAGTTTCCTAATTAGGAATCATTTTCAAGAAGAATCACAAGAACAACCTAAGGATGATAAGAACAAAAGAAGAAGGAGGAGAAAGGTTGATACCTACATTGAAGAAAAACCCTTACCTCAATCACAGGAAGAAGAAGAAGAAGAAATCACCATTGCAGAATTATTGAAGAAACACTGTGGTTACAAAAAGATAGGTAACATAAAGAAAAAGGGAAAAGTTATAAACTCAGAAATATTAAGCCCTCCACAGTCAAGGAGAAGTTCCAAACTTCGTAAAACCTTGAAGAAGACATCTCCACAGGAAGCAGAGTTTGTTGATTTAGATGAAGAACCCCAAGTACCATCGCCTATTACTGCCTCTCCTATACACAGTCCCAGCAGAAGGACCCCAGAAATTGACCCGACGCAGCAAGAGATTTATGACTACATTGAGTTCCTAGAAAAGAGACATGTAGAAGGAAATCCAAGTGTTGACGAGTAGCCTACGAGTCCACAAGAACCTCTAGTGAACACTTTGAAGTAAGAAATCTATGGACTAGAGATACTGAACAGGCACATCAAGCAAGAAAATGAATATATGAAGGAACAAAACCACTTAAAAAGGTCATCAGTGACAATACTATTCTAAATTTGGGTCTATGGTATAAAAAGAACAAGAAAATGAAGAAAAGGAATGGATACCTGAATAGAAAAGTTACCAATTTGAAGTACAAACTCCTCATGAAGAAACCAAGAATGGAAATCACTTCAAAGAAAGGAAAGAAGAGGAGGTTGGATGTACTGGCAGAGGCACCAGAAAAATGCAGTAAAAGGTGAAGGCTCACAATTTTGGAAATTGCATGAGGACATGCAATGGTATCTTAGTGGGGGGTACTTTGATGATCCAGGTGGATATTGGTGACCACCCAGTTATTCCACTTGGGGCCCCACCATTGTCTCTTTCAGTTTTTGGTTTTGGAACAACTTGCTATTTTTGACAGTTTTTCGGGTCCTGAACTTCCGGAGCCATTTTGAGGTCCTAAACGACATTTTTTGGGAAAAACGAGAGTGATTGAGCTTTTATTTTTTTGCACTAAAAGTTGTAATCCTCAGATAGATCTTTCTAAAGATCTATTGAGTGCATCAAACAGAGATCGTATGCCAAAGTTACATCCTCGGGAATTTGAAACACCAATTTACCCAAACGGGGCCCATAGTTTTGGTGCTTAATCTCCTAGGGTTATGGTTTTGGATGTTTAGGGTTTTCCATTGTTTCTAAATAATAAATAGGTCCTCAAGCCTCATTTTAACTCAGTTCAGAGGCCTATAGCTGTCACATCTCTTCTTAGAGATAAGTTACCAGCGCCCTAGCTAGTTTATTTCTATTCTGTCTATAAGCAAATTTCAGTTCTTTGAAATTAATTAAATGAAGTGTTATTTCTACTGTATATTTGTATTTATGGTTACATGTGTATTCTGTCACGTTCCTACATAAATCTGGATCAGTTGAACCTCAAAACTGTTCCTATTTTGACATCTTTTTCCACCTTCTTTTCTTCCTTTTTCACAAATCCATAAACTCAATCAGTGATAATTGACATATTTTACATCTGAGAAGGCATTTAGATGATCTATATTTTATATTATGATGTTTCTTATTATTTATATTAATTTATGTAATTAGCTACATAATTCGCGCAATTCTGCAACTAACCTTTGTTTTTGCAGCGACCATTATTATTTGACAGGTTTCAAGAAGAAAATGAAGAAGCGAGTCATATGGATAGCTTTGAAATGGTCCATATATGGATAGTATCCTAATTACCTGTTCAGTTTCGAGAAGGATCATGCCTGCACTCTGTTGAAATTCAACAAGAAAATTTCAGCACCCACGCCTAGAGCATTAAGCACCAACACTAGGGTGGGGCCCACAGGGCAAAATTTGGTGCATGTCTATTTTAGTTATCCCTTAATTAAGATGAACAATAAAATTTAATATAGTCTCAAGATAATTGGTAATAGTCAACGGAGTTTGATAAACTCAGTTAGCTCATGAATTTCGAGTTAGAGGTAGTTGGTGAGGCATGCAGAGTAATTCTAGTTGTAACAGAGTTCAAAGTGCAGTGGTGCATTAGTTAATGCATGTTGTAAATCAATTTAACTCAGTTAAGTGAGTTAAAGTTAGTTGTGCTAGTTGTAACTGAAGATACACTAGTGAGAGATCAAGTGAATTAAATATTATTTAATTCACATGCACTGATCTCATATGCAACTGATTTTTTACCATTATTAGCTACATGCATGTCAGATCCAGTGGAGACCCAGTTGAGATCTAGGTGAAAGGGAAGTTGACTATCAGTTGTAGGATTATTGGGTTGCACCCATGCAACCAAACACCCATTGGAGTGCCCATGATATTTGCGCACTCAAGGAAGGCCAAAATTCCTATTCTTTAGGGATTGCATTCATCATGGATTGCACATGAAAGGCAGGCTTCCCAGAGGCAGTAAATTAGCTAAGTATTGGTCAGTTTTATGTGTGAAAGTGTGAGATAATTAGCTGAGTATAGGAGGGATCTTGTGAGAAGAGTTGTATGTAATTGTTTCATGATTCCATGATGATTATACAATAGATGATAGAGGGGTTTTGAGCAGCAAGCTTTCCTCCGAAAATTATCTGTGTTGTGGCTTGATTGATTCTTCTTTGCTGTGATTGAGGATTGTGTTTTTAATTCTGCAATTGATTTGAAGAAGCGATTCAGTATTTAACTTTAGTACATTGTTAGAATGGATTGAATCCATGATATACATTCTTGTTGTATAATTTCTACATGGTATCAGAGCACATGAAATCACAATTGTGAAGGAGAAGCTGAGTTTGTGATTGGATAGAATTCAAATATGTAGAAAGTCTTTCTTGGTGCTACAACTGATTCATGATCGAAATGGATTTCAATGCCTTGAGGTTGGAGTATGCACTCGAGGGTAACTTAAAATATATTTCTTGGAAGGAAATGGTGGAAGAATTACTCCAAGACAATGGCTTGAAGGAATTCCTTGGCAATGATGTTCTTAAACCCGCTGTGATAGATGCTGCAAATCTTGATGCATGGAAAAAGAAAGTGGCAAAGGCGAGGAGGATCCTATTGGAGGGAGTACGAAACCAAATTATCTCAAGCCTCCATGGGAAAGCCACACCATATGCAATGTGGAAGGATTTGATGGATCTATTTCAGAGCAACAACAACCATAGGAAATTGGTGCTCAAAGATAAACTCAGGAAGATCAAGATGGAGAAGGGCGACTCCATGCCAAAATATTTAACAAATTTTTTTCAATGTCGGGATGAACTGGGGAGCGTTAGCATAACTGTCATTGATGATGATTTGGTGTGCTTGGCTCTCCTAGGACTTCCCAAGAGTTGGCACAGTTATCAAGACTCTATCAACGGAAGGGAAAAACTGCTAGATTGGGAACGATTGTGGTCGGATTTGGTGGAGGAGGAGTTCAGACGTGTTAGGATATTCTGACACATAGGAAATAGTTAAGAACAACTTAGTCTAGTGTAGAGTTAGGTAAAGTGTGTTTCTTTACCATGTACATTGGTAACTTATAATCCGACAGTCACGATTTGTAGTGATTCGATGGTTATCTCTCACCTCGATATTAATGACATTTGATCCATGGCTTAGCACCCGATTGGTCCATGATCTCTATTTAAATAGCATGGAGGGTCATTTTTCTGGTAACTGTTTATGAGAGAAACATATGTAACTTTTCTTTTATATTAATAAATTTTAAGTGGCCGCATTGGCTCAAAGTGGATCTGCTTCTCAAGAGGTTTTAATCATGTGATTATACTAGTGTATTGATTTCAGATTTTTTTGTGAGTAGTGACCTTTGGTTCTTGATCTAAAAACTTTACCCCATAAATCTTTATACGGTATTAGAGCTATTTGAGGGCCGCGTCCTCGTTGTTGAGCCAAATCCGAAGTCAGCTTGACTGCATGCAAAGCTGTCGTTTTGTAGATATACTATTTTTGAACATTTTTGGCCCTGGAGAATTGCTCATTGTGTCCTGAGGTTCGTTACAGCGAGTAACGCCTTCATTTCATGCAAAAGGTTTCCTGTCAATCAACTTATGTCATTAGATCTGGAGGTATAAAGCATCTATTTTGCAGTTATATTTATTAATAGTTCTGCTTATTTTGGTTTTTTTCTGTCTATTTTTGGTATTAAAGTTTTATTTATTTTCTGGATCTATACCCTCTTCTCTGTGTATGCTCTTTTCTGTGTGCTCCGTGCGATCTCGGCAAATCAGAAACAGGAAGAAGGGATTTTTTTTTGCTATGTATGCTCTTTCCCCGCGCCTTTGTGTGATCTCGGGAAATTAGAAATAGTGAAAAAAAGTGATAGTAGCCGGTAACGCTAACTGAAAATATAACATTCTGCCATAAGGCTTTGCATTTCATTTTTTTTTTTTTGCTCGGTTTTTGTGTTTTTTTGTGCAGGAAAAGGCACACACACCGAAGAGTTAAAAAAAAATAAAAATAAAAACCCCTTCCTCATTTCATAAAATAACGTGATCCTTTTACTATCTCACTTGGTGAGGGTTTAGTTTATGAGAATAGAGGTCTGGGGTTCAAATCTCATTCTCATGCTTGTTTTGTAAAAAAATTTTGTTCAAAGGGGCGGATTTTTTTTTTTAAAAGCCGCACTTCATCTCGTTCCCGTAACTATTCGGCATCTGCAACTTAGATTTTTCAAAAGGCATAAATTCTTCATCCGGAAGCCTTTTTTCGAGCTGCTTTTTTTTTAAACAGCCTAATTTTCAAGATATTTCCATTGGAGCAGTTAGTTTCATCTTTTCTCAGCTTCGGTTTTTAAAAAAAAATGGAAAGTGCATGCACCAATTATTTCCAATGGCTACCTCACATGGTAGATATACTTAGAAGTAAAGGGATTTATAGAATAGCCACATGACAAGAAACTAAACCTTCTGATGATGATAAAGCTTCTAAATGGGAAAATAAACAAGATCAAGCATGAGGGTTGATAGGAATGTCCATTGCTCAAGATCTTCGATTTCATATCCTTGACATTGACACCCCCGATGAGGCCCTAGAAAAGCTAAAAACTGTTTTTGGCATTCAAAATCAAATCCGGGCCCACCAGCTTGAAAATGAGTTGCTTACTTTGGACCCCAATAATTTCTCCCCCATTGAAGATTTTTTGTCCAAATTTAAGACCCTCATAATTCTTTTAGAAGGTTGTAAGATCAAAAAGGATGATGGTAGCCTCATATATTGCATTCTTGCTAAGCTTGGTCCTGCATACTCTGTATTTGTTTCCGCCTTCCATTCCACCAGAGAAGCCATCATTTCTTCAAGAACCACCTACAAGAATCCCTCTTTTGATGCCTTTCGTAATTCTTTGATAAGAGAATAAGAAAAAATTTTACACCTTGGTCGTATCACTGCTGGAAACACTTCTAAGAAAGCCTTAGCAGCCCAAAAACAACCATATCAAAAGAATCCCAAGAAGCAGTATCCTAAAAAATATGGTTCTAAACCAAACAAGGGCCCTAAGCAATTTCAACTGCAAACTAAAAAATCAAATCACCAAAATAGTAAGGCAAAACAAAACAAAGGGAAGAAGATAGATAAATATTGCAACTTTTGCAATCGGGATGGCCATATAGAGTCCAAATGTTTTAAGAAGATGGAAGCCTTAGAAGCAGAAATGAAGAAGCACAACATCAATTTGGAGCACTCTTCACCTTCATCTTCAGGCATGGCACATTTTTCTTGTGGTTGTCAAGCACCAAGATCTGGTTATGCATTAAATGTATCTTCTTCTTCTCCTTCTCATGAGTGGCTCATTGATTCTGGAGCTTCTTACAACATGGCTAAAAATAAATCCATGTTTTCTTCTCTAAATGATTGTAACACCAAACATATTTATGTTTGTGATGATAGATCTCTTAGTGTTGTAGGATCTGGAACCATTCATCTAGATAATGGTGAGTGTAATGATGTACTATGTGTTCCTACCTTGTCATGCAACCTTCTATCTGTTTATTAGATAACTCATTTAGGTGAAGGGAAAATAGTAGAATTCTCTCCTCATCATGTTGTAATCAAGGACCTCAAAGATCCTAAACATATTTTAGCTACTGGAATTGTTGATGATTCCATAAGGTTGTATAAGTTTGAAAACTTTGGGTCATCATCTCTTCCCTCTATTTTTGTTGCTCATAATGATGATGTGAGCAAACTTTCGCATGAGCGATTTGGTCACTTAAACTATCGCTCTCTTCAAACTCTATGTAAGGAAAATATGGTGACGAGCCTTCCTATGGTATCTTTCTGAGATGGTGTTTGCTCCAGATGTGTACTCAGAAAACATCATCAGGATAGTTTTGACAAACGTGCCTCTTGGCACGCTTCAACCCCTTTGCAGCTTGTGCACAGTGATTTATGTGGTCCACTTCCTATTGTTTCTTTCTCTGGTTGCAAGTACTTATTAACTTTCATTGATAATTTTTCCAGATGCACTTGGGTATATTTCTTAAAACTCAAGAGTGAAGTTTTTAACATGTTCTTGGCCTTTAGGGTCTTTGTTGAGAAACAATTTGGACATCAAATTCTTAAGTTAAGATCAGACAACGGCAGAGAATATGTTAACAACAAATTTATCAACTTCTGCACTGAGCATCGCATTCAATTGCAACATACTGTTCCATATACTCCACAAAAAAATGGTGTAGCTGAAAGGAAGAATCGCACCTTAAAAGAAATGGCTAATTGTATGCTTCAATCTAAAGGAATTGGTCTCAATTTTTTGGCAGAAGCCATTAACTGTGCAAATTACATAGTAAATCACACTCCTACTAAGGTTTTAAAAAATATAACTCCAAAAGAAGCTTGGAGCTTAATCAAACCAGATGTAAATCACTTTCATGTTTTTGCAAGTGATGCTTGGGCCCATATTCCAGATGCGAAACATAAAGCCTTAGAACCTAAGAGTGAAAAATGTATTTTTGTTGAATATTCTGAAGATGTCAAAGGATATAGACCTCTTCAACTGAAATCCAAAAATATAATCATTAGAAGAGATGTAAAGTTTGATGAAAATATATCGGCCTACGACCCTAGTTCAGCGGGTGTGCCACCTTTGGCCCACGAGCCTGATTCGACATATGTGCCACCTCTCTCTCTTCTATTTTTAATAGCACTCCTTCTAGTTCAGATGATGACAACGAGGATGAAAATCCTCTTCCAGCGTGTGAAATTTTTCCTTATACTCCACCGCTTCCAAGATGGGTCCACTCTACTTGGGATGCCGTAAGGTCTCTTGCAGGT
This sequence comes from Pinus albicaulis, assembly GCA_034641835.2. NCBI lineage: Eukaryota > Viridiplantae > Streptophyta > Pinopsida > Pinales > Pinaceae > Pinus > Pinus albicaulis. The sequence goes on from CM076574.1 coordinate 1,309,690,600, forward strand.
GACCCTACAAATCAACGACGTACACGTTCTCAGTTTGAAAGAGCCTCTTCCTTATTAGCTCAAGTTATAGAAAATCCTGATCTTGACACCTTTGAAGAAGCTTCTGGTCATCTAGATTGGGATGAAGCTTTGAATGAAGAATATTGTTCCTTATTTGCAAAGAATACTTGGGACCTTGTTCCCCTTCCAAAAGGAAGAAAACTTGTCAGATGTAGATGGGTTTACAAAACAAAGTTTGGACTAGATGCAAAAGTGGATAGACATAAAGCTCGTCTTGTCGCTAAAGGATTTTCACAAGTTGAAGGAATTGACTATACTGAAACCTTCTCCCCTATTTCCAAAATGAATTCTATCTGCCTTGTTCTTTCCCTTGTTGCCTCCTTTAAATGGGAAGTCCATCAGATGGATGTTAAATCTGCCTTCTTACATGGAGATTTACATGAAGAAATCTACATGAAACAACCCCCTGGCTATATCCAAAACGACTCTAGCCTTGTTTGTTGCCTTAGGAAGTCTCTCTAGGTCTCAAACAAGCTCCTTAGGCTTGGTATGCTAAAATGGATAGATTTCTATTAGATAATGGCTTTTCTAGGTGTCATTCTGATAACACTGTCTACACCAAGAAAGTGGGTAAGTCCTTCACCATCCTTGTTCTTTATGTTGATGATCTCATCCTTACTGGTAGTGATCCAAACCATATAAACCATGTGAAGTCTAGCCTCAAAAAGAAGTTTGAAATGACAGACTTAGGACACTTGCATTATTTCCTTGGTCTTCAAGTCTTGCAATCCAAGGAAGGCATTACCCTCTCTCAGTCCAAGTATGCGTGTGATCTTCTACACCAATTTCACATGGAAGACTGTAAGCCTGCCCCTTCTCCCTTTCAGTCTAGAATCAAGCTTTCGGTCAACTGTACTACCCCTGAAGTTGATGCTACCTTATACCGTCAACTTGTTGGTAAATTTTTTTATCTAACCCATACTTGTCCTGACCTTTCCTTTGCCGTTGGTCTTGTCGCTCGGTTTATGCATCAACCTCATGAAAGTCATTGGAAAGCAGCTAAAAGAATACTTCGATATATTCGAGGTACAGTTCAGTTCGAGATTCATTACAGTGCAGGAGCATCTCCCTTGTTGATTGGTTTCACTGATTCTGATTGGGCTGGTGACCCTGATGATCGGAAGTCCACTGCAGGATATGTATTCACTCTTGGTTCAAGACCTATTACTTGGTCTTGTAAGAAACAAAGTGCCATCTCCCTTTCTTCAGCAGAAGCAGAGTATCGTGGTGCAGTTGAAGCCAGCAAGGAAGCCATGTGGCTTCGTCAGATCCTGTCTGAATTTGGTCTTCATCAGCAGGATCCAACTACACTTTGGTGTGATAATCAGAGTGCCATTCAGCTATGTAAAGATCTAGTTCAGCATCAGCGTATGAAACACATTGAACTCCACATACACTTCATCAGAAAGCTCATTCATGATCGTGTTCTTGAAGTGCAGTATTGTCTGACCAATGATCAAGTAGCCGATATCTTTACGAAGGCTCTCACAGAAGCGAAGTTTACCAAACTTTGATCCATGCTTGGAGTTTAGGAAAGTTGTCATTAAGGGGGGATAGGCTCTAATGCCTTCTTCCTTCTCCTATTGTGTCACTTTTGTAAATCCTTCAATCCTATCCCAATTTGTTCTTAAGGGGGGATGTTAGGATATTTCGACACATAGGAAATAGGCTCCTTTTGTGTCACCTTTGTAAATCTTTCAATCCTATCCCAAGTTGTTCTTAAGGGGGGGATGTTAGGATATTCTGACACATAGGAAATAGTTAAGAATAACTTAGTCTAGTGTAGAGTTAGGTAAAGTGTGTTTCTTTACCATGTACATTTGTAACTTATAATCCGACGGTCATGATTTGTAGTGATCCAATGGTTATCTGTCACCTTGGTATTAACAACACTTGATCCATGGATTAGCATCCGATTGGTCCATGATCTCTATTTAAAGAGCATGGAGGGTCATTTTTTCCGGTAATCATTTATTAGAGAAACATATGTAACTTTTCTTTTTATATTAATAAATTCCCTGAAGTGGCCGCATTGGCTCAGGGTGTGGATTGTTTCCCTCTTTGAGGGTTTTAACCACATGATTATACTGGTGTACTGATTTGTGATGTGTTTGTTAGCGGTGACCTCTAGCTCTTGATCTATGGAACTTACCTTGTAAATTCCTAGAAGACGGAACATAAGAGATGGATCTTCATCTAAGAATGAAGATGAAGAAGATTATGCTTTGGCTACAAAGGTGAAGAAGCAGAAGGGGAAGAAATTCCATTCCAAATCCCAGTCCAAAGATGGCAAGAATCGGGATATGTCTAGGGTGAAGTGTTTTCACTATCATGAGCATGGCATTATGCTACTAACTGTCCACAAAAGAAGAAGAACAAGAATGCTGGAGGATTTGCAGCTGGGGAGGATTTGGCCTCGCACTTTGAGCTTGAACTCTCATTTATCACATGCATGGTGTCAAGTTCATTGGGATCTGTGTGGTATTTTGATAATGGAACTTCCTTTCACATGTCAGGAGATAAGGAACTTTTCAGTAGCTTGGAGGAGAAGGATCTCCAGTGCATATTGAAATGGGTGATAACAGGCGGTACAGTGCCACCAAGATTGTTACCATTAACTTTCAGAGGCAGTCAAGTAAACTATTTTAATTAAAATATGTAATGCATGTACCAGGTTTGAAGAAAAATTTAGTCTCAGTTGCAATGTTGGAGGATAGAGGCTATGATGTTGTTTTTAGTGAAGGAAAAGCTTTCCTGCGACACAAAACAACAGGACAAGCCAACAAGATAGGAATTCGAGTTAAGAATATATACAAGATGGATGTAGATGGCTGCACACCATTGATGGGCAAGGCAGACAAAGTGGTGAGTTGGGATGAGGGCGAATTATGGCACAAGAGATTAGGCCATCTTCACCATGGATCCTTGAAAGTCATGCAACAGATTTCTACTGGTCTTCCTAAGGGTCGTTAAACACATGTACGGGATGTATTATGGGAAAATATGTAAAGGACGCCTTTCATGAGAAGGAGAACCGAGCTTCAGGGATCCTTGAGAGAGTTCACACTGGCGTGTGTGAACCATTCTCTGTTGCTTCGACATCAAAACATAAGTACTATGTAATATTTTTTGATGACTTATCTCATAAGTGCTGGATCTTCTTCATCCAGAAGACAAACTAGACATTCTCAAATTTTCTTGAGTTTAAAGCACTGGTGGAGAAAGAGTCGGGGAAGCAAGTGAAGGCTCTTAGGAGTGATAATGGTGGAGAATACATCTCTAACGAATTGAAGAACTTTTGCATCAAAGAAGGAATTTGAAGAGAACTGATAGGGCCTCATAACCCACAACATAATGGGGTCACTGAAAGAAATAACAGAATGATCATGGGTGCAACAAGAGTGATATTGCATGATCAAGGCCTACCGACACATCTGTGGGTGGAAGCATGCAACACTGTGGTATTTGTGTAGAAATGTTGTCCTCATAAGATACTTAGCATGAGTACACCTGAAGAGACTTTCACTGGTAAGAAAATTGATGTTTCACACTTTAATATTTTTGGCTCATCTGTTTATGTGCATGTGACCAAAGATGCCAGGAAGAAGCTGGAATTGATAGCTGAGATCGGGATTTATGTAAGGTACACTGAAACGCCCCATAATTATCAAGTGTATTTTCCAAACATTAGAATGACTGTTGCATGACGGGATATAAAATTTGATGAGGAGAAAACCATGCGTTTGTCCCTTGAGAAGGAGCTGAACTTGCATGCAGAGGAGGAACTGTTGGCTCCCAAGGATGAACCTCAAGATGTGTAGCAGCCACATGCAGAGGATCATGGAGTGGAGGAAAACACTCACGTAGAGCCATCCATAAAAAATGGCAAAGGGTGTACCACAAAAGTTGATAGATTGAGACTTGATGCTGGAGAGAATGTAGGAGCCCCTACTTCACAGCGCAGATAGAGATAGTCTCCAAACAGGTTTACTGGATACATGGTTTTATCGCTCTAGTAATTTCTTAAGTTGTGGGATTTGATTTTTTAGTCTAAGAAAACTAGAGGTAACCACAAACCTACTTCAAATCCTAGGATCTAGCCTTCCTAGAATTCAAAGAGGGCTCTCTCTTTAAGATTTATCTTTGTTTTTTTATTTATGTTTTAGGCTAGTTCTGATAGTACAATTGGTTTTCTTTTTTTTAAGGTTTTTGTGGGAAAAAATAACTTAGAGGTAAACTAGAGAGAAATCTACTTTTCCATTGGGCTATGGAGTCTAAATGTAACTAGCAGCACTAGAAATCAAGGCCAAAAGGTACAAATGTATTCAGGGCAAGATAGATAACCCTCAGAGATTTGGAAAAGTGTTTTTGGTGAAATGGTATGATCAGGATAAAGGATTATGAAGGATCCTTTGATCCATAAAATGGAAGAAGGAGGCAGGGGTCAAACGGTAGTAGAAGCAATTAAGAATTCCTAACACTGAAAATCAGTAGAAAACATTTAAATGGTAACTAGTTAAAAACAGGGAGTAAAGGACTAGCATGTAGTAATATTCCTAGTTACTCATTAAGATAGAACAAACATATAATGAATTGAATGAAACTAAAGAAAGAAAACAATGAAAAGAAGAAAGTACTTCACTCATCATCCTATCACAGGGATCCTGAATTATGATGCCAGTTTAGCTTTATCCAGTCTGCTACTTTGAAATCAACACATAATAGCCTCCAATGTTCAGCAAAAATTCTATAGTAAAGTCTTAGCAATTTTATTCCACACTTAATACTTCAAATGATGAAGTATTTATACAAAATGTAGTTACAAATATCCTAGAAGACATTTTAGGAATATCTTTAGGAAATAGAACATATATTTACAAAATAAGAGGGACATCTACTTAAAAACTCAACAAGCTGTCCTCTTATCCAAAAAAAAATAGAACTTCTTATCTAATGAAGTAGCCTTTAAGTGATTCGTTGTCCTGCTTTGATGGCTATTAGAAAATATCTTCATTTGAGTTGCCTTGGCTGATACTCTTTCATCAGATAATCTTTAACACTGCCCTTTAACTCTGATACACTTTTGACTGATATTTCCACTGTTTTACTGCTGTAAAAAATATTTCTTTTTGTAGTAATAAATCAGCAGACTGTTATTTTTCTTCACTGTTTCTTCTTCTCATTTTCACAATCAAATCTGTAAATGCTTGCCATTGTTCTTCACTGGGAATTTTTACATTCTTCAGCTTTCTAAAATTATCATCTGCCTCTGTGTACTTAGCAAAATTGGGTTTGAACACAAAAATATGTTTGATCTCATGTTGAAGAAAGAATAAATCTTCAAAGTGTTGAAGGAGGACTTTACCTGTAGGAGTGCCTTGTGGCAATGGTTTGCTGACTTGTTCCTTGGCAAATTATTTGATTTTCTTATCATAATATTTTTTGGGCATTATTTTTTCATTGAAGACATGAATGTCTGGCAAGTCCTTTTTTCCTATGTTTGTATACTTCACCATAAACTTTGTTATGAAAATGTTCATTGATTCACACTTTTCTTCTAGGTAGTTCATCAAATTTTTCTTTGTAACTACCTTTTTAATCTGAAAAATGGTCTTTGTTCTATCCAATATCTGTAACTCTTCAAATTCTTCTCTATTCTTGCTATTCAGGAATGTGATGAGTTTTAAAGCCTGCGCTGGCTTATTAGTTAACTCATCCTTAGTCTTTTGAATTTTTTCCTGTGTTGCTAACAATAAGCCTCTCTGCTCATATATAATCTAAATTGAAGGCCATTGAGTGTTAATGGCCTCAATTATGTTTTTCCATAAATGATTCTTGACAAATGAAATTTTTTCGGTAAATGTTAGCTCCTTCTGCAAGCCCTTGATTTTCTCTCCAAGTCTAATTGCCTTCTGCTCATGGATTTTAGCATTTATTTGAGCTAACTTACTTGAAGATTCAAGGTTTTCATTTACCTTCTTTAGGCCATTGATCTCATTAGTTTTCAAGGACAATTCCTCCATAGCCTTCACAATCTGACCTGCTCAATTTGCTTTTTGGACCTGTGTTGTAGAAGAATCTGTGTTTGAAGTAGTAGTTGAACTCACTGGCACTGCAATTTCCAGTGGTTCCTTTGGTGCTAGCTTTTCTCCTAATGTAGATGCCACTGCTATGGTAATTACTGGTATTACTAAAGGAATAATAGGATTTTCAGTTTCCTTCACAGTTTCTTTCTCTTGGACAAGTTGGTCCATTTGAGATTCCATTTCTTTGATTTGAGCAGTTAGTTTGAGGATGAGCTTCATCATCTCTTCTTTCTCACTTTTCTCTTGAAGAATTTCTTTAGTCTGTGGGTTTTCACTTTGAGGAAGCTTAAGTTGTTTCCTCAAAGCTGCAATATCATCATTATTTTTCTTAATCAACAATTCAGATGTCTGCACATTTGAGGGATCATATCCCACCTGTAAAATCAAATCCTGTAAGGCTTTAATCCTTAGGTCTTTTGCGTACAAAGATTCTTTTTCTAGTTTCATTTGATCCTCCATGTTAATAATAATATTCTGCAATTTGGTGGCACTCATTGCCTTTGTCACCACAATTGAATACAACATTTCAGAGCTATGTCTGTGGAATTCAATTTGGTGTAGCTCATGAACATTTTCAGTATCTACTTCAAACTCAACCTTTTTATAATCTGCCACTGTCTTTGGTGTTGAAGTAGTTGGTTGCAGAAATGACATGATTATTTTTTTTGTAGAATAGTCAAAGGCTGTTAGTAGCCTATTATGATTCCCTGGTTTTTGCTTGAGGAATTGAGAATATATCTCTGATTTAATTTCCTCATTTTTCTTCTTTATCTGTTTATATTTTTCCTTGATATCTAGGTCTTTTTCCTCAACTATCTGTGAGGAAGAAGCATCCATATTTTGTTTCTCAATCATCTGAGTATTATTTACCTGTTGTTTGATCTTTTCCAATATCTGCAAGAGTTTCATTGATTATTTCTGTAGCTTCATTATTATTTACCTCTAGCTCATTTGTATCCTCAACATCAATTACCTCTTCTTTCCCAATTGAGCTGAATTTGAGCCTTTTATTGTAAATCAACTTGAATTTTGTATCTATAGTGATTTCTGCTGTATAGGTTCCTTTGTCCCTGCCTCTTTTTGTTGAAGTATTTGGCTATTTTGCAACTACAATAGCTTCTGTGGTATCCATTTTATTTGTTGCTTCTGTATTGATTGATGTATCTATCAGTGTTTTCTCTATCCATTCTGTTTGATTTGTAAATTTATCAATCTCTGGCTTGGACTCATGTATGAATGGTGTGAGCTTTCATTTCACCCTTAAATTGCTCAGGATCCCTTGAGGATCATAGTTCCATGGAAAACTCTCTTGAAATTTAAACTTTGCTAGTTTCTTGGTGATTTCCTTTTCTGCATCTCTGTTATTTATGATGAATGGGCCAATCCGATTTTTTAGCTTGAATTGGGTCTTTTTCCTGGCAGCTAGGAAGTTGATGGAGTCAGAATTTAGAATTTTCCTTGAATATTCCAATGCAAAAATTCTCATGCTCATGTACTTTGGCAATTTATAAGGTAATAAGTTTGAGCCAAAAATTCTTATCTTTGTGTGCTTTTCATAAAGAAACCAGTCTCCCATCTTATTTTATTCTGATAGTTGTAATATCATCTTCATTTCTTCATTGACCCTGGACTGCTCTTCTTTGTACAAAATATTCAATGTTGGATGGAGGAAAAGGTTTGAAAAATCGGTATAAGTGAATTCACTACTCTCTTTCCTTAGCAAGGAAGTCCAAAAGACAATAGACAAAGGCTTACCCTCCAAGTCCATCTTTTGCAAAGCAATTGGAAAATTATTAGCTTGGAAGAATAAAACAAGTGAAACAAGTAGGAAGAATATCTGAAAACCCCTTCAGTGGGTAGTTTGGTAAGCTGATGATGAATGCTATCTACTATGAATGTGGCATAATAAAAAATGAGCGCTGGAGGCTGGCTTGGAGATAAGGTGGATAGAAAGCCAAGGATGGATTCATTAGTGAATCCATTTGTGAAGTATCCCAATATAAAAGATAGCATTGAAATAATGTGCCTCGACCCTTTAGGAAATTCAGCAGTAGAATAAGGGGGGTTTATTTTCGGAATGTCAACATGGGAAGGCCAAAAATTCTGAAATATCATAAACCTTTTTGGGAAATCCAGGCTCAAGTATAACTAGGTCAAAAATTCAATAGATAGGGGGACTAATTGAGGGTTAGATGGTAATTGTAGCATTTGATTTATGGATTCTGCTGTGATAGTAAAAAGAACCTCTCTATCAGAATTAACAATGGCCCTTTGGTCTAGTTCATAATGCTTTTGACACAGTATAACAAGGTCTTTTCTAGGATGGGTTAAAGGAACTACATATTGGGGCAAGCGAGTCTCCCAAATAGGCATTTCATCTTTATCCAAGTACTTATCGTAGCACCAGTTATGTATCTATAAAAGGTTGAATTCTATTACAAGGTGAACAATCTTGTAATCCATATCAATCAATGGAATAACTTCTTCAGCAGTTACAGGTGGCTATAGGGGATTTACTGATACAGTGGATTTAGTAGTGAAGGCTGGAGTAGATTTAACAACTTTAGGTGTTACAGGTTTAGGAGGTTTTGATCCTCTAGGCTTGACTATGATCTGCTTTTTGATCATTTTGGACTAACTAATGCAAGGTTAAATTGTTTGCTAGAACAAAAAATGGTTTTTCTGGTCTTCAAACAGGGGATCTGTGGTTGAATTCAACTCTTATCGGGGTATAAACTGGGCTAAAAGGGTCTTTACACTATCGGGTAGAGTTTTTATCGGTCAGAATGCAAGAATAATCATAAAAAATGATATATCAAAGGTTTTAATTTTAATATATGAATCATCTTTAATGCATTTAATGCAGTTAAAATCTGATGGTGGGAGTAGTTTGGCTTTTCAAAATGCAAAACCATTAGCGGTTTTTGCGTTGGATCTTGGTGGTAAGCCGTTTTTTCTAAAACAAATGCGATCAAATGAAGTCGCACCACGTCACGGGAGGCGGAAATGGGAAAACTGCCCATTTCGCGTCCGTTTGAGCTTTGGGCGATCGTTTCGTTTATGGGCACGATATCTATCCTGCGCCGTGGGATCGTCGGAAAGAAAACAAACGGTTGGATTTTGTAGGAAGTTGTAGTCAAAAGGACGATGGGACCGGGGTAAATGATATGTGCTGGGGGATAAAAACCTTTGGTTAATTTTATATAAAACGTGAAGTTTTATATAACGGGAAAAGGGAAAAGGTTTAAGTTTATGCGGGGAGGGATGGTGAGTGTATTTACAAAGGCGCAGTGCATCCCAATACTTAAGATAAAATATAATGGGTATTGTAATGCTTTCACGTGTTAAAATACATAGGATATGCATAAAAGCTATTTTTGCATTTTATTTTATTATATAGTTTTAGAATTTTTTTAAAGGTCTATAACTATAGGGGGCAGGGTATTTGTTTAAGGGTAGTATTTAGGCCAAAGGGAATATATTTTGGGTTTTAATTCAACATGTGGATAATATATTTGGTCAAAAATCTTGTAATAGTGGGTTTTAGGGGGTATTTACATAAAGGGAATTATATAGATAGGATAAGGTATTTTTAGGGAATTAATAGCATAATTTAAAAGTTAATATGACAATGGGAGATGAAATAAAAAATACACTGAGTAACCAAGTAAAGTGAAAAAATAAAAGAAAATCTTATTGTTTCAAGATTTAACCAATTTACTTAGGATAGAGTGTTTCTTGAGGGTTTTTGTATTTTTTATGAATGAAGGAAGTTAATTAAATGGAATTTTAAGCTTCATTAAGTAAGAAAGAGTCTTTACTTATGAAATGAACATGAGTTAATGTATGAATGATGGATGAATAATGGTAAAGGGGATTTTATCATAAGAACTCAACATTTTCCACTATCCAGTCATCAAGCCTTGGGTCCGGTCCCAACAGAAGTCAGAGAAATGCTCTGAGCCTCTTTGACTGGTAGTATAGAATATTGAATACTTACAGGGGAAGGAAAATTAGTGATTTTTTGCCCGGTGATGAATATTACATGCTGTCTTCTACTTATTTCTACCTTCCCAACATTACTCTAACATTTTTTCTTCATTTTAGCATGTGCAATTAAGCTTGCTACCTTGTAACATTTTATTCTTTTGAAAGAATAAAACTATCTAATTCTACCATATTTCATCTGAGGGCTTAGATGAAACTAATGAGCTCCTCATTATTCTCTACCTATCTACTGATTTGTTAGGATTAAACTGTCTGACAAAACTTTATTCACTCTCTAAAACATGGAAATTGAAAACATGACAAGTCAAGTTTAAACAGTTTAACTCATCATGGATTATGGCATTTATTGACATTCTGCCATAATCATTTGCAAAAAGTAAAAAGTAGTGGCATTTGGACTTGCACACTTTCATGTTTTATTTTCATCTTTTTATTTTGGGGTATATATATATTTTTTAAGTCCTTTGATCTTCCTTTTAGGACTTTTCACCCTCTTGTTGATTTTTTGATTTTTTTCAAAAGATGGGAAAACAACTTGCAAAAAGCAAGGTATGTACATATTTTACAAGACTATCAAAAGTCAACTCAAAATTATGAATCCTATATTTATAGGACCCTAAGAGCGGCTTCACATGGCGATGGAATTTCCTGGTGAAATGTCAAGAACTCTAAGACTAGTAGCCTTCAATTTTGACTATGATGATCCAGTAATTGTCTTTTGTTTTCTGCAAAAACTCATATTTATGATATTTTACTCTTCAAAGCTTAGGGCCTTCTCTCCGGGCCTCAACTTTGGAAGGAAAATATCCAATCCAATCTAAAAAATTCAATGGATATTTACAATGATGTAAAAAGTAACTAGGACTAACTATTGGTTAAATTAGAAGAATAGTAGTGTTTGAGAATTCTACCATTAACTGGTCCTTCTTGAATATCTGTTCCATCCAAATCTTTGATGAAGAAAGAATTGTTACCCCTATACCCATAAATTACATAAGGTCCTTTCCATAGAAAGTCAAACTTCCCATGCTTACATTTGTTCTCTCTCCTAGAATCCCACTTTAACACTTGATCTCCAATGTAAAAGTCATCTTCTTTACTTCTTTTATCAAAAAATTTCTTGATATTATCATGAATGACTTGTCATTTTTAATAGACTTCTTCCCTTGTTTGTTGTAGATGAATAGTTTGATTTATCCTCTTTTGTATGTCATTGGTTTCCACTTGTGATTCTTGAATCATATTCATTACTGGAACACCCAAGGATGATGGGAAAACTGCATCCATCCCATAAACAATTTGATAAGGGGAAGTGCCAATTGACTTTTTGGTGGTAAGTCTATCTACCCATAAGGCATAGACTAACTTTTTATTCCAAGTATTTTTGTTATCTTCAAGTAATTTTTTAATGATATTTACAAGGCTTTTGTCTGAAGATTCAGCTAGGCCATTACCCTGAGGGTAATAATAAGTAGAGTGGCCTAGGGTGATATGGTACTTGTGACAGAAGGCAATCATTTTCTTAGATTTAAATGCTGCTTCATTATCAGTAATTATTTTTTGAGGGCATCCAAATCTAGATAAAAGGTTGTTTTCTATGAAAGAGATAATGTCTGTGTCAGTGGCTTGTCTGGTGGAAATGGCTTCAATCCACTTAGTAAAGTAATATGTGGCAATCAAAATCCACTTATATTGGCCAGAGGACGGGGGGTGAATTTCTCCAATGAAGTCTAAAACCCATTTTTGAAATGGCATCTTAGTTGAAATTGGCTTTAAGGTTAAAGGCAACAACTTCTTTTTTCCTTCAAAAATTTGACATTTGTGACATGAAGTAACAAAATTCTTAACTTCGGAAAACAGGGTAGGCCAGTAAAAACCAACTCTAAGGATCTTATCTGCAGTACTTTTCCAATATAAATTTCCTCCACAGTCACTTGTATGAAATTCTTCAAGAATTTTGTCAGCTTCTGCTTTCAGTAAAAAATTTAGTAATATCCCACTATGTTCTTTCCAAAAAAGCACATTATCTAAAATACAAAATCTCATTGCTTTAAGTTTAAGAAATCTAGCTTTTGTCCTTGATAATCTAGGAGGAGCTTGTAAGTTTGTAAGTACAAAGATAATATCTGAGTACCAAGGTGAATCTAGAAAGGCTTTACTGATCATTGGAGTCGCCATCTCTTCCTGGTCATCAATTTGAATAATAAAATTTATGTCTAATGCATTGCAGTTGGATTCAACCATTAATCTGGTTAATCCTTGTCCTTTAATGAGTTTTGTTGGTTTGATTTCTATGTCATATTCTAGGATAGTGGCAATCCACTTACCACTTCTTCCATCAGGGCCATCCTGAGTGAGAATATCTTTAACTACTAAATTAGGGACATAGGCAATTATGTGGGAATAGAGAATGTAAACTCTGAAATATTTCATAGCTTTAACTAAGGCTAAGGCTTGTTTCTCAATTATGTTATATTTCAGAGGTGAATCTCTAAGAGTCTTACTGAAAAAAGCTATAGGCTATTCAAAACCTTGATCATTGTTATGCAGTAAAACTGCAACAATGGTATGCTTTGATGCAAAAGAAAAAATTATAAAGTATTTTTTGAAATCTCGACTGATTAAGACTGGTGTTTTAGTTAAAGCTTGTTTTATGGATTCAAATGATTGTTTGGCTTCAACTATCCATTTTAAAATTGAGTCTTTTTTGAGCATATTGTTCAATTCTCTCATGATTTTAGCTAAGTTTGAAATAAATCTTCTCAAAAAGTTAATTTTACCTAAGAAAGCTTGTAATTCTTTGATATTTCTAGGTGGATGAATGTTCAAAAAATTTTCTATCCTAGCAGGATAAATTCTAATTCCGTCTTTTGAAATTATATGTCCTAGTAACTTACCTTCTTCTAGTCCAAAGAGAGTTTTCTTGGGATTTAAGGAGATGCCAAATTTCCTACATTTAATAAAGACCTGTATCAAATGATCCAAGTGTTAATTATTTGTTTTGGAAAATACAATAATGTCATCTAGATAAATTACCAAGAATTCATGAATTTCCTTTGCGAAGGCTATATCCATAGCTCTCTGAAAGGTTTCTCCTGCATTCATCAGAGCGAAGGGAATTTTCACATACATGAATGTGCCCCAAGGAGTGGTAAAAGCTGTTTTAGCTTGTTCTTCCTTTTGAACAAGAATCTGGTTGTATCCTGAAAAACCATCTAACAAAGAAATTCTAGAGGAACCAACTACCCTTTGTAATATATGATCCATCTTCGGTAAAGGGTAATCATACTTTAAATTCACTTTGTTAATATTTCTAAAGTGGACACATACCCTAATTTCACCTGTTTTCTTTCTTATTGGTACTAGGTTTGAAACCTAATCAGAATATCTGATTGGTGCAATGATTTGAGCATCATACATGTGTTTTAATTCCTTTTCTATCAAAGGTAATAGAACACGATTAATTCTCCTCCACTTTTGTTTGAATGGCTTCTAATTATCTTTTATGGGAATTTTGTGTCGGATTATGTTTGTGTGATAAGCTTTAAGATATTCATAACTCCAAGCAAACACATCCTGATATTCCTTTAAAAGATCAATGTATTGTTCCTTTTCTTGTTGAGGTAAATATTTTGACAATTTAATCATTTTTGGTTTTAATTCTGTCCCAATTTTACATTCCTCAATGTCAGACCTAACTAGTTCCATTTTTTGCTTTTTAGGCACATCTTTGGAATCAAAAAGGTCTTCCAAAGGGGTTAAACCTTTAATCAAAATGTTATCTTTCAAATCTAACATGTCAATTTCTTCTTCAATTATTTTCTCAACATCTATATTCTATAAGTTATCTATATCATATTGAGTAAATATAGTTGGTTTGTTAAATTTATGTACATCTATGTTATCTATTTCACAATTAGAATCTGAATCTATATTACAGTCTGTATGTATTTCACAATTTTGAAATTCTTCCTCATTATTCAAAAAATGGTAAATCTGTTCTATTCCGAGAGAAAATATGCCAGTACTTGAGGTTGTCTGGGATAATTGGTCTATGTTTAACCTCAGTAGTATACCTATGGGTTGGTTGGAATGGTAAGTTACAAGTACTAACAAAAGTTGCTAGACAGTTTGCTTGAATGTTTTATTTTCTGGGTATGGAAGCGAACTTGCATTCTAATAAATCTTCAGTTAAATCAATGGTTGTATCTCTGTATCTGGCTAGTCTATGATTATAAACAAAATAATTCCATTTATTTGCTTTATGATTAATTCCAAATCTCCCATAATTAGTATTATTTTTCCTCTTAAGTTTCTAATGATCTAGAGGCCTAGAGTAAGTGCCTCATACTCTGCCATGTTGTTGGTACATTTGAAGTTGAGTCTGAAGACATGTCCTTCTGAGTGATTAGTTTCCATGGTTTTGATCTATACTCCTACTCCTGCTCCTGATTCGTTTACAGAGCCATCAAATTCTAAGTGCCAAAGGGACTCATGAAATATGTTGTCATTTTTTGGTTTTGGATTTTTATCAATCAGTTCAGTTTGGATTTCATCATTATCAGAGTTATATAAAATGAAAGATTCAAGGTCAGTTGGTGTAGAATAAATGGGATAATTTATAGATCTCTCAGCACGACTGACCATGAATTTCATTAAAGTTTCCCTATATAGCTTTTTGGGTTGACCAAACACTGATATTATAGCATAGCTCATGTCAAATTGTAGAGATCCCTGCAAATTTTCTCCCCATGAGCGATAAAGAAGCATACCATACTTTGGTGGGATGTCAGCTGCTACAATGTCCATCACCATACTATTACCAGGGTACTGATCTAAATTCACACATAAGTCCTTAATTAATCCTAAGCACTTAACTTTGCTAGAATCAAATGAGAACAAATCTTTGTAAGGCCTGGTTATTTCTAGATTAAGAGTTTCCATGATAGCTTTGGGCATTAAATTATGGGAAGCTCCTAAATTTAACCTAGTGCTGTGTAAAATCTAATCATGGATGATAAGACCGATATACAAAGAAGGAACTGATCCATCTAAATGCTTTCCATTTACATCAGGGCCAAAAATCAACTCAGTTTGATCATCATTCAAATTAATGGAATCTTCACCATCATTCATATTCAAAGTTTCAGTTATAGTTGATTCGTATAAGTCATTTTTAACCAATTCTGTTAAAGGAATAGGTATTTTTAACTTAGCAATTTCAAACTGAATATTGAATAAGGGTTGATATTTACTAATTTGAACTAATTCTTCTTTAGTAACTATTATCCGAGTTGGTTTTTCTTGATTTTCAATAGTTGTATTTTTATCTTCAATTGTCTTAGCATTCTCTGTCTGAGTTTCTTGAGTTTTGCTGCTTTTAATTTTCTTTTCAAGGACTGTTTGTGTGGCAGCAGAAATTTTTTCAGACCTAGAATTATCTGCAGGTGTTCTGGAACTATCTGTTCTAGGATCTGCTAATTTGGAATCAGAAAAAATATTTATAGGATCAGAATTTGTTGTTTTTACTGAATCAGAGGTTTTAAGAGTATAATATTTTTGTGCATCTTTGTAATATTGAGCTGCTTCATCAGTAATATCAACAATTTTGGGACTGGCTAATTTTTTAGGACTAGAAGGATTGGAATTTTGCTTATTTTCCCTTGGGAGAATTTGCAAAACTTTTGCTTTTGGGGCTTCTACATTTTTCTTATTTTGATTTTTGGAATTGTTTTTAAAAGAAGATTCATTATTTTTTTTATGTCTAGGGTTATACTGACTGTGAATTTCATTAATAGAAAAGTCATAACCTTGTTTGTAGTCAAAGGATTCACTCGAGTTTAATTTGAGTTGTTGAAGCTCAAATAGTTCCAGATCTTCCTGAGTGAGGAAAATGGTGTTGTTTTCAGCTATTCCCATTAGATGATTGATGTCATCCTCATCTTCATCATTATTTTGAGAACTTTCAGCATAGTTCTCTTGAAATGGGGGCCTAATGTTTTGGTCTGGAGAAGCTTCTTTAGCTTTTCCAGGGTTATTATTTTTTCTAAAATTGGGATTTCTAATCTGAGGTTGATTATCCCATTGAGGTTTTCTATCTAAATTATCTAATATTTCTACCACCCTTTCTAAAGTTTTAGCAACGAAATCTAATTTAACATCTGAGTTTGAACTTTCTTATTTAATTGTAACTCTTCTTTCATTTCTAAGTCTGGCTTTCTTAGCTAAAATGTTAATTTCTACACTGACAACATTTAATTGCATCTGTTCTAATGTTTTGGCATCTCTTTCTCTTAATTGATAGGCCATATCTGTATCAAATCCATCAGGGAATTTGAGAAAAACTGAGTAAGGTGTAGGTTTAAGAGTTGCAGGAATAGCATTATAGACACTGTTATACCTAGTGCAGTAGTCTTGGACAGACTCAGTAGGAGATCTCTTGAAAGCATCAAACTCAAAAAAAAATTGAAGGGGATTCTTTTTCTTTTTCCATTTATTTAAAAATATTCTATGAAATGCAGCTAAATCATCTATACTACTAGCAGCTAAATTTTTGCACCATTTTTGAACTTCTCTTGTCAAAATTTGGAAAAATAACCTCATCTGGATGTCTAACTCATCAATTTCATAAATTTCACAGTAATTTGTCGTTTGTTGAGAAGTATACTGTGAAAGGCCATCAAATAGTGGTACATTTTTTTTGTAATCTTGAGGCATATCATGGAGGTTTTGGGGTAAAACAAGGGGAGCATACCTAGCAGCCAGGGCTTGAAGCTTTGCTAATTTGGGAGGTATAACAGTAATGATAGGGGCAGTGCTGGATTTGGTAGCTGATGAATTAACAATTGTAGTTGAAGAGCTGGGAAAAGAAGATGGTATGTAAATGGAATTGCTAGGAAATAAAGATGTGGTGCTTATAAAATTTGATTGCAAAGTAGTAGATGCAGTGGATTGAGTGGATGAAGGAAATAATATCCTAGGTTGTAAAGGCAACTTAGGAATGAAAAGTTTTGTAGATAAACTTGCAGAAGTATCTATAAATGAAGTGACGACATATAAAGATGAATCTGCTATTGGTATTATTTTTGTGTGCAATTGAGAAACTGGAGGTTTTATGTAAGATAACAAATGGGCTAATTCAATAGCTTCATTAATATCTTTAATCAATGAAACATTAATTTTTTCAACTATATTTTGATATTCAGATTTACTTGACTTTGTTTCTACTAAAATATTTTTCTGTTTTGCATTCAAAAATGAAAGGAAAATAGGATCTATAACAATATTTTTCAAATCAGTTTCAGATTTAGTTTTAAGCAATGAATATTCAAACTTCAGATCAAAATTAATATCATTTAAACTCACTAACTCTTTGGGTAAAGAATTGGCTTTTCTTAATGGTACTTCAGATTCTAAATTGATAATTTCTTTTTTCTTTTTTCCAGTCTATTCTGGGTTATATACTATAATTGCGGGCTTAGGATCCGGGTTAGACGTGGTATAGTAGGTTTTCCTAGAAGCCAGAATGGCTGTTTTGAATACCCACAACCTATAAAAATAATCTTAAAGTAAAAATATAAATGAAAGATCTTCCTTTAAGACTAAATTTAAGACTGGAGATTGGTTAGTTCCACAGTATGGTCGCCAGTATGTTATCACGCTAGTAATTTCTTAAGTTGTGGGCTTTGAGTTTTTAGTCTAAGAAAACTAGAGGTAACCACAAACCTACTTCAAATCCTAGGATCTAGCCTTCCTAGAATTCAGAGAGGGCTCTCTCTTTAAGATTTATCTTTGTTTTTTATTTATGTTTTAGGCTAGTTATGATAGTACAATTGGTTTTGTTTTTAAAGGTTTTGGTGGGAAAAAATCACTTAGAGGTAAACTAGAGAGAAATATACTTGTCCATTGGGCTATGGAGTCTAAATCTAGTTAGCAGCACTAGAAATCAAGGCCAAAAAGGTACAAATGTATTTAGGGCAAGATAGATAACCCTCAGAGATTTGGAAAAGTGTTTTTGGTGAAATGGTATGATCAGGATAAAGGATTATGAAGGATCCTTTGATCCAGAAAATGGAAGAAGGAGGCAGGGGTCAAATGGGAGTAGGAGCAGTTAAGAATTCCTAACATCGAAAATTAGCAAAAAAACATTTAAATGGTAACTAGTTAAAAAACAGGGAGTAAAGGACTAGCCTGGAGTAATATTCCTAGTTACTCATTAAGATAGAACAAACATATAATGAATTGCATGAAACTCAAGAAAGAAAACAATGACAAGAAGAAAGTACTTCACTCATCAGCTTATCACAAGGATCCTGAATTATGATGCCAGTTTAGCTTTATCCAGTTTGCTACTTCGAAGTCAACACATAATAGCCTCCACTGTTCAACAAAAAGTCTATAGTAAAGTCTTAGCAATTTTATTCCACACTTAATACTTAAAATGTTGAAGTATTTATACAAAATGTAGTTACAAATATCCTAGAAGAAATTTTAGGAATATCTTTAGGAAATAAAAAATATCTTTACAAAATAAGAGGGACAGATGCTTAACAAATCAACAAGCTATCCTCTTATCCAAAATAAATAGAACTTCTTATCTAATCAAGTAGCCTTTAAGTGATTAACTGTCCTGCTTTGATAGCTATTAGAAATATCTTCATTTGAGTTGCCTTGGTTGATACTCTTTCATCTGATACTCTTTAACGCTGCCCTTTAACTCTGATACACTTTTGACTGATATTTCCACTATTTTACTGCTGTAAAAAATATTTATTTTTGCAGTAAAAAATCAGCAGACTATTCTTTTTCTTCACTATTTCTTCTTCTCATTTTGCACATCAAATATGTAAATTCTTGCCACTGTTCTTCACTGGGAATTTTTACGTTCTTTAGCTTTCTAAAATTATCATCTTCCTCTGTGTACTTAACAAAATTGGGTTTGAATACAAAAAGATGTTTGATCACATGTTGAAGAAAGAATAAATCTTCAAAGTGTTGAAGGAGGACGTTACCTGTAGGAGTGCCTTGTGGCAATGGTTTGCTAACTTGTTCCTTGGCAAATTATCTGATTTTACTATCATAATCTTTTTGGGGCATTAGTTTTTCATTGAAGACATGAATTTCTAGTAAGCCCTTTTTTCTTAGGTTTGTATAATTCACCATAAGCTTTGTTATGGCAATGTTCATTGATTCACGCTTTTCTTCTAGGTATTTCATCAAATTTTTCTTTTTTACTACCTTTTTAATCTGCAAAATGGTCTCTGTTCTATCTAGTATTTGTAACTCTTCCAATTCTACTCTATTCTTGCTATTCAGGAATGTGATGAGTTTTAAAGCCTGAGCTGGCTTATTAGTTAACTCATCCTTGGTATTCTGAATTTCTACCTGTGTTGCTAACAATAAGTCTCTCTGATCATATATAATATGAATTGAAGGCCATTGAGTGTGAATGGCCTCAATTATGTTTTTCCATAAATGATTCTTGACAAATGAAATTTGTTCAATAAATTTTAGCTCTTTCTGCAAGCCCTTGATTTGCTCTCCAAGTCTAATTGCCTTCTGCTCATGGGTTTTAGCATTTATTTAAGATAACTTACTTGAAGATTCAAGGTTTTCAATTACCTTCTTTGGGCTATTGATCTCATTAGTTTTCAAGGAAAATTCCTCCATAGCCTTCACAATCTGACCTACTCCATCTGCTTGTTGGACCTGTGTTGTAGAAGAATTTGTGTTTAAATTAGTAGTTGAACTCACTGGCACTGTAGTTGCCAGTGGTTCCTTTGGTGCTAGCTTTTCTCCTAATTTATATGCCACTGCTGTGGTAATTACTGGTATAACTAAAGGAATAATAGGAGTTTCAGTTTCCTTCACAGTTTCTTTCTCTTGGACAAGCTGGTCCATTTGAGATTCCATTTCTTTGATTTGAGCAGTTAGTTTGAGGATGAGCTTCATCATCTCTTCCTTCTCTCTTTGCTCTTTAAGGATTTCTTTAGTCTGTGGGTGCTTACTTTGAGGAAGCTTAAGCTATTTCCTCAAAGCTACAATATCATCATTCTTTTTCTTAATCAACAATTCAGCTGTCTGCACATTTGAGGGATCATATCCCACTTGTAAAATCAAATCTTTTAAGGCTTTAATCCTTAGGTATTTTTCATACAAAGATCCTTTGTCTAGTTTCATTTGATCCTGCATGTTAATAATAGTATTCTACAATTTGGTGGCACTCATTTCCTTTGTCACCACAGTTGAATACTACATTTTAGAGCTATGTATGTGGAATTCAATTGTTCTAGCTCATGAGCATTTTCAGTATCTACTTCAAACTCAACCTTTTTATAATCTGCCACTGTCTTTGGTGTTGAAGTAGTTGGTTGCAGAAATGACATAATCATTTTGTTTGTAGAATAGTCAAAGGTTGTCAGTAACCTCTTCTGATTCCTTGGTTTTTTCTTGAGGAATTAAGAATATATCTCTAATTTAATTTCCTCATTTTTATGTTTTATCTGTTTATATTTTTCCTTGATATCTAGGTCTTTTTCCTCAGCTGTCTGTGAGGAAGAAGCATCCATATTTTGTTTCTAAATCATCTGAGTATCATCTTTGCCTGTTTTTTGATCTTTTCCAATCTCTGCAAGAGTTTCATTGATTATTTATGTAGCTTCATCATCATTTACCTCTGGCTCATTTGTATCATCAATTACCTTTTCTTTCCCAATTGAGCTGAATTTGAGCCTTTTATTGTAAATCAATTTGAATTTTGTATTTGTAGTGGTTTCTCCTGTATAGGTTCCTTCATCCCTGCCTCTTTTTGTTGAAGTCTTTGGCTACTTTGCAACTACAATAGCTTGTGTAGTATCCATTTTATTTGCTTCTTCTGTATTGATTGATGTATCTATCAATGTTTTATCTATCCATTCTGTTTGATTTGCAAATTTCTCAATCTTTGCCTTGGAATCATGTAAGAATGGTGTGAGCTTGCATTTCACCCTTAAATTGCTCAGGATCCCTTGAGGATCATAGTTCCATGGAAAACTGTCCTGAAATTTAAACTCTGCTAGTTTCTTGGTGATTTCCTTTTCTACTTCTCTATTATTTATGATGAATGGACCAATTTGATTTTTTAGCTTGAATTGGGTCTTCTTCCTGGCAGCTAGGAAGTTGATGGAGTCAGAATTTAGAATTTGCCTTGAATATTATAATGCAAAAATTCTCATGCTCATGTACTTTGGAAATTTATAAGGTAAAAAGTTTGAGCAAAAAATTCTTATCTTTGTGTTCTTTTCATAAAGAAACCAGTCTCCCATCTTATTTTGTTTTGATAGTTGTAATATCCTCTTCATTTATTCATTGACCATGGGATGCTCTGCTTTGTACAAAATATTCATTGCTGGATGGAGGAAAAGGTCTAAAAAATCTGTATAAGTGAATTCACTACTCTCTTTCCTTAGCAAGGAAGTCCAGAAGACAATAGATAAAGGCTTACCCTCCAAGTCCATCTTTTGCAAAGAAATTGGAAAATTAGCAGCTTGGAAGAATAAAAACAAGTGAAACAAGTAGGAAGAATATTTGAAAACCTCTTCAGTGGGTAGTTTGGTAAGCTGATGATGATTTCTATCTGCAATGAATGTGGCATAATACAAAATGAGTGTTGGAGGCTGGCTTGGAGATAAGGTGGATAGAAAGCCCAAGATGGATTCATCAGTGAATCCACCTATGAAGTATCCCAATATAAAAGATACCATTGAAATAATGTGCCTGGACCCTTCAAGAAATTCAACAGTAGAATAAGGGGGGTTTATTTTTGGAATGTCAACATGGGAAGGCCAAAAACTTGGAAATATCATAAACCTTTTTGGGAAATCCAGGCTCAATTATAGCTGGGTCAAAAATTCAATAGATAGGGGGACTAAGTGAGGGTTAGATGGTAATTGCAGCATTTGATTTATGGATTCTGTTGTGATATTAAAAAGAACCTCTCTATCAGAATTAACGGTGGCCCTTCGGTCTGGTTCATAATGCTTTTGACACAGTCTAACAAGGTCCTGTCTAGGATGGGTTGAAGGAACTACATATTGGGGCAAGTGAGTCTCCCAAATAGGCATTTCATCTTTATCCAAGTACTTATCATAGCACCAGTTATGTATCTCTAAAAGTTTTAATTCTATTATAGGGTGAACAATCTTGTAATCCATATCAGTCAATGGAATAGCTTCTTCAGCAGGTACAGGTGGCTGTAAGGGATTTACTGATACAGTCGATTTAGTAGTGAAGGCTGGAGTAGATTTAACATCTTTAGGTGTTACAGGTTTAGGAGGTTTGGATCCTCCAGGCTTGACTATGATCTTCTTTTTGGTCATTTTGGACTAACTAATGCAAGCTTAAACTATTTGTAGAAGTTATATTTCTTTAAAATAGAGAATAATTTTAGCAATTCTTCGGCAAAAGATAGTCTTGGTGGGGTTTTTTTTATTGCTTAATTAGGTATCTGAGATACATAAACTGGTTTAAGATAGAAAACGAGGGTTTCTTTGAATGATTTGGATTGTAAAAAGGTGTTTTTAAGACATTGTATGTTTTAAACCCTTTTCACATTTCTAGAATTGATCTTCAGAGGTCGTAAGTTGAGGAAATTGTCTTTAACAGATGTTTTACGAACACAACAATTTCTAGGAAAAATTGGCTAGGGTTTGGCCTGTTTTAGGGCGTTTTTGGGCAATCTTCTGATGAATTTTTCTAATTTGAAGCCTATTTTAGCTATGGATGGTCTAAAATTTGAATTTTCAAGTTTTTTATGTTGAAAAATACCTTTAACACAGGTATTTGACTGTTGGAAAGGTTTTCAGACGCTTTGAGGTCAAATTTGAGCTCTGGTTCGGCTTGCTAGAACATAAAATGGTTTTTCCGGTCTCCAAACAGGGGATCCACAGTTGAATTCAGCTCTTATTAGGGTATAAACTTGAAAATTGGGTTAAAAGGGTCTTTACACTGTTGGGCAGAGTTTTTATCAGTCGGAATGCAAGAATAATCATAAAAAATGATATATTGAAGGTTTTAATTTTAATATATGAATCATCTTTGATGCATTTAATGCAGGTAAAATTAGCTGGCGGGAGTAGTTTGGCTTTTCAAAATGCAAAACCATCAGTGATTTTCGCATTTGATCTTGGTGGTAAGTAGTTTTTTCTAAAACGAACGTGATCAAATGAAATCGCGCCATTTCACGGGAGGCAGAAATGGGAAAACTGCCCATTTCATGTCCGTTTGAGCTTTGGGCAATTGTTTGTTTTATGGACACGACATCTATCCTGTGCCATTGGATCATCAGAAAGAAAATGAATGATCGGATTTTGTGGTAAGTTGCGGTCAAAATGACGGTGGGACCGGGGTAAATGATATGCGCTGGGGGATAAAAACCTTTGGTTAATTTTATATAAAACGTGAGGTTTTATATAATGGGAAAAGGGAAAAGGTTTAAGTTTATGCGAGGAGGGATGGTGAGTGTATTTAAAAAGGTGTGGTGCATCCCAATACTTAAGATAAAATGTAATGGGTATTGTAATGCTTTCGCGTGTTAAAATACATAGGATATGCATCAAAGCTATTTTTGCATTTTATTTTATTATATAGTTTTAGAATTTTTTGAAAGGTCTATAACTATGGAGGGTAGGGTATTTGTTTAAGGGTAGTTTTTAGACCAAAGGAAATATATTTTGGGTTTTAATTCAACATGTGGATAATATCTTTGGTAAAAAATCTTATAATAGTGGGTTTTAGGGGGTATTTACATAAAGGGAATTATATAGATAGGATAAGGTATTTTTAGGGATTTAATAGCATAAGTTAAAATTTAATATGACAATGGGAGATGAAATAAAAAATACACTGAGTAACCAAGTAAAGTGAAAAAATAAAAGAAAAGCTTATTATTTCAAGATTTCACCAATTTACTTAGGATAGAGTGTTTCTTGAGGGTTTTTGTATTTTTTATGAATGAAGGAAGTTAATTAAATGGGATTTTAAGCTTCATTAAGTAAGAAAGAGTATTTACTTATGAAATGAACATGAGTTAAATGTATGAATGATGGATGAATAATGGTAAAGGGGATTTTATCATAAGAACTCAACATTTTCCACTATCCAGTAATCAAGCCTTGGGTCCGGTCCCAACAGAAGTTACAGAAATGCTCTGAGCCTCTTTGACTGGTAGTATAGAATACTGAATACTTACAGGGGAGGGGAAATTAGTGATTTTTTGCCCGATGATGAATATTACATGTTGTCTTCCACTTATTTCTACCTACCCAACATTACTTTAACATTTTTTCTTCATTTTAGCAGGTGCATTTAAGCTTGCTACCTTGTAACATTTCATTCTTTTGAAAGCATAAAACTATCTAATTCTACCATATTTCATCCGAGGGCTCAAATTAAACTGATGAGCTCCTCATTATTCTCTAGCTATCTACTGATTTTTTAGGATTAAACTATCTGACAAAACTTTATTCACTATCTAAAACATGGAAATTGAAAACATGAAAATTAAAGTTTAAATAGTTTAACTCATCATGGATTATGGCATTTATTGACATTATGACATAATCATTTGCAAAAAGTAAAAAGTAGTGGCATTTGGACTTGTACACTTTCATGTTTTATTTTCATCTTTTTCTTTTGGGGTCTATATTTTTCTTTTAAGTCCTTTGATCTTTCTTTTAGGACTTTTCACCCTCTTTTTGATTTTTTGATTTTTTTCAAATCACGGGAAAACAAATTGCAAAAAGCAAGGTATGTACATATTTTAAAAGGCTATCAAAAGTCAATTCAAAATTATGAATCCTATATTTATAGGACCCTAACACATGGCTCTTATGAGCAAATGTATTGGGATTGAACCATCTTCCTTTCACGAAGAAGTGCATCAACCAACTTGGGTTGATGCAATGGTCGAGGAGTATGACTCAATTGCCAAGAATAGTGCATGGGAGATTGTCCCAAGGCCAGTCAAAAAATAAACGGTTGGATTGAGATGGATCTACAAGGTAAAGTAAGCTGCTGATGGGAGTGTGGAGAAATACAAGGCCAGATTTGTGGCTCGGGGATTCTCACAGATCGAGGGGATCAATTATGATGAGACTTTTGCACCTGTTTCAAGGTACTCTTGCATTAGATCCATACTTTCACTCTCAGTGCATATGGGTTGGCGCATTCATCAGATGGATGTGAAAACTGTGTTTCTCAATGGGATCATTGAGGAAGAAGTGTATATAGATAAGCTTGAAGTTTTTTAGATATTTAATAATGAGTCGCATGTGTTCTGACTCAAGAGAGCACTGTATGGGTTGAAGCAAGCACCTTGTGCTTGGTACACTTGCATAGACAACTATTTCACCATACTAGGCTTCACCAAAAGTGAAGCAGATGCAAACCTGTACCAGATTTTGGTTGAGGGTAAGCTATTGATTATTCTTCTTTATGTTGATGATCTAATTTTGACTGGTGATGAGCAGTTGATACACTCATGCAAGGAGGATCTTGTAAGGGAGTTCAAAATGAAGGACATGGGACTCCTTCATTATTTCCTTGGATTGGAAATATGGCAGCAGGATGGTGAAATTTTGTGTCTCAAGGCAAGTACGCCAAGGAGATACTAGGTAAGTTTCACATGGAGAGCTGCAAACCCATGGATACTCCTCTTCCATGAAATTGGAGGAAAGAGGATGCTACTTCTGGAGAGGTATTGGATGCTACTGTCTACAGGCAGTTAGTTGGTTCATTGATGTATCTAGTGAACACTAGACCAGACATTTTCTACGCAGTTAACCGGTTGAGACAAGCTATGGTTAAACCTACCAAGCTATTTTAGAAGGCGAGGAAGCATGTCTTCAAATACTTGAGGGGAAAATTAGAGTATGGTATATGGTACAAATGGACAAAGG
This sequence comes from Pinus albicaulis, assembly GCA_034641835.2. NCBI lineage: Eukaryota > Viridiplantae > Streptophyta > Pinopsida > Pinales > Pinaceae > Pinus > Pinus albicaulis. The sequence continues at coordinate 1,309,716,689 of CM076574.1, forward strand.
GAGTGAAGCTTCAAGGCTTCACGGATGCAGATTAGGTGGGCATTCCATCAGACAGAAAGAGCACATCAGGAGGGATCTTCAGCATAGGATCGACAACAGTTTCTTGGTACATCAAGAAGTAGTGATTTGTGGCACTCAGTTTAGGGGAAGCAGAATACATGGCAGCAAGTCAAGTTGCATGTGAGGCTATCTGGATGAGAAATATCTTGGTTGGTTTGTTTGATTCTTAGATGTATCCAACAGTGATACATTGTGACAATTAGAGTTGCATTAAACTCTCGATTAATCTTGTGTTTCATGATAGGTCCAAGCACATAGATATCTGGTACCATCATATCAGAGATTGTGTGTAGAGAAGAATAATGTTGCTTCCATACATTCCCACGGAAGATGAGGATGTAGATATTCTGACGAAGGTGCTCACCAGGAGAAAATTTGAATACCATATAGGCAGGATTGGGGTGAAGGATAATCCCTTTCTTGTTGAGAGGGAGTGTTGAAATTCAACAAGAAAATTTTAGTACCCACACCTAGTGCATTCAGCACCTACACTAGGGTGGGGCCCACACGGCTAAATTTGGTGCATGTCTATTTTAGTTATCCCTTAATTAAGATGGGCAATAAAATGTAATCTAGTCTCAAAGTAACTTGTAATAGTTAAATTAGTGTGATAAACTTAGTTAGCTCATGAATTTTGATTGGAGGTAGTTGGTGAGGCATGCAAAGCAATTCTAGTTGTAACAGAGGTCGAAGTGCAGTGGTGCAATAGTTAATGCATGTTGTAAATCAATTTAACTTAGTTAAGTGAGTTAAAGTCAGTTGTGCTAGTTGTAACTGAAGATACACTAGTGAGAGATCAAGTAAATTAAATATTATTTAATTCACATGCAGTGATCTCACATGCAACTGATGTTTTACTATTATTAGCTACATGCATGTCATATCCAGTGGAGACCCAGTTGAGATCTAGGTGAAAGGGAAGTTGACTATTAGTTATAGGATTATTGGGTTGCACCCATGCAATCAAGCACCCATTGGAGTGCCCATGATACTTGTGCAGTCAAGGAAGGCCAAAATTCCTATTCTTTAGGGATTGCATTCATCAGGGATTGCGCAAGCAAGACAAGTTGTTTGGAGGTAGTAAATTGGCTAAGTATTGGTGAGTTTTATGTGTGGCAGTGTGAGACAATTAGTTGAGTACATGAGGGCTCTTGTGAGAAGAGTTGTATGTAATTGTTTCATGATTCCATGCGATCTCCACCGTGGGGTCCATCGCACATCATTAATCGCATATTGCAATCACAATGTCCAAGGTCTGCTACACCATAGTATCGTTGATCGCCGATGTCGCTAATCGCACATCGCAATCGCAAGTTCAAAGTTCATTCCGCGAAACCATTTGTTTCGCCGATCGCCAATTGTGACGTGGGCTCCACTCGTACATCGTGCATATGAAAGTTTTATGTTCCAGAAATTTATTTATTTATTGTAATTTTGTTTTATGTTCTTATTACGGTGTGCCATATAAAAGGAATGAAAAGCCCGTAGGCTTATTGTAGCATTGCATTGTATTGTATTGTTGTGTTGTATTGCTGTGTAAGCCCGCAGGCAGGGAAAACACAGTGAAGCATAACAAAGCACTATTTTGTGCATTTTGAGAGATAGAGAGAAGTTGTGTGAGCACTGTGTCTGTAGCAGTCAGTCCAGTTTTTTTTGTAAATCCCTCACAGGAGGAAGAAATCTATCATTTTGTAATAGTTTTAGTTCTGTTAATGAAATAGAAAGCTATTTTATGCCATCTATGTCCAACCGTAAGCAAATTTAATTTTATTCTCTATGTTAGAAGGAGAGTATTATTCTCTCAGCCATTGTTCTGGAATTATCAGAAATTCCAACATCTCATAGTGCATAAAAATATCCAAAATGTTGATTTCTGAGAGTGCGACACTCTTCAAGAACTTCCACAGTCCTTTCGGTGCTCGACAAGCCTCTAAGAGCTTCAGGAATTTAATTCGACTTGAATGCATAAGCCTGTGTGGGGAACATAAATATTCAACTTAAATTATGGTGATTGTATCTTCATCATAAGTCGCAATGATCAGGAGACAAACAGAAGTGACATTTAGTATTTGTTTTTCCTCTACTACAACAAGATGGGCATTGTAATCCTAAAAAAATTCAGGATCTAAACATTTGCATGTGTATGGAAGTCCAGGAGATTCATTTCATTGTTGGTTATGATGGTTGTTGTGAGTTGAAAAAGAGTACACGGGATGATGCAACTAAGTAGTTCTGGCACGATTCAAACTGCCCCATTTATTGAAATAAGAGTTGAAGCACAACCATATATGGCTTGGAAATCCTACTCTCTGGTGATTTTTTAAAATAAATTTATCTATCTATTTTTTTTCAAACAACGTGAAAATTGAGAAAAAGTACTATAACTTAATTGATTCAAACTAACACTGTGCCTAGAATATATCATGCCCAAAATTCATAGTTAATAGTGAAATATTTTACTTCAATTATTTTAATCAAGAATATATTTTCCATATTAAAATAATATTTTTATTATTAATACATTTTAAATCGAGTTGTTTTTAGTGAATTTTTTTGGAAGTTTTTTTGGTGGATTTTTCTGGTCTAATTTCTCTAAAATCCGACAAGAATTTATTGAAATCACAACTTTGATGGGTAACCCCTGCACAATCGAAGTGCCCTGAGGATTTTTTAGGGTTTTAAATTCATATATATATAGTAAAGAAAATAGTTTAAATAACACAAATCAAGATTTCACCTCAAATTTTTCCACCAATTCCGTCACCGAAATCCAAAAAGTCGCACGAAAGACAAATCCTTTTTAAATACCCATCCTTTTCTTTCTACTATAGATAGAATATTTTTTGGCTGGCTATTAATATTTTTTCAAAAGACATTGAAAAAATTATAGGTATCCTTCAAAGTTCAATCTTTTTGAGTCTTTCACTACTAAGAGATAGAAATATATAAAATGGTATTCTATCCCATTTAAAATTGAATTTAATGTTTTTAATGTTGGAATATATACATACTACCCTGGTTAAATTTTACAGGTCCCCTTACCCATCATATAATATTTCCTTTTACCAGTCTCATTTAACTTGAAAGCAAAAAGCACAATGTATACTTGCAAATATTGAAGTGAATGCAATGAAACTTTGAAGAGATTAGGGTGAAAAACAGTGTGCCATTACTATAAGTTAATTTCCAAAGTTTCATTTTTAATTAGATTCATTTTTCAAAAAATCTATCATTTTAGTTTAAATTTCATTAAGATTTTGCTAAAATGATGTCCAAGGGTCTTCAAATGAAAGTAAAGGCTAGTAGAGGAGCCAAAAATGGAACTATTTCAGGATTTAATCACGGACATAAAGCTAGTGGATATACCTACTATGAACGACAAATTTACTTGGAATAATAAATGAGGAGTTTCTTATCAAGTTGCATCCAGATTGGACAGGTTCATTACCTCAAAAGCTTCAATTAGTATGGATGTGTTTTATGGAGTAGCTATCCTCCCTACTTTGGGTCAGATCACTGGCCCATAAACATGGAAATTGACATGAAAGAATGTCGGAAGAACCATCCATTTAGATTTGAAACCTTTTGGTTGCAGGATCCTAAATTTTTAGAAAAAGCCAAAGGATGGTGGCAAGAGAGTCATATTCAGGGTCAAACAGAATGCACTCCTTTCAACTCCGATTGAAAAGTCTAAAGAAGGAAATAAAAAATGGAATAAAACTAAGTTTGGTAACATTCGACACAATAAGGAAAGATTGCAATGAGAAATGAAGCGGGTAAAACAAAAAGTGATTATGAATGGAAAGACGGAGGCTCTTGCCTTGGAAGAAGGAAACCTCCTAACCCGACTGGAAGAAATAAGGAAGCAAGAAGAAATATTATGGAAACAAAAATCTTGAGTTCAATGGCTAAAATAAGGGGCAAAAATACAAACTTCTTTCATAAGGAAATGATCCTGAGAAGACAGCACAACCAAATATTTTCTCTAAAAGATCCCAATGGAAATCGAGTTCTTCAACATAATGAGATGGAAACCATGTTATTAACTCATTTTAGTGACATCCTGACATAATCGGTTCAAAATAGAACATCAACCATTGAGAGAATCACTAGAAACATACCTACAATTGTTAGCAGGGACCAAAACTTGGCCCTACTTAGGGAAATCAATTTTGAAGAGGTTGAAGAGGTAGTTAGAAATCTGACTAAAAATAAAGCCCCATGACCTGATGGATTTATAGCAGAATTCTACCAAACTACTTGGGCATTTATGGGAAATGATATCTGGGAATTGGCAGAAGAATCTCTGCGTTCACGACAGGTCTATCCAGCCCTTAACTCCACCTTTATCTCTTTAATCCCCAAGTAGGAAAATACAGATGTCCCAGTTGGATTCCGTCCTATTTTCTTATGTAATTTCATTTATAATATCCTATCGAAGATCATGGTCAACAGATTAAAACCTATTCTCCCAAGTCTTATCTCTCTGCAACAAATAGGTTTTGTGAAAGGAAAACGAATCCTGGATGGTATAGTAATGTCACAGGAAGCTATTCACTCTCTTCACACCCTTAAAGTGAAAGGTATGTTAATAAAACTCAATATTTCTAAAGCTTATGATCATCTAAGTTGGTCTTTTATGAAAGCAGTACTTGAAGCCTTTGGCTTTGATAAAAGATGGATTCTTTGGTTAATGTCTTTCATTTCTTCCCCTAAATTTTCAATCCTTCTTAATGGTATTCCTTCCAACCCCTTTAATTTTTCTAGGGGGCTTCGACAAGGAGACCTCCTATCCCCTTTTCTTTTCATCATAGCAGTAGAGGGTCTTGGATGTCTCATTAAATCTAAGCTTCATGGGGGGCAATTGAAGGGGCTGAACCTTTGGGGACCAGATCTAACCCTCTCTCATCAACATTTTGTAGATGACATCATGCTCTTCTATCAAGCTACCTTAAGAGAAGCTATGGCCATTTTATCTATTCTTAAAGACTTCATGGCTACATCTAGGACTGTCATAAAAAGTGACAAATCTAATGTCTATTTTTTTAATACTATTGATGTCTCTCAAAGGTTCCTAGCCTGTACTCTGGGTTTTAATCTAGGTTTTCTTCCCATGAAGTATTTAGGTATTCCCCTTAGCCTTAGTTCCCTTAGGGTTTCAGGATAGAAATATTTCCTTAACCTTATTCAGAGCCATCTACATAATTGGGCACTTTGTGTTCTCAATGCCCCTAGTCGGGTGGTCTTATTGCGCTATGCTATCCAATCCATCCCAATTTACCAGTTATTAGGGTAGGCTTCCCCCAAAACCATCTGCAATAATATGGTAAAGATATTCAAAATATTTTGTGGAAGGGCACTCAACAAACACAGAAATTCACTCTTCTCTCCTGGGATAAGCTCACTAAACTCAAAAAATCTTTCGAATTGGGATTACGAGACCCATACATGCTAAACAAGGTGATGGGAGCTAAAATTTGGTGGAGATGGATCCAAGGAGGTACAGACCTATGGAAAATTATTTGGGAGAGGAAATATGAAATGCTCTAAACAACTGTTGGAAAATTGAAAGTTGGTGTTACCCCAAAAGGATCTAACATCTGGATTCTGGAAGCCATTAATAGAGACCTTATTTGACAACATAGCTTCTGGGAAATTCAAGGTGGTAACACAACTCTATTTTAGGAAGATTCTTGGCAGCAAAGGGAAAAACTATTCAGTCGTTTAGACTTAGGAGAGATCTTCCTTTTCACCAATCTGTCAAATATAAGATCGGTAGCTAATGACTGGATTGGGGAGAATGAGGGGCAATGGAGAAAATGGAAAGGAAAATAACATTGGCCGAATGCCCCTGAAACACTTCAATGGAACAATTATGAAAAAGAAATGAAAACCAGGAAACTGGTTTCAACAAATGGATAAGATATCCTAAGGTGGGGATACCATAATAAAGGAATGCTTACCATACAAGAAGGGTATTGTATTAAATCAAACAATCTACACAGTATCACAGTCGTGCTTTGGCAAAAAATCTGGGCAGCTAAACACTGGCCGAAAATTGAACATTTCCTCTAGCTTATAAGTCATCGTAAAATACTTACCTGGGATCAACTGCAGAAAATAGGGATGCAGTGCCCTTTGCTATGCATAATGTGTAATAGGCATGATGAAAGTATTGAGCATGTATTAAATACCTATGATCTGACTGGAAAAATTTGGCAGAACATTGTTGTGGTCTTTTGACAAACTATCAGGGACAATACCAGAACCACCGAGACCATTGTAAATTGGAGAAAAGGGGGATATATATGCGCAGTGCTCAATAGAGCTTGGAGTTTATCTATGGGGTTTCTTCTTTGGGCCATATGGAAAGAAAGGAACCACAAAATATTCAGGGACGAGACTAGACAGAAAGACCAAATCTGGCAGGTAACCCTTGAAAATATCTGCAAGACCATCTTAGTTGAAAAATGGAACGAGGAAGACTGGACAACAAATGGAAACGAATATTTCATCCTTTCCATGCTAAACCTAAAACCCCAAATGTTGGCTCGGACTTTATGGAAAATCAAACAACCTAGGAAAAACCCTCTGGACAAGTTTCAGATGCTACAACTAGGGTTTCTGAAACTAAATTATGATGGGGCCTCTAAGGGAAACCCTGGACAGGCAGGAGCAGGTGGAATTTTCCGGAACTCCCAAGGATCAGTTTGCAGAATATATGCAATGGAATTAGGGTTTGACACTAATAATGGAGCATAATTAATGGCGGTCAAACAATGCTTGATAATAGCAGCCAAAGAAAACTACCACAGAAACATTATTGAAGAAGACTCAGCTATGGTAATAGGGATATTACAAAAGCTGCAACAGGGGACTCCATGGGAGAAAATAATTCAAGGCTAGAGGACCGCATGACTTATCCATGAACTCAGTTTAATTATTCATGATATTGGTTACCTTATCCCATCGCATGTTCATAGAGCTAGGAATGAGGTAGTGGACTACCTAGCTAACTACGAGTGTAGCAATGAGGGTCGCCAGCTTGACATTAATTAATCTTGCAGGGCATGGGACATTAAGATACATCCACTACAGGTCATCATAGAAAGTGATAAGGATATTTCTCAACACCCCCGATCGGGGTGCCACACAGAGGCTGATGGGAGACGTGAGGTGTCACGCGGCGGCGTGCACCACACGGTCACTCAAGCTTAAGGTTGGCAGGCAAATAATAGGTTGTACATTCACACGTCGGTTCATTATGGCTGCCGAAAACATTGCTGGAAGACAACTAATGCTATCAGAGCAGTTTGGGAAACAACGTAAACATCAGAAGGGGTTAATACAAGCCGCGGAAAGGAAGGGGAACATTGTTCTCAGGCGGAATTTGGAAGGAGGAGTAGTGTGGAAGAAGGCTGAAGGTTTGCGACTTCTTCTGATTACTTGGTTCGTGATGTATCTCCTTAAAATGAATATAGAGGTGATTCATATGGTTGGTAACATAGTAATTTTCAGGGTTGACATATATCGATTACTCAATTCGTATGCTCCTGTTCACTGTCTTATTTTTTATGGAGGATACTGAAACTTAATGGGTTTGCATGTTGCTCATCACTGCAGGTGTTTGTTGAATTATGGTTCTTTTTATAGCTACAGTTTAGTTTCTTTGCTTGCATTGATCAGGAGATCAAGTCATATGCTGAAAAATGAAAGTGCTCAAAATAGGTCTGAACTTGAGCGACCAGAAAGGTCTCGTCGTTGCGATTATGGCATCGCGAATGGTTCAAAAAATCGATGTCATATGAGGAATATATAGAGTTCTGTTCGTTTTCCCAAACAACAAAATTTTGGTGATTGGATGCCCAATCAGTAGTTAGGTACTGTCAGTAGGAATATTCTTGGAATATTCCACTTCTTCTGAGCCAACGGGATGGCGCCACATGGCACATTGTGGGTTGTTGTTTGTTTATTGTATGAAGTTGTTTTATGGTTGTTAGATGAGGTTTTGATAAGTCAATGGATGAGCGACATGTGGCAAGCCCGCAGGCCACCACGTGTCCTCAGAATGTTGGTGTAAAATTTTTATGCAGCTCTGGAGGGTCAAACGCGCGACCTCTTGTCCGCTCGCAAGAGCTTTTACCAATCCGCCTATAAAATGTTACTTGACCTTATACAATGAAAAGTTAGTTTTATGGTTTATTTGTTTTAGTGTTGGGGGCTGAGGAGGCCAACCCCCCTGTCATGTAACCATGTGCTCAGGACCATGGCTCCGCTCTAACTGTAGCATCAAACCTTATCGGTGCGACGACTCCAGTCACATGATGGTGTTTGCGGAACGATTCGTTTGGATTTCTGTATAACCATAAGCTTCAGCGAGGGTATGTAATGGTTTTTCACATGCAGATTTCAATGTTTAAAGCGACGGTTAAAGGCTTGCGGAATCACTACTCTAGGTTCCAAGACTGTTCGGTGGAAGTTCAAACGGTTAGCACAAAGGTTACGGCAGGGTTGGCATGTGACCACCTGGCCACTACCACTTAATTCCAAGTTAAAATGTCCAATATATTTGGAGCGCTCCCCTAAGTTTTCGGTTTAGCCATCAAATTAACTTTAGTTAACTACCTGTCTCCACATTTAGTGGAGTTTTTCTAGTTGTCATTGAAAAAAATGCATTGAGAGGTCAAATTTCGACCAATTTTGGTAAAACAAGAGTCTACCTAGACTAATTTGAGCATTCTGGAGTCATTGGTGCAGAGAAAATAACCATTAGAGGCCTAAAAACATATGTAATTTACAATTTTGAGCATAATGACAAAGAGGGACATGCCATTGGGAGCTGGACCAGCAGATGTAGCCCAGGAGGGGTGAACTACTTCATCATGCATACTATGTAAAACTTATGTGTGAATGTTTTTCTCTATTATGCACTGATGTTCATTGTTTTTAAGGCTTATTTAAATTCTTAAAGTTCACTAATTCATCTAATTTTCATGGTTAAAACTCTCATTCCTTAAGAAAACATATCGTGACAATGTGTACATGTTTATTTAACTGAAAGGACACTTAGCACAGTAGAACTAATACACTCCTTTCAGATCAAGTTGGTATCATAGCTAGAGTTTTATCTCTGGCGTTTTTATGTGCAAGGATTTGTTAACTATTTGCAATGGTTTTCATGCTTACTAGGTTCAAGCTTAAGAGAGGAGAAGGAAAATTGGTGGAAGCAAGAGGTTCTCAAAGTGAGCCACAACAAAGGAGGGAAAGATTTCCACATTCTCCACCACCTAGTTCACCTCCAAGAGAAGCAGAAGCAACATCAATCATGCGTCTAGGAGAAGAAGAAACCCATGAAGAGGTGGATCCCAAAGAGGAATAAAGAGTGTTTAGGAAATCATTCCTTGACATGAATGAAATGGTGAAAGTCCTTTATCAAGAAAGGAATCAAAGAATAGAAGGAGAAGGATTTAAACTTCACAAGGAAGGTCATGGATCATCAGGAGGTCACAATAATGAAGATAAATCCAAGAAGGGTAATGGAGGAAATGGAGATAGAGGAAAGTCACCATCATCACCCTCATCATCATCTTCATCATCCTCTACTTCATCTTCAGTACATCAGCCATACAAATCAATGAACACTGGTAAAAGTCCTTTTCTAAAACTTGATATTAAGTTTTAATTGGCAATGTTTGATGGTGAAGTTAATGCAGAAAAGCTAGATAATTGGATTAGGAAATTAGAGGTCGATTTGAGAATCCAAAATTTTCATGATGATGACACCAAAATACAACTAGCTTCATTGAGAATGTAAGGTGCAACACTTGTTTGCTGGCAAGCCAAGACAAAGGAGGAGATCAAGAAATATGGTAAGATTATTTTATCATGGACTGATTTCATTTCTACAATAAAAAAAGTTGTTTTATCCATTAGCTCACATGAAGAAAGCCATAATAGTCTGGCAAAATTTTAAACAATTGAAAGGACAAAATGTACAAGTGTATACTCAAGAATTTAGGAGAAGAGCTCTTTTAGTAGGAGTAGATTTTCATAGCCAAGACACTTTTCTGAAGTATATAGGAGGGTTACATACTTACCTAAGACATACAATCCTCATTTTTAACCCTACAAGCCTAGATGAAGTTTTTGTTCAAGCCACACATTTAGAGGTAAGGGGAAAACAAAATTTATATGGGAATGAGGAAAATGAGTTTAAAGGCAAATGGAAGAAAAAGAGAAATGAAAATACTAGAAAAGAGAAGGGAAAATTATTTTGCAAACACTGTTCTAAAACTAACCATGATGAGGACCATTGTTGGAAACTTCATCCAGAGTTGAAACCAAAAAGTTTTAAAGCCAAAGAGAAAGCCAAGGAGAAAGGAAAAACTGTTGCAATAGCTGAACAAGACCTAGGGTCAGATTCAAGATATGAAACAAAAAGCATAGCTATGGGACTAAAGAATTTAAAGTGGAAATAGATGGAAATTAAACCTAGTTCTAGTATATGTAACTGTCACATAGAAGCTCAAAGTGAAGAAAAGCGAATTGAACTGTTTCATGTGAGGGTCATTTCCAAACATACCAAGGTTGACACATTGTTTGACAGTGGGTCACAAGCAAATTTAATCTTTGAAGACCTGGTCAAGAAACTTAAGCTTGATACCATTCCACATCTGAAACCATATCTACTTGGTTGGAATTTTAAGGATGCAAATTTACAGGTTTCAAAGAAGTGGATGTTGTGCTTTGCAATAACTGCACATGTCATTGACATAGTTGAATTAGATGTTGTTCCACTTGGTATAACATGTATGGTGTTGCAAAGTCCTTACTTGTATGATAGGAAAGTTATCTTCCATCACCATGAGAACAAATACCATTTATTCAAATATGGCAAGGAGTATAGTGTGAGAGTTCATCGCAAAAAACTAGACACTTCTTTAGTTAATGCAGGGAAAATGAAGAGGCTTGTCAATGGAAGCCAAAAATTAACATTGATGATGATTAAACAAAGAGAAGTTTTACATAATAATTTTCATGAAAATGCTGACGTATGTAATGAGTTGTTTCAGTTTGAAAATAGGTTGTCTAAGAAAGAAGATGACAAGCAGTTGCAGCAGTCAACATTGGTGTTGAACGATGCTGAAAACAAAGTGTCAGTGCAAGAAGTTGCAAAGGTCCAAGAGAGGGCAAAGCAACTTGAAAAAGAAGGCACATGATTCATAAATGTTCATTGCTGGTTTCAGAAAGGCATGGTACAATGGCGAAGAAACTTGGTCAGGAATCGACTTAAGTTCAAGGCTAAATCAACAAAAAACCGCCATAAGGACAGGATGCAAGGTGAGAGTAATTCCAAGTTTTCTTTGATTATAGACCAATGTAGAAACAAAATGTTTACTACAAAGATAGGTTCTTGTTCTGAAAATTCAGTAAATATGTAGCATGACTATGTCAAAGTCAGCAATGTTTGGTCGATGGGATCAAGGAAAAAAATTTTGTTTCATGAAAAGCTCCAATTAATGAAATTAGGGAAATTTCAGTGGATAAAGATTGGAAGAGTGGGGACACAGTCTCCTCATCTTCATGTTCAGTAGTCCAAAGAGCTTTTGGGGTCCGAAATATTCCCAGTGGGGAGGTGTGATAAGGAGATCAAGTCATATGCTCACAAATGAAAGTGCTTGAAAAAGGTCCAACCGGAAAAGTCTTGTCGTTGCAATTCCAACTCCGCGAACGATTCAAAAACCCGATGTTGTATGAGGAAGATATTGCATTCTGTTTGTTTTCCCAAACAACAAAATTTTGGTGACTGGATGCCCAGTCAGCAGGCAGATACTGTCAGTACGAATATTCTTTGAATATTCCTTTTCTTCTGAGCCAACGAGATGGTGCCACGTGGCACATTGTGGGCCGTTGATTGTTTATTATATAGAGTTATATTCTGGCCGTTGGATGAGGTTTTGATCAGCCAATGGATGAGCTACACGTAGCAAGCATGCTGGCTGCCACGTGTCCTTAGAATGGTGGTGTAAAATTTTTATGGAGCTTCGTAGTGTCGAACTCATGACCTCCTGTCCGCCCGCAAGAGCTTTTGCCAATATTCCTATACAATATTACTTAACCTTATATAATGCGAAGTTAGTTTTATGGTTGAATTGTTTTATCATTGGGGGGTGGGGAGGCCAGCCCCCTTGTCATGTAACCATGCGCCGAGGACCGTAGCTCCGCTCTAACTACAGCATCAAACATTAACAGCGTGACAACTCCAGTCACATGACAGTGTTTACAGAACAGTGCGTTTGGACGGTTGTATAACCATAACCTCAGGGAGGGATATGTAATGGTTATTCACATGTGGAGTTTAATGTTTAAATTAGGAATAAGGCTTGTGGAACCACTACTCCGGGTTCCAATACTGTTCGGTGGAAGTTCAAACTGTTAGCGCGAAAGCTACGGCAGGGTTAGCAGGTGACCACCCCACCACTAACACTTAATGCCAAGTTAAATTTTCTGATATATTTGGAGTGCACCCCTAAGTGATCAGGAGATCATTTCCAAGTTTTGAAAATTTGCTCAAAAATGGAAGTGCTCAGAAATGTTTGCAACCTGAACGATCGGAAAGGTCTCGTTGCTGCAATTTTGGCATCATGAATGGTTCTCAAAACCGAGGTTGTATGAAAAATTTATTGAGGTTTGAAATCTCCAGTAAACTCCAAAATTCACTTGACCAAGTTTTACTTTATAAATTTATGAAAAATTTAAAAAATAATATTCTGGGAATATTCCCCAAAATATTTCTTGGAGGGCGAATCGAACGAGGACGAGTGCCAGCGCTGGATTGGTGGATTGTTTGACTGTGTGTGTGGCGGACCAATCGAAGGCTACCATGTGGCAGGTCTAGAGGCCGCCACATGGCCCTAGGGCATGAAGAATTTGGCTATTTAAAAATTTGGTTAGGCACTACAGGATTCGATCTAGGGTTTCCCACCCATCAACCCACAGGCTTGACCGACCAGGCTATATGTTGGTTCTTATTAACTATATGAACCACATTATATTTGAATTATGAAATTTTAACCAGCAGAAAAAATATAAGGGCTAGCCCCGACACCATGCGACCATCTCCTCCATGACCAGGGCGCTCAAGAACCGACAGTTTCCATTGGCCTAACTGTACGCAGTCATCATGGTCATGTGACCACTTGACAATAAATGCAAAGGATGGCTGGTTTAATAAGCCGCAGTTTCCCCGGCGACTAGGGCGGCGGTCCATGTGACCCCGCTCAACGTAACATTTAATTTAACGCTAGACATTCCACCAAATGTGGGGCGTGGTTCTGCTATTTTCGGGGATTTGGCAAAAATGGTGCTCCTAACTTGAGTTCTCCCACTTTTAGTGGGGTTTTTGGTGGACATTGGGAATTTTTGTTGCAGAAGCCATAACTCTCTCATTATTGAACCAAATTGGGTGAAATTTTACTCAATTTTGGGTCTATTCGACCATCTGAATAGTTTGGAATAGGTTTCAGGTCGAGCAGAGGTGATCTGCAACAATGTTTTCTTTGAGGAATATGAAGAAGCCATCAGGGCCATCCTGGAGAAGGCACTGTATTGGGTAATATTTCATTGTCTAGTGTGAAAAAAAGCCATTTATAGCTATTTTCTATCTTCTCAAGCTGAATTTATAGCTGGTTTTTCCTATTGAGGCATATTTTTACCTATGTAACCATTTTGAGAAAATTAATAGAGAAAGGACATGCCATTAGGGAGCCTTGGACCGACAGATGTAGCCTAGGAGGGGTGAACTGCCTCAACAATTTTCTATGTTATGTGATGGTGAATTTTATTTGCTGTGTATTTCTGCTATGATATGTTAAACAATAAATTTACTTAACTAATCCTCACACATAAAACTCAGAAAAATAACAAAAACTACTTTGCTTAACCTGCAAATCATGGAGAACACTTTGCACACTTTATTATATCAGAATGGATACTTTGCATAGCGTAACAAATATAATCCATTTCAGATCAGGTTGGTATCAGAGCTGGTGTTTTTGAGCATTAGGAGAGCTAGTGTTTCTCTCTGTATTGTTCTTGTCCAAAAGGATTTGTTTAAAAGTTTGCATTATAATCCTTGCAAGTAGTGCAGAGCCATTTTGGGGTAGCATTTGTTGTAGGTTTTTGAGGCTTACTAGGCTAAGTTTGCTAGAGGGTGAAGGAATAGCTATGGATAGCTAAGTCTTGGACAGGAAAAAAAGGAAGAAAGGGATGAAGGCTTCTTCCTTACCCCAAAGTACCTTAAGGTCAACATTGAAACACAAACCCTCTTGACGATTGTTTGTTAAGAAACTCTTGGAGTTTGTTTGTTGTTTGGCTGCTTGAATACGAGTTTGTCTTTATAGCCATTTGGTTAAAACATCTTTGTCATTTGTTTTGAAAGCTTTCAGAACTTTATTGAAGTTCATTTTGTTCATTGACATCATAATGACATCTTCTACAAGTGAAGTTTCCTCCTTCACAAGATTCTTCGATGATGATATGAAGCGTGACTTTATTATATTGAAGGACATGGTGCATATTTTGTTTAAGGATAAAAGAGAAAGAACTGAACTTCGTGAACAGTTGTTTGCCATGAAGGAAGAGAAGGAAGAAATTCTTCAAAGATTGCATGATATGGAGAGGCATCTCCATCAAGCCCAAGAGGCTTTGACCAAGAAAATGCATGAGGAAGAGGTAATCCATTCTAATTTGTCTTTAGTTTCCTCATTAGAAAGATGTGTTGGTTCTTTCGAAAAACATACAAGAGTTATAGGGTCCAAATTAATGATTAAAATGGGCTATGAAGGCAAAGGGTTAGGCAAGTATGCACAAGGCATGGTTGAACCTGTTTTGGTTGAGGAACGACCCAAGAATCTTGGTCTTGGTTATGTGCAATTTAATGGCGAAGACTCCAAAGCCATGAAGGCATGTGAGGCTATTTCAAAGAGAACCTTTATTCCAAGAACACTATTACCGATGAAATAGGTAACCGCACTGTTACCTACTTTTTTTGGTAGCATAAAAAGCACCCGATTTTGAAAAGTGGTGATGCAGAATCACCCCTTTTTTTTGTGCACATTTTTGACACACTAATATTTTTATTTATGAAGTATGAATATTTGTTTTAAAATGTTAGTGATTTTCATGCTAATTTTGAAACGTATTGATGCAGCATCAACCTTTAATTTTTAGAGTGGTGATTTCCATGTTGGTAATAAAACACAAAACTTAGATAAAATATATATATATATATAAACAATAAAAAAACCAATAAAAATGTAAAAAAAAACAAAATTAACACGTAAAAAAAATAAAAAAAAAATAAAAAAATATTATATCTAAAGAAATGACAAAATTTGAAAAAAAAAACACATAATTTAAAGAAAAAAAAAACTAAAATTAACCCCAAAAAAAAAAAAAAAAAAAACATCAAAAACATTTTTTTCTAAGTTATTAAAAAAAACCATATAATTAAAAAAAAAAATTAAATAGAAAATTTTAAAATAATTTAAATTACAAAATTAAAATTTAGATAAAAAAAATAAAATACAAAAAAGAAAAAATTAAATTTAAAAATTAAAATTAAAATAATAATAATAATAAGAAAACAAAAATACAAATTTTAAAATTAACAAAAAAAACAAAATTGAAAATTGAAAAAGAAAATTAAAATAAAAAAAACTATCATTAAAAAACAAAAAAAAAATGAAAAAAACCATGTGCAAATAATTAAAAAACAAATATCCATAAATTTACTGTTTTTTTTTTAAATGAAAAAATTTATAAAATTAAAAATGAAAAACTAAATAAACTAAAAGATTAAAACAAAAATTAAATTAAATTAAAATTTAATAAATTTAGTAATTAAATTTTAAATTTTAAAAAATAATTAACTAAAATATAAAATTTAAAAACAAAATTAAAAAAAAAAACAAAAAAAATTAAAGCAAATTAAATTTAAAATAAAAAATTTGAATTAAAAAAAATAATTTTAAACTTTTTGCATTAAAAAAAAAAATAAATAAATAAATTAAAAAAAAAAAAAAATTGATCGGGTAGGCGCTCGCCAATTCCGCTCCCCGCCCAGTGATAACGATTTACCAGATTAAGGCTGGAAAGTATGGTATGCAACCTCGTCGTCAAAGATACCTTGTCGCTACTCCTGGCTGATAAGCTCCATTCCGGAATCGCCTGGTTTACGGAGAGCGATTCCGAGGATCGCCCTCCCGTGGCGGGAGGCCGATTCCTGGAACCATCCTCTCGCGGCGGGAGGCCGATTCTGGGAATTGCCCTCCCGCGGCGGGAGGCTGATTTTGGGAATTGCCCTCCCGCGATGGGAAGGCGATTCCGGGAATCGCCCTCCCGTGGCCGGGAAGCCCGGAATTGTCCTCCCGCTGCGGGAGGGCGATTCCCGAAATTGGCCTCCGCCACCCCTTGGGCGGGAGGCCAATTGGCGGCGCCACCACAATCAATTTTTTTTTTTTTTAATTTTTAATAAATTTTATTTATTTATTTATTTTTTAATTTTTTTAATTTTTTTTTTAGTTTTTTTAATTCAAAAAATTTATTTATTTTTTTAAATTTAATTCATTTTTTTTTTCTAAATTTTCTTAATAATTTTTATTAAATTTTGTATTTTTTTTTAATTTAATTGATTTTTTTATAAACTTTTTCATATTTTTTCTTTATTATTAAATTTTATGTTTAGTTTTTTCATTTAATTTTTTAAAATTTAATAAATTTTTTATTTTTTATTTTTTAAATTTATTTGAATTTAATAATTTTTTTTAAATTTTTTATTTTTTTATTATTATTTTTTTCACTACACAAAATTTTTATATTTTTTTTATTTCAATTAAAATTGTGTATTTAAAATTAGATTTTTTATTTTTATTTTTTTATTTATTTTTATTTTTATTTTTAAATTAAAATTAATATTTTCAAATTAATTTGTTTTTTATTTTATTTTTTTATTTAATTGATTTTTAAAGTTTTTATTTTAACAATGTTCTTTTTTTCTTTATATTTAATTTAATTTTTTTTTAAATTTAATAAAATCTAATGTATATATTTTTAATTTAAGTTTATATATATATATATATATATATATATATATATATATATATATATATATATATATATATATATATATATATATATATATATATATATATATATATATATATATATATATATATTATTTTTTATAATTTAAATTTAATTTAATTTTTTATAATTTCTTTCTTTTTTTATAATTTTTTTTTTTATTATTTAATGTTTTTATTTTGTTTTTATTTTTATTTTTTTTTATTTCTATATATTTTGAAATTTTAATCTTTAATTTTTTTTTTCTTTCTTAAATTTTAGGTTTTTTTTAATGTTTGAATTAAAATTATTTTGTTTTTATTTTTTTATTTTTTTATTCCTATATTTTTTTAAATTTTAAGCTTTAAAATGTTTTTATTTTTTAAATTTATTTTTTTCTTAAATTTTAGGTTTTTTTTAATGTTTGAATTTTAAAAATTAAAAAATGTTATTTCTAGTTTTAAAAATGTCAAAAATATGACACAATTTTTTTTTTTTGTTATTCCAGCATCAACTGGTTTTGTTTTGAGGGTGTTTTTTCAATCCTTTTTTCAAGAAACAATTTTGTTTTGAGCATAATTTTATAAAATGTTGAAATCTGACCTTCAAAAAAAAACAAGTGCGTTTTGGAATACACTTCTTTTGTTTTTGGGGTGTTTTTTCATGTTTTTTGAGTCTTTTTGGGCTAGAGTTCCCGTTTTGAGGTCAGGTTACCTATTTCATCGGTAACAGTGTTCAAGTTCTAGGATGCAAATATGTCAAATTTGTTTCAAAGATGATTTTCATTACTTTAAGCCTTTGTTGCAGCAAGAAGATGGTAGACATGCAACTTATGCTGAGCATGCAAGTTCATACAGTTTTCAAGACAAGAATGATGATGTTAGTCTGCAAATGAAAGTTGTAGCCTCTACTAGTTCATCTTCTCATGAAGACCAAAAGGATAAACATTCAAAGCAGCGTAAGAGGTATAAATCTTCTCATGATCAATTTGATTGTGTTTCTGCAAGGCATGATAATTTTGCATGCTTAAATGGAAGAAAGATTTGCTGTACATATATTGGTCGATTTAGCCATGATGTTTCAAGATGCTGGATGAGGAAGAAGGCATACAGGAAGCAAATGAAGCAAAGACAAATTTCAAAGAAGGTGCATAAGACTTGCACATATTGCCAAAAGAGGGGACATGTTGTCTCCCATTGTTGGAATTTTCATCCAACTAGTCGTCCCAAGCACATGCAACAAGAGGACAGAAAGATTGGTGCAAGTGGAACCAAGGATTCCATTATTGATGTGAAAACGAAAGTTTCACATGAGGAAGAGTTGTAGTAGCAAAAGTCGCCATGGAAGTGGCTTGGTAAGAAGTGGATGAACTTCTTAGCACAGTAAGATGTACTCATTTTGTACATATGCAAATTTTGGTCGTATGCATGTATTTTATGTTGTAATTTCTCGCTTGTTTGAGCCACTTTGGATCGTTGATCAAGGCAGCAATGTTTAGTTTCCTTCTACAAATTTCTCGCCAGAAATATTTTGAGTGAGTGCAAGAAAGACAGTTATAGATAGGAGGAAAAGCACAACGAGGAAGGGAAGTGTGAATTGCTTTCTAGTTGTGGTTCAAAGTCACTAGCCATGCAAGGCAAGTGTTTGGAGGCTGAAGAGAAGAGGGTGCAGTACTCTTATTTGCTGTACAGATCAGTTTCAGTAGTCTAGAGAGCTTTTGGGGACAAAGAGCTTCCCATTGGGGAGGTGTGATTAGGAGATCATTTCCAAGTTATGAAAATTTTCTTTAAAATGGAAGTGCTCAGAAATGGTTGCAACCTGAATGACCAAAAAGGTCTCATCGCTGCAATTCTTGTGCCATGAACGGTTCTCAAAACCGAGGTTGTATGCAAAATTTATTAAGGTTTGAAATCTCCAGTAAACTCCAAAATTCAGTTGACCAAGTTTGACTTTATAAATTTGTGAAAAATTAAAAAAAGAATATTCCCCAGAATATTCCTTGGAGGGCAAAACAAACGAGGACAAGTGGCAGCACTGGATTGGTGGATGGTTTGACTGTTTGTGTGGTGGACCAATCGGAGGCTACCATGTGGCCCCAGGCCATGGAGAATTTGGCTATGTAAAAATTTGGTTAGGCGCTGCAGGATTCAATCCAGGGTCTCCTGCTCGTCAGCCCACAGGCCCGACCGACCGAGTTATACATTGGTTCTTATTAACTATATGAACCACATTATATTTGAACTATGAAATATTAACCAACGGAAAAAATATAAGGGCTAGCCCTGACACCATGCGACCATATCCTTTGTGACCAAGGCGCTCAAGAACCGGCGATTTCCATTGGCCTAACCATTCGTGGTCATCATGGTCATGTGACCACTTGACAATAAATGCAGAGGATGGGTGGTTTAATAAGCCGCGGTTTCCCCAGCGGCTAGGGCAGCGGTCCATGTGACCCCGCCCAACATAGCATTTAATTTAACACTAGCCATTCCACCAAATTTGGGGTGTGGTTCCACTAATTTCGGGGAGTTGGCCAAAATGGCACTCCTAACTGGAATTCTCCCACTTTTAGTGGGGTTTTTGGGGGACATTGGACATTTTTGTTGCAGAAGCCATAACTCTCTCATTGTTGAACCAAATTGGGTGAAATTTTAGTCAATTTTAGGTCTCTTCGACCTTCTGAATAGTTTGGAATAATTTTTAGGTCAAGCAGAGGTGATCTATAGTAGCTATTACTTCGAGGAATATGAACAAGACATTAGGGCCATCATGGAGAAGGCACTGTATTGGGTAATATTTCACTGTTTAGTGTGAAATAAAAGCCATTTCTAGCTATTTTCTATTTGCTGAAGCTGAATTTACAGCTGGTTTTTCCTATTGAGGCATATTTTTACTTGTGTAACCATTTTGAGAAAATTAATAGAGCAAGGACATGCCATTGGGGAGCCTTGGACCGGCAAATGTAGCCCAGGAGGAGTGAATTGCCTCAACAATTTGTTGTGTTATGTGATGGTGAATTTTATTTGCTGTGTATTTCTGCTATGATATGTTAAACAATAAATTTACTTAACTAATCCTCACACATAAAACCCAGAAACATAACCAAAAATACTTTGTTTAACCTGCAACTCTTAGAGAACACTTTGTACACTTTATTATATCAGAATGGATATTTTGCATAGCGTAACAAATAAAATCCATTTCAGATCACTAAGTTTGGTGTTTAGCCATCAAATTAACTTCAATTAACTGCCTGTCTCCACATTTAGTGGAGTTTTTCTAGCTGTCATTTGGAAAAATGCATTAAGAAGTCAATTTTCGACTAATTTTGGTGGAACAAGAGACTACCTATACTAATTTGAGCATTATGGAGCCATTGGTGCATAGAAAACAGCCATTAGAGGCCTGAAAGCATATGCAATATAAAGATTTGAGCATAATGACAAAGAGGGACATGCCATTGGGAGCTGGACAAGCAGATGTAGCCTAGGAGGGGTGAATTGCTTCATCATGACTACTGTGTAAAACTTATGTGTAAATGTTTTTCTCTATTATGCACTGATGTTTAGTGTTTTTAAGGCTTATTTACATGCTTAAAGTTAACTAATTCATCTATTTTTCATGGTTAAAACTCTCATTACTTAAGCAAACATATGGTGACAATGTATACATGTTTATTTAACTGAAAGGACACTTAGCACAACAGAACTAATACTCATTTTAGATCATGCATGGCCCTAAATCAAGGGTATTTATGGTTTTTCGTTCTTATATCCCTCTTCTTAATTCAATTGTTTGATGTTCTAGTGACTCTTGTCTTCCTGACCCCTGTTGTCAATCACTGTTTTCAAACTCTCTGTCATGCTGGCTTCTACTCTAACTGTGCCCCGATTGGGGTTTGTAATGAAGCAATGCAGGCTTATGCGTCTCAAGCCTATGAGATAGCATGCATGGCCATGCAGGACCACCCTTTTAATAGCATTAGTGGTGTTTCTGTCTCTAATTATGTTCACCCTCATTTCTTCTGTCAAGATACAGGCTCTCTGCAGGGTCTGTGGGATCAATTACCTATTTTAAGGTCTCAAAATATAGTAAATAGCCCTGAATCTAGTCTTAGAAGTTGTTGGGTGGCTTATAGGAGCCTTTGTTCAACCATACTGCACCCCCGTCCTCATGGGTTCTGGGTCTAGGATTTGCATCGTCTGAATTCTACCCTATCTCTGCCTAAGTTTAAATTCTATAATTCTACCACCCTCAATAGGAATAACAGTTTTGTCTATTACTTGGTAACAATGGCAGCTGTGGGACCTAATTATTGTTGCATACAAACAATTGTTGAATTTTTCTTGCCATATATAGGCCTCTTTAAATTAAAAAAGGTGTTTCCCAGTCACTATCCAAGGATTTGCAACAAAACAGTTAGGTGTTTGTACTTTGGAATACAAACATGGTAAAACGACAACCTGCCAAGCACCAGGCAAAGGATAAATGGAATTGGAAACTTCTAAAGCCCACTGCAGGGTCTAGCAAGCAAGACAAAAAATAAAAAAACGAGGTTATGGAAAACCTCTTCGATGTTTACTCTACAGGTAATCCTCCACAGGTTTGCAATCTTATTCAGGGCTGGGAGAGAGAATGTAACAACAAAGAAGAGGAGATAGATATACATGAGGAAGCCATGGAATTCATTAACGACCCTGGAAATACAAGAGGGAGACTATCCATTTTTCATCAATCCATCACACTTATTGGACACTCAAATGCATGTTGGCCAAGGTTTTCATGAGCTTACAGGAAATGGGAGGAGATCCCAAGTGGTTTCAGTTCAGTAAGAAATCAAAAAATAGATTCAAGATATCTGTGTTTCACAACATCATGCTAGAACTCATTTTGGAAGAATTGAGCATCAATTGCCAACAATGCATTAAGTGGATATTCCTAGCTCTAGTAGCAAAGACCCGAGACCTGTTGAATCCTCAGATTATTGACCAAATATTTCCTTGGTATTCTTATGTATTTTGCGGATAGGATTTACTGTTTACAGTTAGAATTTGTTAGGAATAGTAGAATGGACATAGCAGTTATTAGAAGGCTGAAACTTTTCCAATACTAGATGGAATTTAACTCTCTAAGATGGCCAACAAACCTAGTTTCCTTCAGTCAGGTTGAGGCCATCAAGTTTTGAACTATTGCAACCTGCTTCTTTTTTGATAAATAGAAAATGAAAAGGTACCACTAAATTTACAAAAAAAGAAGAAGTAAAGGCCAGTTGAAATTATTGAAGTTAAGATGAATCCTTTCCTAGAGAAGAGTCTACTACTCATGAGGCTTAGTTAAAGGAGGAGCCTCCATATGAAAGAGTTCTAGATATCAAAATTTTTCTGTATAGATTATTCAAATATATTAAAATCTACTCGAACTTACCTGAGTTTAGGTGAAGTCTCCGCTTGAGGAAAGTTTATTACTCGTGACTCGGACGTGATAGGGTTGGAACGATAGGCCATGTAGTTTTTAATTTGAAGCATTGATCAAATATTTAACCAAATAGTGATAAAAAAAAATACTAATCAAGTTTTTACTAAATTAGGCGTATGCCTGTTCACTCACCAAATACATATTGATAGACTTGATGAAGAAATTGGAATATAAAGACTCTCACTAAGCTATAAATCAGTCACATAAAGAAAACAACTACTTCTATAACCATCATCTTGAAACTCACACAATCCATAATCTCAATTTCCCTATTATCTTTAAAACTATAGCTTAATGGGGAAATGAATTATTTACCACTCCTAACAATATTTTAAAATAAAATGTATAACATAAAAAACATACCCACTTTTGAAGCATCATCTAGGCTTACAAAATGTGACCAACATAAATCCATTTTAATTTGGATCCGTCTCTCATGGTGCTAGAGTCTACAAGCACTTCTAGATTCCTTTGCGTGTTTGAAAAACCTACAAACACTCGATCTCTTAGGGTGCTGGAGTATGCAAGCACTTCCAGATTCTTTTGGGTGTTTGACAAACCTCCAAACACTCGATCTGTCATGCTAGGGGAGTCTACAAGCACTTATAGATTCTTTTCCCTCCAGTTCTTAACAAATTTGAAACATCTCAATCTGCCAGGGTCAGAAAGCATTTGACAAATCATTCCTTCTGGTGCTCGACTTATAAAGACAAGAGAAATTAAGAAGGAAAAGACAGAGTGATGGATTATGGAGGTATTTTGGTCAATTGAAATCTAAATCTTCGTTATGGCACTCACGCATCTCATCTATAAAACAACATGGAAATGAGAGCCAGGGAGGAGGCATGCCGTAGGCGCACTATGGGGGTTGGTGCAAACATGGAATCCAAAAGTAGTAAAGATTCCATCTGCTACCAGTAGTTTCTATTGTTTTCATTGCTTTAATTTGTACAATTTCAGAGAGAATTCCTTCCTCCCCGTATATCTCGAGTCCACCTCCAATGATTTTACAAAAGAAGAGTAGTTGAGAGTGTTTGGTGTCTTCCTGGTCAAACAAGAATTTTTGGTGCCTTCACGTAGGGAAAGTAGGTTATAAGATTTTGGTGTATTTCTGGGGTCAATCTATGTTTTGGTAAGAGTGCCGCAATTTACATAAAATAATTGGGTGCATCGGAGAGAGAATCGATATCTAATTATTAAAAAAATGGGACAGTGGGACGACACCATTAGCTATCATTTGTTTTCCTAGAACACATCATCCCACACATTTTCAAACATTAAACAGATAAGCATCATTGTACATATTCGAAAACGAATTGATCAAACAGATAAGCAAGCAATAAACTAGGAAATATTCGAAAAATACGGTGTGTTTTAATATAAATAGATATATTAATTTTTGAAAATTTTATTAGTAAAGATGAGGGTCTTTTGGTCACGTGTGCATGTTATGGGATGCATTCAAGTTGGTTCCAAGTTCCTTCTAAATGAATGGTTAATTTTATGGAACCCATTTTTATTAATAACAATTGCATATAGACAAAAAGATGATTTTTGTATAGGCATTGATAATGTCATGTTTTTAGTATGAAGTTGTGAGATTGAATTTATTATTTTAGGTATGCAAATTTAATGTGCTCTATGAATGTAGTTTTTAGAGTTGTGTCTTTTTAAACCTAGATTGGGAGGGAAATCGGGAAATCGATGACATTTAGAAGTAGGAAGTTTAAACAATGAGCTGTATGGAGTTTGTTTCTAATTAATAAATAAAGTTTGTTTTTTTATATATATTTAATTGGAAGACTATATATTATTTTTGTAGCAATTATGTTTGGTCAATAAATTTTTATCATCTTTATCATGGAAAAATTTTAAAGTTCTTAGAAGATCATGACAAATATCAATTTGTGTCTTTGCATTATGCATCTTCTTAGCTCTTAATGAAGTTTATGTTTTGAATGGATTTTTTTCTATGTAAACAATGGTCAAAGAAAGATTAAATGAACATTTTAATGGAAACATGGCACTTCGAGGTCAACTTGGCATTTCCTATCACTAACCTAAATAATTATTGATATGATCCAACCATAAGTTTTACCAAGGTGATGTTATAAATTTTTCTAAAGTACATACATAATGATGCTATACGTAATAATGGAGAAATATCCATTGCATTGCTCCTCAGCAATCAAGATATACTAGTGGCACTATGCCAATCACCACCTCCACCTCCACCTCCTTTTATCTTCTAACAGAGTAATGCAAAGGGAGTAAATTCTTGTAAAATATTGTTGAGAAGACATGCATTCATGACTCTTCTCATGTCATTGTCGTGTTTTGGAATCTATTACTTGTTACACAAAACCAATAGCAATAAGACTTTGTACAAGTCATATTCTACAATATTATGTTAGGTCCCTATATTACTAGTATAGTCCCTTATTTTTGTTAGTGTAACCCCCTTATTGTTATTATTGTACCCTTGTAACCCCCATTTTGTTATTATTGTGCCCTTAAATTATTATTGTTAGGTCGGCTAGGATTACATTGTGGCCCACTAGGATTACATTATGGCCCCATGGACTCCTATATATAGAAAGGAGGTTTTGTAAATTGTATCATCCAAGAATTGTTCATTCATGTAATGTAATGGAGGTTGCCCCCTCGAAGTGGCTCATTTCTAAGGCGTGAATATCTCTTTTCTTCTCTCTTTAGAGCTGGTTACACAACATATTATGCAAAGAATGTCTTTTCCTATAAGGTGATGATGTCATTTTAAATCTATAGTGACAATTTAATTTTCAAAATTTAAAAATAGACGAGAATGTGGCATCACCTATCTAAGTTAGTACCAAAAATAATAGCAAAGATGGTGCCATAATAGCTCATAACTGCTTTGTTTAAGATCATAGAAATTAAACATGATATATTCTAACATGTGCACATTCAAGTCGAAGTTGTTATTATTTTCAAACATCTTTAATAACTTCAAAATAGGAGAACTAAGATGTATCGACTATGAACTAGAACTTTTATGTAATTGAAAAAACATAAAAGTAAAATTGTTTGCAATTAACATCAATCCAAGAAATGTGGATAGTGCACAAACTCTATACTTGTTACAAGATTTAGCATAGATATCCTTTGAATATGTTCCATTTTAACGAAAATTTACACTTAATATATATTGGCATTAGTTGTTTGATCAAAGTTAACTAAATTTTATATGTACACTAAGTTTGTAACACTTTAATGTTAGATGTTATTTAATTGGGAGTATTGGCTAGTTAATTCCAAATGATCATGTTGGAAAAAAAATCCAGTGGTTTTTAGATATTGGTTCCCTTCCATTTTGGTATTACTATTGGTTTTCTTAAATGGCCATATAATTACATTTTTTTCATCACTTTTTAACATGTCAAAATAAATTTTTTTATTGTAGTGTTAACTTGCTAATTTTAAATGTTATTGTCGCTGGAAATATGTCGGAGCAATTTATTGGTGTACAACTAATTTTTTAATTTTAAATGTGAATGCAATTGGACTTATGTTGACACTATTTCTTCTTACATCATTTAACTATTTATTTTAAATGTGTTATCACTAGAAGTATGTCATTGTTATTTCAACAGTTTTATCTAACATATATTTTTACATTTTGAAGCAGTGTTGTGCTTATGACCTAGGAGATTATAGATTAAGTGTTATGGATCCATCAAAGAATAAGAAGCACATGCATCGAGGATGATAAAGATTGGATGCCAATTGCATGAAATTATCAAAATTGTTCTTAATGAATTACATCCATTGTTGATCACTCATGTATAGTGTCAAGGTGTGGGTATAAATGGTTTTCCATGCCACAACCACAATATTCCTACAACCATAAAGCGATGGTGACTTCATTATATCCATTTTTTTTTCAAAAAGTATAAAATGTTGGGTAGGATCCCTTATTTTCATTGGAGTTTCTATAACCAAAATATATGATAAACATGTTTGGATGCTTAGTAGAAAAATAACTCATGAGAGTTAGCTCGTAAGGGGAAAGTATGTTTTCCTCTCAAAAAGAGACATACTAAACAAAATGAAACAAAAAAAGATAAGGAATGTATTAGATTCATGAGGATGACTCCAATGATGTCTAATATTGGGTGGTAAAGAACAAGGTGGATGTGTTCCAACTAAATTAGGAACTATTTATTCTAGGGAGAGTGATAAGGTAGCAAATGGAGTGAGATATTATGGAAATTCACAATAATGTCCTTCCAACATATTGAATATTAATTTCCAACGTATACAAAGAATGTTTTATGTCTAATAACATTAATTGTTTTTCGAATTTATTGTATAATGTATCTAATAAATTGTGGCCTTTGCACACCATTTCAAGCACTTTTGTTATTTCTAGCATTATTTACATGATTGATGTTATTTTCGTGTAATGCGCATTCTTGAAATTATATCCCCATGGTATAAGCTTTGGTACTTCATTATAGCTTTTGATGCACAATAGTTTGATATTACTGTCACTTATGTTATTTTAAAAAAATGTGATGTTGAGGACAATGTGGTTGAGTGCATCTTGGAAATGTGTTTTGTATTCATCCTGAATCCTTCATCACTTATTGTTTACAATGCATTGTACTCAATCTAAAAATATGATTGTATTTGGTTTTCTTATTGTATTTTCTTCATTAATTATATTTTCTTTTTCTACCAATACTATTTCAACTAAATAGTGAATGCATTTGTCATCAACTATGATGTTTTACATTGTCCAATAATTCTTTGCATATGGCATGTGCGTAGAAGAATCAAATCATATATATATATATATATATAATATGGTAAAACTTGATTTATATATTGAAGTAGTGGGAAAATTATGTTAGTTTGAGTATCACTTGAAGATGTTGTGAAGAAATTACTTAAGTTCAACCAACTTTTTTTTTCCCAAAAATGATTTCATACAAGGTTTCAAGTAACCCCATCAAAAGAGAATTTGTTGGTGTTATTTATATATACAACTAGATTTAATTTTGAATTTCTCATTCAAAATGTTGTAGGTATGTGTATCAAAACATCTAGGGATTTTTTAGAGTGAAATCAAGAAACGAATAATTCAATTTAGTCTTATCATAAGCATATCAACTAGTTGTTTCTTAGATAGGTGATTGTTTGATGCCAATTATTTTTGTTTATTTACATTGGCATCATAAAATATGTAAAATAAAATAGACATTTAATGTAGTGCCAACATAATTAAATTGCAATAAATTTAGTATTGAATTAAAGTCATCATTAATGCACGGTTGTAATGCCTTTCCCTATGGTGTATTGACTTATTGGTAACATAAAAAGACAACGTGGAACAATGTAGTTGACATCATACAAATCAACTTATCACCTAGATATAGAGTATCAATTCTATTAGTTGATCATCAAGTCACAAACTAAAGAACTAAAAAAAAATTACACTACGTAATATCAAAACTACTATTGTTTGGATGTTAAGAGGAAAAATATATGCAAGCATATTGTAAAAGCATATATGTTTATTAAATCCATGCCATTTTGTTGTTTGTGCATGATTATGTGTACATAATTAATGTTTAGTTGATTGAGCACATGTAAATAAATTAACTATGAATAATCAATAGGTTGTAATTATCCATTGTATAGATTAATCCCAAATTTAGGCAATTTTAACTTGGAAAATCTTTGAGTTATTAGTTTAATGAAATATATGTAAAAAAACAATTTTCATGTAGTTTACCTACAAACATTTACTCTATAAATAAATGAGTCGGGTCCTAATTAAATAAGGATATTTTTGAAAGAAATAATTGAGTGTTGCTCATTTACTCCATGGATGTTTCTTCTTGAGAATTTTACCATGTATATCTTGACATGTCAATTTGTGAGTTTTTTTTTTTCTCAGATTATGTAACTGTTATCACCAAATTGAGTCCTATTGGCTACTGCAATGGTCAACTTGGCATAACTATTTCAAACCAGCTTTTGACATAAGATTAGCCTCTTCAACCTAAGAGGGCTCTCTCAATTTATCAAAGGATTAGCAATGAAAACTCTACTAGATGGATAACTCTATGAATGTAACTTGATTTTTATTGATTGCAGGTTGAAAATGTAAAGGACTTGCTACCATTGGACTTATGGAGTTAGTGTTAGAGAAATAAATGACAATGGATCTCCTTGTGGAAGTTGAGGCATGTAGATATTTGAATGAAAGGACAACACACACAAAATTTACTCAATAGATAAATGTCCAAATGAAATTAGAGCATGAGAAACATGAATTCTAAGTAATGAACATTAAGATATTGAAAGCAAGATATTGAGAAAGATATACAATAGTTTAATTCTTGAAGGAAGTCAGAGCATGAGAAGCACGAATTATGAGTGATCAAACATTGATATATTGAAAGAAAAGTAGCAAGATACATAGGAAAAGTTTCATGAAAACATCAAATGAATCTCAGATGAAGGAGAAAACCCACAACCACTATCTATTACTGATCAGAACAATTTACAATAGTAGTAGTCACAAGTCACATCTTCAAAACTCTTTCTCTTCGATGTTCTATCTACTAATAGGCATCTAGTCTTTACAATGTAAATGATCTGCCTAATTGGCTAGATCTTCGAATTCTAACTCTTACATGTATCATAACTGAAACTACTTACTTGAAACAGAAAAAGGACAACTATCCTTTAAGAAATAAAACTCCTAATAAGACTCTATCTCCTATTTATTACATTCGGTTTTTATAACAGTGAAAAAGTTACATGATAGATATCACATGTTCGAGGCACAATTCACCATCAATTTACATATTTAAAACACCCCTAGATCTATGGAACACAATCCTACTTTTTAGGGATGGATAACCGTCACTTTAATCATTGTTTTGCCTGTTGAGCTAGATGTTTGACATTTCTTCTTAGTAATGAATCTTTGCTGAGATGGCCCACTGACATGCTAGAGGTCTTCGGCTAGCTATTGTGCTACTCAAATGCTAAAAAATCTTCAGAAATCTCCTCGCTACGAAATAAGGTAGTTTAGGCAGTTTCGTAGCGAGTTTTCGTAGCGTATGAAAATCTGCCTTTTCACATATCTCCTTGCCACCTTTGCTGTTCAAACACCTTTACTATGCCAAGGCATCTTGCAAACAATCAATTTCCATCCATAATACTTGAAAAAACTGAATTTTAAGGCAAACATGCACCTTCATAATTTTCGTAGCATTTTTCTGGCTTCAAGCCTGAAGCACGCTATGAAACTGTCTAAAAAACCAGAATTTGTTGAGTCTAAGATTATATTCAAAAATTGATATCCAGAGGTAAAATCTACGTTCTCTGTAAGTCATGAACCTCATCAAACATATTCCAACTCAATTTTTCATTATTTTGGTGTTTCTTCTTCATTCACAATTAATTGGCTAATGGGTTCTTCTACCACTCCCATCTTCAACCCTTTCTTTTCTAACTCCACTTGAATAAAATCCAGTTGCTCCTGAAGATCTTCCACTTGATCTTTTAATGCTCTGTTTTTGGATTTTAAGTGCAAGTTTATCCTCCTAATATGTTTAACCTCCCCTCTTAATGGCTGAGTCTATTTCAACGACATTTCTGCATTGTCCAAGGATTTTGAAACACCCGAGACTTGTTCATCCCATATTTTCCTCATCTCTTCAAATTGAACATTCTAAATTCTGTGCTTCTTTGCCTCTAACATCAAATCTAATATCTCCATACTTGCTTCCTTCAACTATTCTTTGAGGGATTCTACCTCCGATTTTTCAACTATTTTCTCATTTCCCTTTTTCTGCTTGATAACCATTTCCTCCTTTTCCGATGGAGACAAATATATGATTCTTATTGACGGAGTAGCTTCATTGATTTTTTCTGTCTTCTTGCTCTCCATGACCTTCTTTGCATGTCTGGTCATGGGATTCCTTGGCTGAAATATAAAACCAGCATCATCACCTAAAAAATATAGTTTCTTAGCAGTCTTACCTTTCTTCATCTTTCTTCCACCATATTCAATGTCTTCAACTTGCACAATGGGTGACTCTTCAATGTCAATTGCATGAAGGATATCCTCCAGATTTCCTTTAGCCAATGTCTGGCTTCTAGTGACTTTCTTGCTACCTTGTTTTCTGACTGTATGCTTCTATTTTGCAAGTTCTGCTTGTGGTGTGTCAGTCTCTTGCAAAGGTTATGTTCCCATGTTCACTGGTTCTGCAGGAGATGACCTATTTTATTCTTCAAATTCTTCTTCCACAGTTGGTGATGAAGTAGTTCTAGGCTTTGTGGTTTTCTTTAGAGTGACCACATCAATTTCATAACCACTCATGAACAAGAAAGAAATCCAATCTCTGTCTAACCTTATCAATTCTTTGCACGCTAAAAACTTAATTATACCATGATGAAAAAGAGATGTCTCATTGCCCTTAGTCTTAATTTGAACCTTATCTAACATTTTATCTGGACTTTTACATAAATAGAAAGGTAAGTAAAGTGTCCTACTACCTACAAAATGCAGAAGAAGTCTGAGATGGTATGAGTAGACCATGTGAAGCCTTCCTTCATAGGAAAATTATTTTTGAATGACCATCAACAGTTTTGCATAATTCTCCTTCATAAAATTCCTAGGGATAGCATTTGACAAATCAAATTCACTGTGTTCTTTCTTGAAAAACTATTTACAATCCTACATTGTGAATTTTATACCTTTAAACCACTGTTCACCACCTCTAGGGATTCATGTAGCTGATGATATACTCTTTGGTGTCACTGTAAGGTTCAGAATGCCAACCTTTGATGTTGTTCCTGTGAAGCTGGTGGAAAAATCCTTTGAAACCTACAAATGAAAGCCCTGCAACCTCTGGAAGAATTGCAAGTAGCCAATCCTTCTAAAAACCTCCATAGCAGTAGGGTCTTCATTGAGTAATGTCATATCCATGGGCTCATATTTGTGGCAGTGGCCACCTTTATTCCTTTTCTTTCTTGCAGCCATGAATGCTTTATAGTCTTCACTGCCTCACTTGTTGATGACACTTGCAGAATTCGAATTTTCCAGCAACCTACTTGGCTCGATGAAGCAACTCTCCAGGGATCAACTTACATGCAAGGATAAACCACAATATGACAAAAGGCTAATTGAGGTGAGGTTCAAAATTTTAATTAACATCTCGAGCTTCAATCATAACGCATGCCAGAAAAAAGGGTAATGATGACATCAAACACGGCTATGTTCATTTGAATTTTATCATAAAAACCTTGAATGACCTCCACCTTTACTGCTCTAATCAGAAAATGAAACCTCATACAACTCTGACAAGCCAAGTTAGAAAATGAATTTTTGTAGCGAAAACAGTTAGACTTCTGACAAATTCACTACAAAACTATTAGGCAGTTTCATAGCGAAATCTGTTGTTTTGTTGTGTAAAACGCTACGAAGATATGAAAAACCAACAAGTGTGCCCTTTTGGGTTTAAATGTATGGAGAATGAAAACTGACATGATATGGGACTGATTTGACTGAAATGACATAAATGGTGGTGATCATAAAACTTAGGATAGACTTAAAAATGCAAATTTTTTCCTATACCACATTAAAATGGCTTAGGAGACCTTATCGATTTGGTGAGTGACATGTATGACACTATCAAGAAATGTTTCACAACTTAATGAGTGATAAAAGTAGCCATGTAGATTTTCTCACATAGTATCATAGTTGTTTAGGAAAAATTCTAATTCTTGATCAAAGGTGATTACAAATCAAGATTTACACATTGTAAAGGATTTTGGATATCACCCACAAATGGTAATGGAGATCACATAAAATCCGCTAAAAGATATTTGTGGAGATATTCATTGAGATATTGTGGAGAAAATTATGGATAAGGTTCAACCAATTATCCAAATTGGTAATTTGTTATGAGAACCTCAATACTATGCCTCATGTGTGAGAGGAATTTGTATCATTATTTTTTGTGAAAATGAATAAGACTTGAAGCGTTTTCCTACAAATTTGTTTGTATCTTATATTATTATTTTATTTTATTTTATTTATTTCACAAAGCTCAGTGAAAAACATCTCTCAGTTTACTGAAATCAGCCTCCATATTCCCCATATGTGAATATTCCTCTCTTGGAAAGGGGTTCCCTAAGCTGCGTTTTGATATATTTTTGTAGTAATTGGTCATGCACAGGGGCTTTGGGGTGAGTCAAAGCCCCCAATATTTTTTAATGGGTCAAAGGGTAGACCTAGAGTCCACAAACCATGGTTTTTGGACCATATGATAGCAAAAGGCTATGATGATATAAATAGATAAATAGTTGGGTCTAGAAAGTAAGATTAATGCTACATACGAACTGTTGAGATCTATTTTGGGTAGTTTTGGGTAAGGACTCCTGCTGGTTGTGTGCGAACCCCGATGGTTGTGTGCACGGGTAGTGACTTGGGTTTGTAACTAGTTTTTGGACGATTGATGAATGCAGATATGTTGAAGTATCTATGTGTATCTGTGTTAGCTGTTTTTACTGTCGAAGTATCTCTCCATGATCTGAATTAGCTGTGAAAGCATCTGTGTTACTGGATTAGTTACGATTGTGTTTTTTGTTGTAATTACTGATGCACACATGGATGCGAAGATTTTTCTAAGATCTATTTCATTATGATAACTTTTTTTATTTTACCTGTTGTCTAAAATGTTATAACCTTTTTGCTATACTGTTAAGGGTTCGGTAATGAAACTGCCTCTGTGCGAACTTAATAGATCTTGATAAGAACTGCCTCCATTATCCACTTTCTCCCAAGGTGTGGAAGCCTGGTTCCAGCACCCACCCATACTACTTCGGGTGAGACCTTGGCCTGCAAAAGCAGGTCATTACCGAAAGGGCCAGTAGAATAGGGGTTTGTTGGCAAATCTACACTCTGAACCTGGGTCAGGACCCCTAAAGCCAACAAATGGTTCCATTGCTAGGACCAAGAGCATTTTAAGAGAAAGATCGGGTAATGCCATGAGGCCATTGGAGACCTGAGAAATTGGAGGTCGAAGCCTGGTTTGAAAAACAGATTCAGGAATTCTCTGTAAAAGAGAATCGTAGCACGAAGCTAACAACTAAGAAGTGGAAGAACAAATATATTTTCACAGAAGTATATGAAATTTTCTTTGTGACTTTTGCACATGAGCTCCAAGAGTGGCTATCAAGGCTGGTATATTTCCAGATGTGTTGGAAGGACGATCAGGTTACGTAGTGGACTCCAGATGTTAGTATGAATCTTAATCGCAAGCATACGAAAAAGACTCACTTTAGCCGTGCATAACAAACAACCCTAACAACAAATATGGATGCCAATATCTTTAGATCTGCAATTAGTTGACCAAGATAAATGTTGCAAAATATAGATCTATGCATCAAAAGACATTAATCAAGAATAAAATCAAGATTTTCTCCATGCATCTTATAGACAAGA
The DNA here is from genome assembly GCA_034641835.2 of Pinus albicaulis. Lineage (NCBI taxonomy): Eukaryota > Viridiplantae > Streptophyta > Pinopsida > Pinales > Pinaceae > Pinus > Pinus albicaulis. Next base: position 1,309,750,863 of record CM076574.1, read on the forward strand.
CAAGATTGTTTTAAAGAATTTTTTGTATTTATGACACCTGGGAGGAGAACATAGAAAGATGCTACCAGTCCTCCTGAATGGGATGGGTTCTCGTAAGTCCTCAACACTTCAGATCTAAAATCCCTCTCTCTTGATGGTGTAGAAAACCCAGACAAAAAATGGAACTCAAAGGGAGCTCACAAGAAAAATGGTAGCAAAATATGACAATGATGGAGGATCAAAGTCAGACCAAAAGTATAGATCCATAGTGATCTTTAGGCAACAAAAGGTAGTGAGTGAATGGAAAAACCCTTCTATTTATAACAAAATATTGAGTTAGTCTAGATATTGGTGCATAATTAAAATATTATTAACCAAATCAAGATCCAACTTTTTTGGAATATTTTATTATATTTGTTGGAGGGAAAAAGAATTTGACTTTGGTCAAATCCCTTTATTTGTAAATAATAAATAAATAAATGATTTATTTATTATTTTAAGGATGTGGTTGAGTAATAATCAAATAAATAATAATTTATTCAATTATTTATAAATGATTTAGTCAAATTTAACAAGGAATATTATTTAAATAAGGTTTAAATAATTATTCCTAGAAAATAATAAGATAAATAATGATTTATCTAATTAATTTTCCTGTTTTGGGTTAAATATGACCAGGGATATTAATTAAAATGTTTTTTAACTAATTATTCCTTCAGGAAAATCAAACAAATGTGGATTTATTTAATATTTCCTCATGGGTTTTTCTGTTTAGACCATAAACAACTTAATAAATGTGGTTTAATAAGTTGTTTAAGGAGCTTTTCGGATTATCCATATTGATAGAGAACGATTGTTGATGTTTCGAATCCCAACAGGGATCCATCATCAGGACAGTTTTTTTCGAATCCCAACAGGGATCCATAAAAAAAAAAAACTGTCCTGATGATGGATCCCCGTTGGGATTCGAAACGTCGACAATCGTTCTCTATCAATGTGGATAATCCGGAAAGCTCCTTAAAAAATGATCACCACATGAGTTTGAAAACCAAAAAAGGTTTAATAAGTTATTTTTCATAGTGAAATTAATTTTAGTTAGGGTAAAATTGGTCTTACATGGTGTGCTTTGGTCCATCTAATGGTAATAGGTTAGATGACCGAAAAATGGTGTAACAAATTTCCCCCCAGCGTTTGAGCATTAGGAGCTAATCATATGACTGAAGTACGTTGTAAGAACTCAATCACTAGACACCGAAGGGGAAGTCAAGAGAGAGGGTCTAGAGGACTAGACCCTGAGGAGGCGAGACTTACAGGTGCTACAAGTCTCTTTTATGAGTGAGTACCTGTGTTATATGCGGTGGGGGAGGCATCCCTATGCCCACTGAGACAAAGTAAAAAGAATAATGTGTCCAGGAAACAAGGGACTGAACTATAGAGTAAATGATGGCATAAACATGAGCTAGATAAAAATATGATAATGAATCCCACATACATACTGTGCCTGGGATAAAAACCAGGAATTATACAATAATACTGAGTACATGAGATATAAATACAACCAAATTGCAACTGTAAACAGGAAAGGTCTCTGAAAACCTGAATGATACATGCAAACTAAAAGGCACTACAAGCAGCTGAGGCCGACACCATCAAATCTATGGAGCTGCAACAAAGGTTGTATTTAAGAGGTCATCCGGGCATGTTGGGGGCTACTTGAAGGGCCACCCCCTCATGAGGTCTGAAACATCTCACACACACCCAGGAATCACTGGTACAATCTACTGCGTCACTGAACCATCAAGTATACATATCTCTATCATGGTGTAAGGAGCTGGAGCTAAGAAACAATCAAGTAAAATGGAAATAAGGAGTCCCTTTGCCTGATCTGAGGCACCGAACAAGAGTGGAACTGGAACCAAGGTACACCACCCTCTAGACCTATCTTCTAGAATGAATGATCTGATGTCGACAGAAGGAGGTCCGCCATAGGTGAGGCAATAAGGGATTATCAACCAAGGAATGAGAGAAAATAGTAGACTGACTGATTGGATAACACTAGGGATGATGATGAAATGGGGGGTATTGAGTTGCAAATAGATGACTTCCCTTGTTAGAGCATAAAGGGCATGGATGACCTGGCAGTGATTGACACAATATCAAAGGGGATAGGGGATAGTAGGACTGAAAGCCATAATGTGCGACATGAGAGAGGGACCAAGCAATGAAGGATGGAGGACTATAGCAAGATACAAAGAGACTCGGGATAGACTCCATGAATGCGATGATGACTTAACTCGGATGCTCTAAACAAGGGTGACTCGATGATGCTGCCACACAGAAAAGGTCTGGTGGGGACCATAAAGACATGAGTATAAGATGGTTACTCACGACGAAAATCAACATGAGCATGGAAAAGTATGGAGGCGAAGTGGTGCCCCAAGTATAAGTGTTGCAAGTGAAGAAATTTGATTTTTAGGAATGGTGAAGTGACACTTCTTGGACAAAATGTGTCTTGGTGAAGTATGAAATCACAAAAAACTAACAGATACCCATTTGAGGGCTCGGTGAGAGCTTTCCAATGGTACAGACAATTTGTCAAACTGAGCTACGGTTTGACCGAAGAAGGTGAAAGAAAAATCAAGGGTTTCTCTTTTAATAAGGCATTTTTATCTCCAAATTCACTCATTTGCATGTGTAGCTCTCGTGAATGTAGAGAGCAGAGAAGGCCGTAAATCTTGCGGGGATCGTAGCAGACAAACTGACTGTTGGAATCGATATCCGTCAGTTGCAGGTAAGAGGCCTAACCCTACAAAGTTCAATTTAGTTGCCCAGAGCTTAGGAACAAACCTATACTCCTCTTCACATTCGGGTCGCACTTTTTGGGGCAATATCTATGACCTGGGTAGCAGGGTTTGGGCAGGAAAGTGCGACCTGTCCCATGATTTTTCCTGAAACGTGCAACCTGGCAGAGAGGGGTTTTTATGTGTTGTTTTTTGGCTGAGAGCTGGGTTTTTGTGGTCAAATGTAGTCTTTTCTTTCTGTACACTGACAAATATGATGGTTTTGTGTAGAAATGGCAGAATTACGAATCAACTTGAGAGAGAGACACATGGACACATTACGGTCAGAGATATGAGAGGATCAAGGTGTCCACAATGCATTGGCCAGGTTTGGGGTTCTGAAAGTTTTGGAGAACCCTTTGATGAGAGATAGAGAGTCCTTGTTGGCCCAGATTGTCAATTATTGGGATCCAGACCATGAGGTCTTTATAGTGCAGGGGCACCGGATCGAGTTGACGGTCCAGGATAAATATTTTCTGATTGGTCTCCAACCACTTGGGATGGTAGGGAATACTCGACCAATGTTACCGCGAGGGCAGAACATCATGGAGTTTGTAGAGTGCCATTTTTGACCAAGTCTCCATGTCAAGGGGACACAGATACCCATCGAGGATCTAGAGAGGTTAGAGACCCATGCTACAGATCCTGGGAAACCAGGAACTCCACCACATCACTGGAGAGTAGATGATGGTTGTGGAGAGTGTGTTGAGTGGGACCTACTATGGGTGGGCCTAGATGATTCTGTCGTCATTGAAACAACAATTTTCGCTATGCAGGCAGCAAGTGAACCATGACTGTGCATATGGTACAATGTTGTGCTCGCTCTTCTTCGAGAAGATCTTGACACTTCGACCTCGTATACAGCTTCAGGATGGTGGCCTGAGGGAGCCTAGGATGTGCCGGTGGGGGCGGATACTGTGCAGAGGAGGAGGTGGGGCAGTTGGACAGGTGTTCCGACCCGAGTTATTTGCTCATTGGGATCAGGTGCCATTGTACATAGACAACTATCCCTATAGTGGGATGAGTTATTGCAGAGACTCGGATTTGCCACTGTTGCTTGGTCGAGTATGGGGACCCCATGGTAAGTGACAAGTTGCTAATATTTTATGTGCATTTTAAAGTTTTATAATATTGTATATGGTACTGATTCATTCAATTTTGGTATGCAGATACAACACCGATGAAACCGACTGGGTATATGGGACCGCCTACAGTATCAGGAACTATAGGGCCTAGTGGATCAAGAGCACTGCAAAATGAGGATGCAGCGGCCCTCCTGGAGGACATCCATCGTACATGTGAGAGGCCTATAACTGGTGTTCCAGAGCGTGGCTGGCAAGACTTGGATGACCAGTACATAGAGCCATGTATTGGTCTACCCTTGGAGTGGTGGGGGGTCATGCGACACATGGTGATGTCCAGAAAGGGTATGTGTGATCTACGAGCTACAAGAGCAGAGCCATTGGCTTGAGATCCTCCAGATAGTGATTAGGTGTAGGGGCAATTGGTGCCCCCAGTTTTGAGTTTTTGTAACATGTTATGGGCATGTCATATTTATCAAAGTTAATGGAATCTAAAATATTTTATACGACACATATTATGGATATGCATCATTTTGATGGCTTTATGTTATTGTCTTGTGTCAAATGCGTGTGATAAGTGCCAATCTACAATATTTCTTGCAATGCTATCTACATAGTGATTTTTTGCTCTAAGTACATGATTGAATGTAATTATTTCAAATTCACGCATTAAAAGCTCCATTCGTAAATATCTTCTAAAAAGGATAGGATTATGCACACGATAGACACCATTCAATTGCATGAAAAGAAGCAGGGAATATAAATGAACATGAAGGTGGAGGATGCGATGGGAAAGAGCATCAGCTAATAAACTGCACACTACATCATATTTGGCCTGATTATTGGTGGCAGTACAAATGCATACACCGTTCAAGAGAACAAGCGCATATAAGGGGGTAAAAATGGCCCAACCTTCCGAGGCTAGATTCTGGGAGTAGCGACTTGCACCATCGGCATAACCATATAAGGTTTGGATGAGAGGTCCATCTAAAAGGTGCCACAAGACAAGAAATGGGAGGATGATGAGCAATGTTGGCAACTTGAGCGCAAGGTAGAAATCGAACAAACACTATGAGAGGGAGTGCTCTGGGTAGGATGTCTACCACCCGCACACTGACGGGAAGGTGGTGTGTGGGAGCTACCTTGGGGGCGGCTTATGCTGAGGTTGCGAAAGCCACCATAGAAACAGATGGTGCCATTCCACTTATGGGAGGGAAAGATGAAGTCATGGGTGGAAAAGGCTTCCATGATGTTGTCATCACAGTAAAAGATGGGGTGTATGGAGGAAGAGCGACCACATGACGTGACGAAGCTACCTGACCCATCATCATGAGAAGAGATGTTTACATGCGCATCACCATGGGGGGTGATGGAAGAATAAGAAGATAAGGGATCCACTGATGTTGAGCCCAGGGTGATCGTTGAAGGGAGGTCAAGCGAAACAGAAGGGCAAGTCTCGGGGGGAGCTTCCACCGTGGATCTCATGAATGACGATAGGTAGAGGATGGTGGCCGCAGGCTCTATCATCTCGAAATCAGGAGGGGGAATTTCAATGGGAGCGGGTAAATCCTTAAGTTGGACCGAAGCATACCGCGTGAGGATGGGAGAGGCGGACTGGTTCTGTTCAATCTCGTACTCCCGAACTACCTCTAAAGAGGCATAGTAATGCGTGAGGTAGGGAAAATGGTGCGAATAATGGCCATAGAGATCACACAAAGAACATGGTTGGTTGGTGTGAATAGTCTTGGGGTTCTTGGCTACAGTCGAGGATGAAACAAAGGCTTTAGGGATCGTAGACTCAGGGAACGCAACATTAACCATGGGCTTGATCGAGGCAATTAAAGACATTGTTGGGTGGTGTGGCCAAAGAAATCACACAAAGAACAAGGCTTTGGAGGTTGAGGAGGAGCAGGGTCAGTCAGCACAACCTTGTCTTTAGATGCCATCTTGCGAGCTTTGCCCTTTTTAGCCGAAGTTGTCGCAATAGGAGAAGGGTCCTGTTGAGGTGGTTGAGGCACGGTAGCAATGGGAGGAGTCATGGGGAGCGGTTGAACCAGGGTCAAAGCAAGATAAGGTTTGGGTTGAATAGGAAGGGTAGTAGCTGCGGGATCAATGTACCAGACGAGAATCCCCAAGGTCAGGTTAAGAAGGGATAGAGTAGCCATAACAGATACCGAGAACACTCCAAGAGGGCGAGCTAAGAACGGTATTTTACCGGAGGGGTAATGGCCAGGCGGGACAGCTCTGAGATGGTTAAGGCCTACAGGAACCATTCCAAGAGGGTGGAGAGGATCATGGATACCAGTTGCAGGTGAAGGGCTAGGAGGAGGGGGTCTAGAAGGCTGAATCGAAGGGACAGGACCAGGTTGGGAAGGGCAGGGCTGCTGACTAGCCGAAGAGGGCCGCTTAAGGGAAGCCCAAGACAATTACATCAAGCAAACATTTGATGAGCTGGGATCAGAGACAGGAGGAGGAAGACCAGGGAATGAACCAAGCAAAGAGGAGTCTTTTTAGACTCCAAGTGAAACACTAGTCAAGGGATCGACAATTTGCTTATTGGCCACCAAAGATATGATGGACTCAGGGGAGGTCTAAGACTTCGGTTCGTAATATGTCAACTGGCTAATGGTGAATATCTTTCCATTATGAAGGAAGGACATCTTGTAGTGAACCGAACATGGGAAAACAGAAATCGCATAGGTGTAGCTACAACCCAATAGAATGTTGTAATTTAAGTGGGCATAAATGAATTCTACATCAATGCAAAAATTCTTGCCCGCAAGAGTGATAGACAATTGCGGAACATGCCAATGGGTTTAGAGGAGTGGCCATCCCACGTTCGAAGGGTGATAGTGGAAGGGTCCAACTCAGGTGATCTGATTTGCTTCCAAACTGAAGTGGACATCACACAGGTGGATGCCTCCTCATCAATGATACAATGGAAAACGTTGGCGTTACGGATCTTGACAGGAATTTTGAAGGTGACAGAAGGAAGAAGTGGAGGATTTCTGACCGGTCAACATCGAAGACGATCAAGCGATCATCTAAAGGATCTATAGTGCTCATGGAAGATAGTGGAGATTTTCGTTGTGAAGGGCATGACTGGAGGAGTTCCATCGTTGAGATGGCAGCAGGAGATTGCACCAAATCATCTACTATACTATACGAATGGGAAAATTTTCCAGAAGAAGCATTTTGGTGTAATGGTCCCTTAGGGATCTTGGTATGAACCTCTACCTTAGGCTGAGGGATCTGCAAAGGACCATTTGTTGTCAAAAGAGGCTCTGTAGAACATGAAGAAGGGGGCTCGGGGATAGACGTAGTGAGAGTCTTGTTTTTCTGACGAGACCTAGTCTAAAGGTTGAGGTCAACGGTAAAAGGTTGGCCAAATTTCATCATGAGAATCTGGTAATCGGAGGTACCAGATGGAGGAGGTTGAGTAGCTGCCTAACCTTCAGGTGGTTGGGTAGCCACAAATCCTTGCTGAGGGAAAGGATTAGTAAACACAGCTAGCTGGATAGGTGCAACATTGGGAGGAACTGAAGGGGAGGCTTATTTTCCTTGCGATGCTGCTTGAGTCTCCCAAATCTGCCACATTTGTGGTAAAAGAGGAAAATCGTGGGTGTACTATCCATAGACACCATAACATGAACAAGGCTTATTCGTGCGAACATGCCTGTCTTGCTTGGGTTGAGTGCCATGTTGCTGGTTAGCAGTGTTAGGAGCATTATCTTGGGGGTTAGGTCTAGGATTATTGGGATCAGATTGACTTTGAGTGCCTTTCCTCTTCTTTTTGGAAGTAGGAGGATTAGTCGCGCCCCGTTGTGCATACACCTGCCCCTGAGGGGGCGGTGGTTGCTGTTGCGGGGGTTGAGAAGGCAAGGGAGGTGGGGGTGCTAATTCTTGAGGAGTTGGAGCACTAGGCTGTAGATATAGATAATAAGGAGGTTGTGTAACATTGTGGTAAATAGGTTGGGAAAAAGGAGGAGGCATGCCGTATCCTGGATACATTTTACCAGGAGGGGGGAAAGTGCTGGAGGTGCTAGCCCCTCCATGAGGGAAACCATAGCCCATGGGAGGCTGAGTGTATAGATGAGAAAGATCTCCAACAATACCGTAGGTGTCATGGGATGCCCCCGGTGCATTGGCACCACTGGTTCTAGGGAGATTAGGTAGGACGGTATAAACATAACCAAACTGACCATAGATAGAGTTATATTTTAACACAATCTGGAAAGCAGCTTCTTCGGTTTAAGGAAAATGCAATGCGACATCTTTGGCAATAGCAGGCAATAGGGATCTAAGGAACCAGTCCATGTAGACACGGTATTCGAAGGTAGGGGCTCGACATAGGCTCTTTCTTCTTCTCCATTCCTGGACATGATCGGATAGGCGGGTCACAAACGATTGGCGAAAAGAAGTCAAAAGTTCGGTACCAGTGTCATAACGAAGGGGAAGATGGAAATAAGACAGAAAAGCTCAGGCAAGAGTTGAAAAGGTGGTATGAGAGGAGGAGGCCTGGTCGACATACCACTTAGAAGCTTCACCAGTAAGCGTATGTTGGAACAACTGAAGACGGACAAAGTCATCGGTAATGGAGTTAGACGAACACCACATGTGGAAAGATCGAACATGGTTTGTAGGATCTTCTCCAGCAAGACCTTCAAACTTGGGGATGTCGGAAGGGAGCTTGGTTGGCATAATAGGCCAACCAGCGTCATGGCGTATAGGGTCATTGATCAACTAGTTAAAATCGAGAAGACTGAGGCCTGCCATATAGGGGAGTAAGGGAGAAGCAGGGATAGTTCCTGTTACTGTCCCACTAGAGTATTCCCAACATTAGGGCTGGGGCTACCACTAGTGTTTGGTCTTGAAACAGACATGGTGAAGGCGTAAGGGGGAGAACCGGGGCCGGAACCAGAAGGGGAACCTAATGAACCAAAAGAGGAGTCGAAGTTCAAACTCAGTGGAGGACTAACTTGAATTCTACGTGGAGGAGTAAGTCTTCCTACCAAAAACTGAGGGTGAAGGCTAAGAAGTCTCTAGGATAAACGCCTTGGGGGCACAATGATGAAGTCACAAACACGGCACGAAGGGAAGAGAGACCAACAAGGGCAAGGAGGTGCAGGATCAACTGTTTACAATGTCAAAACAAGTGCAAAGAGGTGCAAGATCAATTGATTACAATGTTAAAGTCTTTTCCTAGCGGTGTTAACCAGGCTCTTCTTTGCTTAGTGTGTGTGTGTTAAGTCTATAAATTTTAATTTTTAAACCTAGACGTTTGTAGAGAAAAAGAAAAAAAGTGTTGTATAACTGTAAATAAACCTGCAGATAACAGTATATGAAACTGAAATAACATAAAACAAACAGCTAATTATGCATTAATCTAAACCCAAGCAGGCGGGCCTCTCAACAAGTATTCTGTGGGTGGGAAAAAATATAGTCATAACACACCAAAATAACCAGTAGATCTAAAGTCAGGAGGGACAATGATCTAAAGGTGAGATATGCTAGAAATAGGTGCAGAAAAACAACAAAAAATTAGAGGAAAAATTGTTGCAAATGAGGTGGTGAAAGGCTACAACCTAGAGGGAAGTGGAGGGGACCCTAGAGGAAGACCCAAACAAAACTAAAAGGAGTTTTTTTTGTATGGATAAATAACCAATATAAAGTGGACGTGAAGGTAAGGGATCAAATCTGAAAAATGGTTGAACACGCTGAAATTTCAGACGACTTGCAGCAGCTAAAACTCTTCCATGACAGGTGGAGGGTATTAAAGTCCTAGGGGGCTACGTTCCCACTTTGATGAGTAAAACAAAACAAGTACAGGTCCAAAATAGGTAGCGACGGAGGTCAAACAACCTTGAACAGAGGCCTAGACAAACCCATAAAAATATCAGAAAAATTCCCGCAAAACATTTAGGTCGCAGTTTCTGACCTGTTTTCTGCAAAGGTCATAGGTTTTGGCCTGTTTTTTGTGCCCTAGAGGTTCAGGTTGCAGGTTTAGGCCCAAAAAGTGTGACCTTCACTGCTGACACTCTTGGGAGCAGTTTTCATAAAAATTTGTATTCTTAGTTGTGGTTGATGCCAATCACTTGCGCAATAGGTCTGAAAACTCACGAAAGTTAGAATTTTCAATGTTTTATGTTTTTATAGGTCAAAAACAACATCAATAAAAGCAAAACAAGAAGTTGAAGAGAAATCCTATGGTTTGAAGCAGCTGGATATGCAGGGATCTGAAAAATGACAGAGGTCGTAATTGTAAACCCTTATGAAGTCGCCAGAAAACCCAGACAAAAGTGGAACTCAAAGGGAGCTCACAAGAAAAATGGTAGCAAAATATGACAATGATGGAGGATCAAAGTCAAACCAAAAGTACAGATCTAGAGTGATATTTAGGCAACAAAAGGTAGTGCGTGAATGGAAAAAGCATTCTATTTATAACAAAATATTGAGTTAGTCTAGATATTGGTGCATAGTTAAAATAATATTAACCAAATCAAGATCCAACTTTTATGGAATATTTTATTATATTTGTTGGAGGGAAAAAAAATTTGACTTTGGTCAAATCCATTTATTTGTAAATAATAATAGATAAATGATTTATTTATTATTTTAAGGATGTGATTAAGTAATAATTAAATAAATAATTATTTATTCAATTATTTATAAATGATTTAGTCACATTTAACAAGGAATATTATTTAAATAAGGTTTAAATAATTATTCCTAGAAAATAATAAGATAAATAATGATTTTTCTAATTAATTTTCCTGTTTTGGGTTAAATATGACCAGGAATATTAATTAAACTGTTGTTTAACTAACTACTCCTTGAGGAAAATCAAACAAATCTGGACTTATTTAATATTTCCTCATGGGGTTTCCTGTTTAGACAATAAACAACTTAATAAATGTGGTTTACTAAGTTATTTTTCATAGTGAAAGAAATTTTACTTAGGTTAAAATTGGTCTTACATGGTGTACTTTGGTCCATCTAATAGTAATAGGTTAGATGACCAAAAAATGGTGTAACACTGGAATTGATTCAACAGTTGGAGAAGGCTGACAACACAATCATCCGAACTGTAGATCATTGGGTGGATAGTGTGTTAGGAGGATTTGTAACAAAATTCACAGTCGATCAGTTTATATCTTACTCTGAAGGAGAGTGGGGGTTCTTCAAGGGATTCCGAGGTAAGTTCTTGCGAACTTTTCTGCTATTAATTAAAATATTACTGTGTGAAAAGGGCATTTTGTGTAGCCACACCGAATTAATGACCTATGATCAGGGTGAAAGCACAACAAGAAGTGGTAAGTATACCGAGTCAACCAAGAAGGGGATAGATTTGTCTATAGCCCCTTAAGGGAGCCATCGGCGCATGCAGGAACTAGTCCTCCAGTCACACCATCATTGAATCAACGTAAGGGAAAGAACTCACCTACCCCTCCACCACCACCAGAAGAAGATATGGCCACACACATGAAGTTTCCCACCTTCAAAGGTGTGGGAGACGAAGACATGGATCGATTTTGGTTCATAGCAGAATCGGTATAGACTGCACAGAATGTTGCTATCAACATTGTGAAAAGGGCACAGCTATCCCTAGCCTTTGAGGGGAGGGCCTTGGATTGGTTCATGGGGTACGTAGGCCAGCATGCGGATCCATCAATACAATAAATTAAGGACACCTTAAAAAAAAAAATCCGGAAGCCTAAGTCCTACTCTCAGCTAGTGACTAACCTGAAATATTTTAAACAGGGACCCATTAAGTCTGTATGGGAGGCTGATCAGTCGCTAAAGAAGGTTATCAAGGATGGGGAATTTAAATATGAGGATAGGCAGCACAAGGAATGGTTCATTTCCATGTTATTACCTAATCTACGCAGGCCTATGGGTTGTTGGGCAATGAAAGAGGTATGAAATTATTGTATATTTACTCATTCTTTACCATAAATGTACTCCTGTTTGCCTTGAAAAGGTAATTTATCATAGGAATTATAATAGAATTGGAAAGGTTTATGTTTAATATGAAAAGGTTACTAAAGGTTACTTTTTGATTGACAAACAGGAATTCGGAGAGGTGAATAGCTGTACCAAAGGCGGGGTTGAGAACAATTTAACTATTGCTCCATCAGCGTTGAATAATATCCAGCCAAGGGCAAGGAGATCTGAACGAATAGCCCAGAAAAGACAGGGGATAGCTCGGCCTCAGTCAGCACAAACAGAATGATAACTAAACACAGAGGAGTGAATCCCTCAGGATCTTTCGATCCTGAGGGATCACTGTTCAAACTTATCTTGTTCTTTGATTGGTCCGTCAAAGAGTTGATATATAAAGCCACGTCCTTTAGTGACGAAGGGAGGATTATTATTTTTATTGGGAATTGGTCGAAATACTTTTACATTTTCTCTGTTAACTCTCTGTTTTGAGAGAAACCTTTTTTTAAGACTTTATGTTGGTTTAATACAAAGCACGCATTTTATTTACCTTCTGCAATTTTGAATTAGCCCAGCAGTATTTCACTGGCGCTAAGGGCCTGGCTCTGGTGCAATCACTTCTCTGTTTGTATTTTAATCTTTGTTTACTATTGTGTGGAGTGCGTTAAATGTTTGAATTGATTTATTGCTGATTGGATCAAATACAGAGTCATTGTTGTTTCATTTCTTTACAATAAGCACAATTCGTTGTTCGATTATTTTGTTGTTATCATAAAGCTTCACTGACTTGTATTTGATTTGAGTTGTTGTTCCTTTGATTTATAATCTGTTATAATTGGTGGTTGCGTGGTGAGAAGTTGTCGACAGAATTGAAGCATAGAAATCTAGTGTCTTGAATATGTTAGAAGTATAATTGCTGTTCAATTCGCGTTGCTATTCCATTTTTTTTCTAGCAAACAGATGAGTTGTAGTTACACGCTGCTATTCCTTTTCAGATTGCATTTTGTTTAAGTTGCTTTCATTGAATCTGCTTTCGGTTTGATTGCTTTAAGATCTCCAACTGTAGAGGATAGAGGCTTTAGCTTCCAAGTTCCCCAGATTGGTCATCTTGCATCGATTTCTAAGGGAAAGAGTTACTGCTACTGCATCCCTGATCGATGTTCTGCAAATATTGGAGTAGTTTAATCTTTCCATCCATGTCACTATAATTAGGTTTCTTTTCAAGCATTGGTTACTTTTTTTTTTTTTTTTTATACTACATCTTCATAGCATTTCTCTTAGACAATTGCAGCCTTAGACAGAGTACACTCTTGGAATAAAAAGACGCTCCCAGATTGATAATTAATGTGAGATAATTAGGTGTTCAAAAGATACCCTTTTTATGACTCGACATAGGTCAGCAAGCAATTGACACACAAGAAAAATCCTTGGAGATTGCCATGAATCTAAAAGTTGCGCCAAGATATGATACCCAGTTTAGAGTCCAACAGATCAAAGGACAACTAGAACCAATGCACCTCAAAATCTATAATTTGTGAAAGGAGCGAAGAAAAGAAGCTAGACTAGACGTACGGTGCATAAGATGTAGGGTGGAAGGACACAGCAAGGATCAGTTCCCTCTGCTGGTAGACTACATGCAGGCTGGGGGGCCCAACCCATTATGCCCTAAAGAAGCTGCGAGACCAAGCGGTCCTACGTTATGGTGCGCTGACTGCTACGTAGCTGGACTACATGATACTAACCATTGCCCCTGTCTTGGTGCCTATGTTACAGAATTGAAACAAAAATGGTGCCAATTCTGATCATCTGTGGGGCATGATGAACACAACTACTAGACATATGACTTAATGATAGACCGAGGAAACCTGTGCAGGGTACAAGTTGACCCTTCATCATTGATATCTCCTTCGATATGAGGAGGCTCCCCTGCCATAGGTCGTGGGGGCAAAGGCAGAAGCACAGGGCGGGGAAGAGAGCAGTTGATTTGTTGTAATTGTGAGGAAGTAGGGCACTTTTCAAGGGAATGTCTGAACCCTGCGGGACAATCGTGTAGATATTGTAGAAAATTGGATCATGTGATCGAAGATTGTCCGATACTAATAGTGAAGATGCAGGAAAAACAAAAAACTCCAACGAAAAATTTATAGAGGGTTAAGGTAGAACCATGTAATAAGGGACCCAGTATTAATGTCATTATGCGTAGCGGCATGGCTACTGGAGGAGCTGAGGAAAGAGCTATGACGGAACCCCTTATTCAAAAATCCGCTATCAAGAAGGAAAGCTTGGACCTACAGAAAGAGAAAGAAACCTTCCTAGAAGCTCGCAAAGGCTTTACCAATGATTAGGCATCTACTTCCAAGGCTCCACTAGGACAAAAGCTCCCCTAGATTCAGTGCAGGGTAGAGGACAGGAGTTGCAACAGGATATGGAGACTAAGGATGCGCAGGGCGTTGGCTTCCCACGGGGCACGAAGCAGAAAACTGAACCTCTCAAAGGTTAGTGACCAAAGCAGCAGGCTACGAGGCCCGGTAAGGAAATTGAGAGTACCTTAACCGAGGACGAATTGGAGCAAATCATAGATGCAATTACCCTCACTTCAGAATACAGATGGCTTGCCTTGGAAGAGCAGCGAAAGGCCGTCGTTTTCGTGTTACAGTCTGAGCTCCAAGCTCTGCAGCTCAAGGCCGATACTCTGTAGACGAGCGTAGTTCAACTGAGACTACCTCAAGCCACCACCATATAGTTGATTTCAATGAATGAGAGTCGCCTCTTCCCCTTGCAAGGCGCAACACTCACTCTGAGTCCGTGTTAGTATGAATTCTTCGTCGAAGTGTACGAAAAAGAACCACTTTAGCTACGCATAACTAATAGCCCTAACAACAATAGAGGCTGCCAAACATCTTCAGATCCGCGATTAGTAGTTAAAATGCTGCAACAAACAGATCTATAAATGGAAAGACATTAAGCAGTAAAGTAAAGAGTTTGCTCCATGCATCCAACAGACAAGACAAGAACACAATTTTTGAATGAATTTGTATATTACAGGGCACCTGGGAGGAAACAAGAAGGTGTATCCAGATCTCCTCAATGGGATGGGTTCTTTGTAGTCCTCAGCACTTCAGATCTAAGCTTTCTTTCTCTTGTAGATGTAGAAAACCCAATGTAGAAGATAGAGCTCAATGCGAGAAAAATGGTAGGAATGAGACCAAGTGTATAGATCCAGAGTGATCTAGTAGGCAAAAAAAGGTGAGGAATGATGGGGAAGAACCCTCCTATTTATAACAAAATATTGGGTCATTCTAGATCTTGATGTATGATTAAAATAATGTTAACCAAATCTAGATCCACCTTTATGGAATATTTTATTATTATTTGTTGGAGGGAAAGGGTGTTTGACTTGGGTCAAATCCCTTGATTAGTGAAAAATAAATAAATAAATGATTTATTTATCCTTTTAAGGAAGTGGTTGGGAGATAATCAAATAAATAATGATTTATTTGATTAATGATGGGTGATTTGGTCATATTTAACAAGGAATATTATCTAAATAAGATTTAAATAATTATTCCTAGAAAATAATAAGATAACTTAAGGGTTTATCTCATTAATTTCTTTGTTTTTGGGTTAAACATGACTGGGAATAATAATTAAATTATGGTTTAATTAATTATTCCATGAGAAAAATCAAACAAATATAGGTTTGTTTAATATTTCCTTTTGGGGTTTCCTAATTTAACATAGTGAAAGCAATTTTACTTAGGGTAAAACTGGTGTTACATGGTGTACTTGGGTCCATCTAATGATAAAAGGTTAGATGACCAAAAAATGGTGTAACAGATTGCCCCCCAGCGTGCGAGTGTCAGGAGCAAATCGTATGACCGAAGTACGTTGTAAGAACACAATCAATAGACAACAAAAGGGATGTCAGAGAGAGAAATGTGAGGTAGATAGTGTGCTGAAGGACTAGACCCTGAGGAGACGAGACTCGCAGGTGCAACAAGTCTCTTTTTATGAGAGGGTACATGTGCTGAAGGCGGCGGGGGAGGCATACCTATGCCCGCCGTGACAAAGTACAAAAGAATAGTGTGTCCAGTAAACCAGGGACCGAACCATAGAGTACAGCTGGCATAATCAAGAGCCAGATAAAAATACAATGAAGAGTCTCACATACATGCTGTGCCTGGGATAACAACCAGGACTAGTACAATATCATCTGAGTACATGAGATAAATACAACCCAAATGCCCCCTGTAAATGGGGAAGGGCTCACAAAATCTGACTGATACATGCAAATCATAGAGGTGCTGCAAGTGGCTAAGGCCAACATCATCAAAATCTGGAGCGACATCAAAGGCTGCAATGAAGAGGTCATCCGGGCATGTGGGGGGCTACCTGCAGGGCCACCCCCTCATGAGGGTTGAGACATCTCACACACGCCCGGGAATCATCAAGAGCTGCTGCTGGGTCACTGGACCGTCAAGTATACGAATCTCGATCATGCTGAAAGGAGCTGGAGAAGCAATCAAGTCAAAGGGAAGTGAGAGATCCCCCTGCCTGATCCGAGGCACCGAACAAGAGTGGAAGCTGGAACCAAGGTACACCGCCCTCTAGACCTTGCTTCTGGAATAAATGTGCGGATGTCGACAGAAGGAGGTCCACCGTAGGTGAGGCAATGAAAGATCCTCAACTAGGGCACGAGAGAAGAACAATAGAGCGACGGACAGACTGACACTAATGATGATAGTGGAAATGGGAAGGATGGAGTGGCGAATGGATGACTTCCCTTGTTAGAGCATAAAGGGCATGAATGACATGGCAGCGACTGACACAATATCGAAAGGGACAGGGGACAGTGGGGCTGAAGGTCATGATATGCGACACAAGAGAGGAACCAAGCAAAGAAGAATGGAGGGCTATAGTGGGGTGTAAAAGGACGCAGGATAGACTCCATGAATGCAATGATGACTCAACTTGGATGCTCTAAACAAGGGCGACTTGATAGTGCTGCCACACAGGAAAGGCCCCAATGGGGGACCATGGAAGCATGAGTACAATGTGGGCACTCATGATGAAAATCGACACGAACATGGACAAGTAAGGGAGCGATATGGTGCCCCAAGTACAAGTGTCGTAAGTGAGGAAATTCGATTTTAAGGAGCGGTGAAGTGACCCTTCTTGGACAAAATGTGTCCGGGTGAAGTATCAAATCACCAAAAACTAATAAAAACCCATTTGAGAGCTCGGTGAGATCTGTCCAGCGGTGCTGACGGTTCGTCGAACGGGGCTACGGTGTGGTCGCAGCAGTCGAAAGAAGAAACAGGGGTTCTCTTTTAATGAGGCAGTTTTCCCTCCAAAATCATTCATTTTCTATTGTGACTGTGGTGAATGTGGAGAGGAGGGAAGGCCCTAAATCTTGCGGCGAACGTAGCGGACAAACCGACCGTTGGAATCGAGATCTGTCAGTGGGAGGTGAGAGGCCTAACCTTGCTCTTGCATTTTGATGGATTACATTTGCAGTTTAGGGCCCAAAGCCCCAGAAACAGCCCCTCCTTCATCTCTACGGCCGGGTCGCACTTTTTTGGGGCAAAAAGTGCGACCCAGGACGCAGGTATTAGGGCAAAAAGTGTGACCTGGTCCAGAAAATGGCAGAAAACTACGACCTGGGAGATGAGGGGGGGTTGGTGTTGTTTTATGGCTGGGAGTTGGGTTTTGATGTTTGGTTATGGTTTTCCCGATCTGTATTCTGACAAAAATGATGTGTTTGTGCAGGTATGGCAGAGTTGCGGGTCAACTGGAGAGAGAGGGATCTGGGAACATTTCAGACAGAGATCCAGGCGGATCAGGGCGTCCGTCGTGTATTGGCCAGATTTGGGGTTCTCAAGTTTTTTGGAGAACCCGTTGATGAGAGCCGGGGAACCGTTACTGGCCCGGATAATCAGTTATTGGGATCCAGATCAGGAGATCTTTGTAGTGCAAGGGCACAGGATCGAACTGACGGTCTACGACGTGTGATTAGGGGTGGGGCATGTGGTGCCCCCTGGGATGTATGTAGGGGCATATGGTGCCCCCAGTGATGTATGTAGGGGCATGTGATGCCCCCTAGGATGTATGTAGGGGTGTATGGTGCCCCCAGTGATGTATGTAGGGGCAGGTGGTGCCCCCAGTTTTTGAGTTTGTGTAACATGCTGTGGGCATGTCAAAATGTATTTATAAAAAAGGGAATCTAAACACGTTTTAATGATGTGGTGTGCCATTTGTTCTGGTTATGGGTATGCAGTTTGAGAAAGGAAATGGAGGGTTACCAATCTCTTTTGGTACTGCATATAGGGATCAAATGGACTTTAAGTTTCCGAATTGGCATATCTGGTGTCACTATCCCAAAAGGAGGATTTGGAGATAATGAACTGATGCTCTCGTAGAAAAGCTATAGGTTGGTCAACAATAATGTCTAAGAGACTGGGTTGTTGATGTAAGATGAGGGAACGATAAGGGGTATCGTCCCGAGAGTGATCTGAAGTGATATGGGACTCTAGATGTTCTTCTAAATGTGGAAGAATACTGGGTCTAAAGTCAACACGACCAGATACACTAGGAGAGTGGTGGAGAATGGCTTCTCTTGGTCTCTCGAATGTGGGTGCCCCCTTAACCAAACATTGGGTTTCAATGTAATGGCCACAAGGTGGATGTGGTGTGAACGCCTGGGTTTGATGTAAGGGGGAATAGAGAACGTCAGGGGTGGGGATTTTTTCCATAGTGTCATCATCGCGATAGACGATGGGGTGACTGGTGGAAGAAAGACCACCTGACGTGGTGAAGTGACCTGAATCATCATCATGAGAAGAGAGGTTCACATGCGCATCGTCACAAGGGGTGACCGAAGAGTAAGTAGATAGAGGATCTACCGATGTTGAGCCCAAGATGATCACTGAAGGAAGGTCAAGCGAAACAACAGGGGAGAATTCAGATGGAATGTTCCCCGAGGGTCTCATGGATGATGATAGGTAAAAAATGTTGGACGAAGGCTCCGTCATCTCGACATCAGGAGGGGGAATGTCAATGGGAGCAGTCATAGCTGGTAGTTCTGCTGAAGCAGAATGCGCAGATAGGAGAGAGGTGGACTCATTGCGCCTGGCCTCGAATTGGTGGACCGCAGCGATAGAGGTGCGGAAGTCCTCGAGGCGGGGACAAAGATGGGTGTAATGGCAATGGAGATCACAAAAATCATAGGGGTGGTTGGTGTGAAGAGTCTTAGGGTTCTTGGCCGCGGTCGTGGAAGGAACAGAGGCTTCTGGGACCGCGGACTTAGAGGACGTGACATTAACCATGGGCTTGAGATGAAGTAATTCAGGACAGGTATGGGAGGCATGACCGACAACATCACACAAAGCGCACTGGATGGTATGCTTTGGAGGCTGAGGAGGAGCGGATTTTTTCGGGGTAGCCTTGTCCTTGGATGCCCCCTTGCGAGCTTTGCCCTTCTTACCCGAAGCGGTCGCAACAGGAGGTGGTTCCTGTTGAGGTGACTGAGGCACTGATGCAGCGGGAGCCGTCATGGGGACCGGTTGAACCGGGGTCAAAGCGATATAAGGTTTGGGCTGACCAGGCAAGGTGGGGGCTGGAGGATCAAGGTACCAAACGGGAATCCCCAGGGTCAAGTTAGGAAGAGAGAGGGTGGCCATGACTGGTACCGTGTACACTCCTGGTGGGGGAGCTAGGAACGGTATCTGACCAGAGGGGTAATGGCCAGGTGGGACGGCTCCTAAATGGCGAAGGCCTGGAGAAACCATGCTAGGGGGATAAAGGGGCTCATGACTACCAAGCATGGTGTGGACTCGGAGAAGCGGAGTTGGATAGGGCAAGATTCTTTGACTAGCAGACGGGTTGTGAGAAGCGACCGACGATTATCATGCAAAGATTCGATGAAATTTGAGGTCAGGAGATAGGAGGAGGAAGTTTAGGAAAGTTCCAAGCGAAGGAATCTTGGTGGCAGAGACGGTCAAGGAAGACATTAGGTTTCTTGTTGACTTTACGGAAGATGGTGGTCTCGGGTGAGGCCTGAGAGGGAGGCTCATGAGATGTCAACTGGTCAATGGTGACTATCTTCCCATTATGGGGGAAAGACATCTTGCGAAATACCACGGATGGGACAGCGGACATAGCATAGGTGTAGCTTCGCCCCAAAAGAATGTTGTAGTCTAGTGGGGCGTCAATGACTTCGACGTCAACGCAAACAGTCTTACCGGCGAGGGTGATAGGGCAATTACGAAACAAGCCAATGGGCTGGGAGGCATGACCGTCCCACGCTCTAAGGGTGATCGTGGAAGGGGCCAGCTCAGGGGATCCGAGTTGCTTCCAAACCAAAGCGGACATCACGCAGGTGGATGCCCCCTCGTCAATTATACACCGGGAAACGATGGCGTTCCGTATTTTGACTGAGATTTGGAAGGCGACAGAAGGAGGAAGGGGAGGATGGTCCGATTGAGTGGTGTCGAAAACAATCATTTGGTCATCAGCAGGATCTACAGCGCCCACGGCAGATAGTAGAGCCTTCTTTTGGGAAGGGCATGACTGGAGGAGTTCCAGTGTGGAAATGGCAGCAGGAGATTGCGCCAAGTCATCTACTATGCTATACGATTGAGCGGCTCGACCGGAAGCAGCATTTCGGTGTAATGGTCCCTTAGGAATCTTGGTATGAACCTCAAATTTAGGTTGAGGAATATGTAAGGGGCCACTGGATGTCGAAAGAGGCTCTGTAGAACCTGAAGAAGGAGGCTCAGGGGCAGACGGAGCAGGAGGCTTGGGGTACTGGCGAGACCGAGTTTGAAGGTTAAGGTCGACGGTTAGGGGTGGATCAGATTTCATCATGAGGATCTGGGAATTGGAGGAACCAGAAGGGGAAGGTGGAGTGGCCACCTGTCCGTTAAGTAGTTGGGTAGCCATGAATCCCTGCTGTGCAACCACCGGCGCTTGAGGGGGCGGTGACGGCTATTGCAGGGGTTGAGAAGGCAAGGGAGGTGAAAGCGCATATGCTGGAGGAGCTGGTGCACCAGGTTGCGGATGAGGGTAATGGTTAGGTTGGGCAACATTGAGGTAAGCAGGAGGTTGGGCAAAAGGATGAGGCATGCCGTATCCTGGATGCGTGCTACCGGGAGGGGGAGAAGTGCAGGGAGTGGTGCTCCCTCCCCCAGGAAAACCATAGCTCATGAGAGGTTGAGCGGATGGCTGAGAGATAGATCCAACGATACTGTCGGCGGCATGAGGTGCCCCCGGTGTATGGGCATCACCGGGTTTGGGGAGAGTAGGTAGGACAGTAGGATCATAACCTGTCTGAGCGTAGATCAAGTCATACTTTAATGCCATTTGGAGGGCATCTTCTTCGGTTTGAGGAAAATGCGATGCGACATCTTTCCCAATAGGGGACAAGAGAGATCTAAGGAACCAGTCCATGTAGACACGGTCTTCGAAGGGAGGAGATTGGCATAGGCTCCGTCTTCTTCGCCATTCCTGGACATGGGTAGAAAGGCGAGTCGAAGAGGTTTGCTTGAAGGAAGTCAAGAGTTCGATACCAGTGTCATAACGAAGGGGAAGATGGAAGTAAGATAAAAAAGCCCGAGCAAGAGTTGCAAAGGTGGTATGGGAGGAAGTGGGCTAATCAACATACCACTTAGAAGCTTCACCTATAAGCGTGCGTTGGAACAATCGAAGACGAACAGAGTCATCGGTAATGGAGGTCGATGAACACCACATGTGGAAAGATCGAACATGATTTGAAGGATCTTCTCCGGCATGGCCTTCAAACTTTGGGATGTCCGAAGGGAGCTTTGTCGGCATAGCGGGCCAACTAGCATCATGGTGTATAGGGTCGTTTATCAACCGGTCCAAATCGGGGAGGCTGAGGCCTGCCAAGAAGGGGAGCACGGGTGAAGCCGAGGTAGTTCCTGTGGTGGTTCTGCTAGTAGTAGTCCCGGCATTAGGGCCGGGATTCCCGCTAGTGTTAGGCCCTGGACCAGACATAGTGGAGGTGACAGGGGGGACAACCAGAAGGAAAAGGAGAACCCAAAGAATCAGAGAAGGACTGGCTCGACGATGGTGGGACGGAGCAGGTCGATCGACTGGAGACTGAGGGTGAAGGCCAAGGAGGCTCCGGGAAAGGCGCCTTGGGGGCGCAATGATGACAGGAAGAAGGAAACCGAGAGGGGCAGAAAGAGACAGAATCAATTCAGGTCAAGGGAAGAAAAGGTGCAGTGACGATTGATTTTAGAGTCTTTGCCAGGCGGTGTTAACCAGGCGCTTCTACACTTAGGGTCAGTGTGTGGCGTGCATTAATTTTAATTTTTAAACCCTTTCCGTTTTGAGAGCAAGAAAAAAGTGTGCTGCGTAGCTGAAAATAAACCTACAGAGAACAGAATAAAATGCTGAAATAACATAAAAATAACAGCTACTTGTGCATCTATCTATCCCAAGAAGGTGGGTCTCTCAAAACTATGCTGAAAAGAAAGGGAAAGACTAGGTAAACACACACATAAAGGGAGCTCAACAGATCTAGGGTCAAAAAAGACAGAGATCTGGAGGATAAAGCTGCAGGCAAGAGGTGCAGATCACAGCCAAGAGACAGAGGCAAGGTGGCTGGAAAAAGGAGGGAAATCAGCAAAAAACCGGGGGGGGCAAGGCGGAGGCCTTCAGAGAAGGTCCAAACAAAACGACAAGAGGTGATTTGAAAGGAAAAGAGGCTTATTTCAATGGATCTGAAAGGGAGGTAACAGATCTGGAAAAGAGGCGGCTGAAGCTCTGAAACCGACGGCTGAAATAGCTAAAAATATTCCACAAAAAGTGGAGGGTACTAAAGCCCTAAGGGGTTGAGTTCCCACTTAGATGAGTAAAAACAGATCAGATCTTGGTCAAGGCTAGCTGGAGAGCGCAGGTCGAAGACTCCCGGCGTGCTTCGAGCAAAAACCTGCAAAAGGCGTAAAATGTCAGGGCAGAACATAGCTTCGACCTGATCTGAAAGGTGTCGCGTAAAATGTTGAAAAGTGCGACCTGGAGGTCCAGGTCGCAGGTTTAGGGCCAAAAAGTGTGACCCCCCTGTTCCGGTTGTCTCCAGGGAAAATTTTAAGGACGAAAAATTATCTTGAAGTTTAAAAAATTGGCGAATCTCACTAGTCCCTAATATGCAAACTATAAAATGTTTATTGATATATTTGTAAAATTATTCAAATTTATAATGATATTATGTATATTTTCTATATAATGTTGGCGATTTTTAATGTAAAATAATTTATATTGTAAAATTTGGGCTAATGATCTTTATAAAAAAATGGAAATTGGCGAATCTTTTTTTGGGAAAAACCATGCAAAATTAGCCCACCTGCGAATATTAGCCCCTAAAATTTTCCATGGTTGTCTCGGCGGCAGATTTTCAGAAAATTTGCCGTCTCAGTTGCGGCTGGTGTCGCTTACCTGCCCAATAGGGCCAGAAACACACGAAAGTTAGAAATTTTAAGTTTTTAGGGGTTTATGTGAGAAAAATGACATAAAAAGAGGAAAACTAAGCAGCTGAAAAGAAGCCCTAGGGCCTGAAGTAGCTGGATATGCAGGAATATGAAAAACGACAGCGGTCGTAATTTAAAACCCGTGTGGAGTCGCCATTTTGTTAGTATGAATTCTTCGTCGAAGTGTACGAAAAAGAACCACTTTAGCTACGCATAACTAATAGCCCTAACAACAATAGAGGCTGCCAAACATCTTCAGATATGCGATTAGTAGTTAAAATGCTGCAACAAACAGATCTATAAATGGAAAGACATTAAGCAGTGAAGTAAAGAGTTTGCTCCATGCATCCAACAGACAAGACAAGAACACGATTTTTGAATGAATTTTTATATTACAGGGCACCTGGGAGGAAAACAAGAAGGTGTATCCAGATCTCCTCAATGGGATGGGTTCTTTGTAGTCCTCGGCACTTCAGATCTAAGCTTTCTCTCTCTTGTAGGTGTAGAAAACCCAATGCAGAAAATAGAGCTCAATGGGAGCAAATGGTGAAAAATGGGACCAAGTGTATAGATCCAGAGTGATCTAGTAGGCAACAAAAGGTGAGGAATGATGGGGAGGAACCCTCCTATTTATAACAAAATATTGGGTCATTCTAGATCTTGGTGCATGATTAAAATAATGTTAGCCAAATCTAGATCCACCTTTATGGAATATTTTATTATTATTTGTTGGAGGGAAAGGGTGTTTGACTTGGGTCAAATCCCTTGATTAGTGAAAAATAAATAAATAAATGATTTATTTATCTTTTTAAGGAAGTGGTTGGGAGATAACCAAATAAATAATGATTTATTTGATTAATGGTGGGTGATTTGGTCATATTTAATAAGGAATATTATCTAAATAAGATTTAAATAATTATTCCTAGAAAATAATGAGATAACTATGGGTTTATCTCATTAATTTCTTTGTTTTTGGGTTAAACATGACTGGGAATAATAATTAAATTATGGTTTAATTAATTATTCCATGAGGAAAATCAAACAAATATAGGTTTGTTTAATATTTCCTTTTGGGGTTTCCTGTTTTAACATAGTGAAAGCAGTTTTACTTAGGGTAAAACTGGTCTTACATAGTGTACTTGGGTCCATCTAATGATAATAGGTTAGATGACCAAAAGTAATTGTAACGATGTAGCTTGCTTTATACGCAAATCTGGGCACACGTAAGAAGTACATCTACGGATTTTCCCCGGCTTCCACGGGGGCATTTGTAGGTTCTCCCACCATGACCCTCTTTGAAAACCTTAGAACCGTTGGGTGCAACAGTAGCTAAGTACAACTGAGTATAAAATTGTAGAAAATACTACCAAGGCATCCCAGGCACAAGTCGCATGCCTTCTTGCCGCAACGCAATAGACTGAGTTGGAGTGCCTAATCACAAACTCTGCACAGATGTGACTGAAGACATTCTGACCTCTCCCACTCCCAAAGATAAGATTAAGGGGCTTGTCGCAGCCCTGAAAGCTTCTTGGACAACGATATAGAAGGTCAAGACTGAGATGGAGTAGTAGATTGTTGATTTGCAGGCTTAGTTGCAGCAAAAAACTCCTCTTGAGGTATGCACCCAGAGAGCTGTGTTGTTCACAGAAGCCACAAACACCATTACACCTCAGATTTCTTAGGGCGCCACACTTCTTGAGATAGCTCTGCATCTATGGTCAAAGGTGCAGTGCGACCCTCTCCTACATGAATTTACCCAAGAACCGCGCCAGAAAGAAGAAGAATTTGAGCAACTGGAGGCTAAAATTCCTACTCTGATCCCTGCTCAACGCCTGGC
The DNA here is from genome assembly GCA_034641835.2 of Pinus albicaulis. Lineage (NCBI taxonomy): Eukaryota > Viridiplantae > Streptophyta > Pinopsida > Pinales > Pinaceae > Pinus > Pinus albicaulis. Next base: position 1,309,776,031 of record CM076574.1, read on the forward strand.
ACATCAGCAAGCTAGCCATGCACTCAGAGATGACCTGGAAGAGCTTCCCCACAAGAAGAAGGTTCTGAGTGACCACCTGAAGCCATGGGTTGAAAAAGTCCACAAGTTATCTCAGGACCTGGACATTGTGGTCAAACAATGAAATCGGATGCTAGAGAGTGTCACTGCTGCCACTAAAGGACCAACTTCACAGAATTTGATGGAAATTGCATAGAGTGCTGCCACGTAGAGCAAAGGAGTGTTTCCCCCTCTGGTCGAAGAAATCAAGTAGCTCTAGGAAAATATGCAAACCCCACGACCGCTGTGACTCAGGACGAGTCACAAGATTGTATTCGGGGCCTATTGGAAAGGGGTTCCCTAAGCTGTGTTTTGATATATTTTTGTAGTAACTGGTCTTGCGTAGGGGCTTTGGGGTGGGTCAAAGCCCCCAATATTTTGTAATGGGTCAAAGGGTAGACCTAGTGTTTGCAAACCATGGTTTTCGACCCATAGGATAGCGAAGACTACGATGATATAAATAGATATATAGTTGGGTCTAGAAAGTAAGAAAAAGTAAGATTAATGCTATGTACAAATTTTTGAGATTTGTTTTGGGTAGTTTTTGGTAAGGAGTCCTGCTGGCTGTGTGCGCGGAGCTCCTCATTCCTGATGTGTGCGGACCCTGCTGGCTGTATGCGCGGGTAGTGACTTGGGTTTGTAACTGGTTTTTCGATGATTAATGAATGCGGATCTGATGAAGTATCTCTATGTATTTTTGTTAGTTGTATTTACTGTTGAAGTATCTCTGCATGATCTGAATTAGCTGTGAAAGCATCTGTGTTACTGGATTAGTTATGATTGTGTAAATTATGGTTGTAATTACTGATGCACACGTGGATGCGAAGAGTTTTCTAAGATCTGTTTGATGATGATAGCTCTGTTATGTTCCCTGTTGTCTAAAAGGTTATAAGCTTGCAACTATACTATTAAGGGTTTGGTAATGGCACTGCTTCTGTGCAAACTTGATAGATCTTGATAAGAACTGCCTCCATTATCCACTTTCTCCCAAGATGCGGAAGCCTGGTTCCAACACCCACCCGTACTACTTTGGGTGAGACCATGACTCGCGAAATCAGGTCATTATCTAAAGGACCAGTAGTATAGGGGTTTGTTGGCAAAGCTACACTCCGAACGTGGGTCAGGAGTGGGTTTGTTGGCAAACCTACACTCTAAACCTGTGTTAGGACCCCTAAAGCCAACATCCTCTCTTACCTAATTTTTGTAATTCTAAATTTTCTAATTTTTTGAAAATTTTTAAAATTTCTCATCTCTCCATTTTGTTTAAATCTATCTCTGTATACTCCAAATTTGAATATAAATGCTTCTAGTTACTGTCTATTACTGATAAGAACAATTTACAATAGTAGTAGTCACAAGTCACATCTTCCAAACCTCTTTCTCTTCGATGTTCTGCCTATTAATAGGCATCTAGCCTTTACAATGTAAATGATTTGCCCAGTTGGCTAGATCTTTGAATTCTAACTCTGACACCTATCATAACTGAAACTACTTACTTGAAATAGAAAAAGGACAAATATCCTTTAAGAAATCAAACTCCCAATAGGACTCTATATCCTATTTATTAGATTTGGTTTTTATAACTGTGAAAAATTTACATGATAGATATCACATGTTCGAGGGAAAATTCACCATCACTTTACATATTTAAAACACCCCTAGATCTATGGAACACAATCCTACGTTTTAGGGATGGATAACCTTCACTTTAATCATTGTTCTACCTATTGAGTTGGATGTTTGATATTTATTTTGAGTAATGAATCTTTGCTGAGATGACCCACTGACATGCTGGAGGTCTCTGGCTAGCTAATGTGATATTGGAATGCTCAAAAATCTTCAAGAAGCTCCTTGCTATGAAACAGGGTAGTTTAGGCAGTTTCATAGCGAGTTTTCGTAGCGTATGAAAACCTACCTTTTCAACTATCCCCTTGCCACCTTGCTATTCAAATACCTTTACTAAGCCAATACATGTCATAAACAATAAATTTCCCTCCATAATACTTGAAAAAACCAAATTTTAAGGCAATAATGCACCTTCAGAATTTTCGTAGCGTTTTTTTGGTTTCAAGCCTGAAGCACGTTACGAAACTATCCAAAAAATCAGAATTTGCTGAGTCTAAAACTGTCTTCAAAAATTGATCTCCAAAGGTAAAATTTAGGTTCTTTGTAATTCATGAACCCCATCAAACATATTTCAACTCAATTTTTCATTCTTTTGGTGTTTCCTTCATTCACAATTAATTGGCTGATGGGTTATTTTACCACTCTCATCTTCAACCCTTTCTTTTCTAACTCCACTTGAATCAAATCCAGTTGCTCTTGAATATCTTCCACTTGATCTTTTAATGCTCTGTTTTTGGATTGTAAGTGCAAGTTCGTCCTCCTAATATGTTTGACCTCCCCTCTTAATGGTTGAGTCCATTTCAACAACATTTCTGCATTGTCCAAGGATTTTGAAACACTTGAGACTTGTTCATCCCATATTTTCCTCATCTCTTGAAATTGAACTTTCTTAATTCTGTGCTTCTTTGCTTCTAACTTCAAATCTAATATCTTCTTACTTTCTTTCCTCAACTATTCTTTGAGGGATTCTACCTATGATTTTTCAATTATTTTCTCTTTTCCCTTTTTCTGCTTCATAACCATTTCCTCTTTTGCTGATGGAGACAAATCTATGATGCTTATTGACTGAGAAAATTCATTGATTTTTTCTGTATTCTTGCTCTCCATGGCCTTATTTTCATGCCTGGTCATGGGCTTCCTTGGCTGAAATATAAAACCAACATCATCACCTACAAAATCTAGTTTCTTAGTAGCCTTACCTTTCTTCAACTTTCTTCCACCATCTTCAATGTCTTCAGCTTGCACAATGGGTGACTCTTCAATGTCAATTGCATGAAGGATATCCTCCATATCTCCTTTAGCCAATGTCTGGCTTCTAGTGACTCTCTTTCTGACTTGTTTACTGATTGTATACTTCTATTTTGTAGGTGTTGCTTGAGGTTTGTCAAACTCTTACAAAGGTTCTGTTCCCATATTCACTGGTTCTGTAGGAGATTTTCTATTTTCTTATTCAACTTCTTCTGCCATGGCTGGTGATGAAGTAGTTCTAGGCTTTGTGGTTTTCTTTGGAGTGACCACATCAATTTCATAACCACTCATGAACAAGAAAGAAATTCAATCTCTGTCCAACCTTCTCAATTCTTCCAACACTAACAAACTTAATTAGATCATGATGAAAAAGAGATGTCGCATTGCCCTTAGCCTTAATTTGAACCTTATCTAACATTTTCCCTAGACTTCTGTATAAATAGAAAGGTAATTCAAGTGACCTCTTACCTACAAAATGCAGAAGAAGTTTGAGATGGTATGAGTAAACCATGTGAAACCTTCCTTCATAGGTAAAGTATTTTTGAATGACCATCAACAATTTTGCATAATTCTCCTTCATAAAAATCCTAGGGATATCATTTGTCAAATCAACTTCACCATGTTCCTTCTTGATAAACTCTTTACAATCCTACATTGTGAATTTGATACCTTTAAACCATTGTTCACCACCTCTAGGGATTCCTGTAGTAGATGATATACTCTTTGGTGCCACTGTAAGGTTCAAAATTCCAACCTTTGTTGTTGTTCGTGTGAAGCTGGTGGCAAAATGCTTTGAAACCTGCAAATGAAAGCCCTGCAACCTCTGGCAGAATTGAAAACATCCAGCCCTTTTGAAAACCTCCATAACAATAGGGTCTTCATTGAGTAATTTCATATCCATGGGCTCATACCTTTGACAATGACCACCTTTATTCGTTTTCTTTCTTGAAGTCATGAATGCTTTATAGTCTTCACTGCCTTGCTTGCTAATGACACCTACAAAATTCGAATTTTCCAGCAACCTGCTTGGCTCGATGAAGTAGCTCTCCAGGGATCAACTTACATGCAAGGATAAACCATAATATGATGAAAGGCTAATTGAGGTGAGGTTTAAAAGTTTAACTGACAACTCGAGCTTCAATCATAACACATGCAAGCAAAAAGGGTAATGATGACATCAAACACGGCTATGTACATTGGAATTTTATCATAACAACCTTGAATGATCTCTACCTTTACTTCACTAATCCGAAAATGAAACCTCATACAAATCTGACAAGCTAGGTTAGAAAATGAATTTTCGTAGTGAAAACAGTTAGAATTTTGACATATTTGCTACGAAACTATTAGGCAGTTTCATAGTGAAATTTGTTGTTTTCCTGTGTAAAACACTACGAAAATGGCATAAATGGTGGTGATCATAAAACTTAGGATAGTCTTAAAAATGCAAAAAGTTTCCTATACCACACTAAAATGTCTTAGGAGACCTTTTCCATTTGGTGAGTGACCTGTATGACCCTATCAAGAAATGTTTCACAACTTAATGTGTGATAATAGTGGCTCCACTTGAGATGGTGTGCCCCTGTGGCACACCAAAGAACCTATAGTTCCAATGCCATCCTTGTTGAAAACAAAACTCCTAAAATTCACAAAAGTATTCTTCAAACTCTTATAGCCTTCTCCTTGGGCTCAAGCTTGATGATAACTACTGGAAAACCAAATATGTACATACTAAAAAGATGCTCAGTCTACTTGACCTTATTCACACACACTCCTACTACCCTAACAATTGCAATCTTCGTGTTTGATTCAAGCAACATGAAACCTCCAATAAAGCCAGTCAATCAGCTGATCTGATACTTGGATCCCTTGATTGTTCTTGAACCAAAAGAAAACTGTATTTTGAAATAATAAAGGTAAGAGAGAATGGGTCTATTTTTCATAGTGAAAAAACAATTAAAAAGTTGGACTATATAACTCTTCCATGTAATCAACTATGGGATCAAAGAAGACATAATTTATTGATATCCCTTTTAAGCTCTTATTGAAAAATTTATCCTGGATATCCTTTTCATTTTCTTCATCAAGGCTAGACCTTGATTCCAACTTTACAATATCAAGCTCAGAACCATATTCTTCCTCTATCTACAAGTCAAATGATATAACAATTTACTCCTTTTTTGGAGGAGGAAGACCTTCCAAGAATTGTTTAGGATGATAGAAATCATATGATCCAATTTTGAACATCCAATAGTTCAATTTCATTTTCTAATATTTCAGTAGCTAAACCAAGATATTTTTATTTTATTTTAAGGTTTGAGTCGACTAGATTTCAAACAACGAAATACTATTGTGGAGAAATGTTCATCTATCTAAAATTTTGCTAACTCATCCCTTACACTTTGTAAAATTTCATCGTATAAAGGGTTTGCCACATACCTTTTCATCTTGGATCACCATGAATGTTCTGAAATCTGGATTGTTCCCAGTGAAGTCGCTCTGAACTTTGAAGCTTGGGATGTTCAACAATGGAGTCGACAGGTGAATGATGCAACCTTCCTATGTTTGGCTTCTGTTCACCATCAGAAACCAAATTTGAACCTTGTCGTTCTGCCTGGAGAAAAATTTCAACTTCGTTTCCCGACAACGTCACCAAAATGTTATCTCCAAATTGAGTCCTATTAGCCTACTGCAATAGTCAACTTGGAGTAACTATTTCAAACCAGCTTTTGACGGAAGATTAGCCTCTTCAGCTTGAGAGGTCTCTCTCAATTTATCAAATGGTTTGCAATGAAAACTCCACTAGATGGCTAACTCTGTGACTGTAACTTGATTGTGATTGATTGCAGGTTGAAAATGTAAAGGACTTCATACCATTGGGCTTATGGAGTCAATGCTAGAGAACTCAATGACAATGGCTCTCCTTGTGTAAGTTGAGTCATGTAGATATTTAAATGAAAGGACAACACACACATAATTTACTTAATAGATAAATGTTCAAAGAAAATCAGAGCATGAGAAACATGAATTCTGAGTAATGAACATTATGATATTGAAAACAAGATATTGAGAAAGATATACAATAGTTTAATTCTTGAAGGAAGTCAGGTCGTGAGAAGCACGAATTATGAGTAATAAAACATTAATATATTGAAATAAAAGTAGCAAGATACATAGGACAAGGTTCATGAAAACATAAAATGAATATTAGGTGAAGGAGAAAACCCACAGCCACAGTCTATTACTGATCTAAACAATTTACAATAGTAGTAGTCACAAGTCACATCTTCCAAAACTCATGCTCTTCAATGTTCCACCTATTAATAGGCATCTAGCCTTTACAATGTGAATTACCTGCCCAGTTGGTTAGATCTTCAAATTATAACTTTGACACCTATCACAACTGAAACTACTTACTTGAAACATAAAAAGGACAACTATCCTTTAAGAAATCAAACTCCTAATAGGACTCTATCTCCTATTTTTTACGTTCGGTTTTTATAACAGTGAAACAGTTACATGATAGATATCACATGTTCAAGGGAAAATTCACCATCACTTTACATATTTAAAACACCCCTAGATCTGTGGAACACAATCCTACATTTTAGGGATAGATAACCTTCACTTTAATCAGTGCTCTTCCTGTTGAGACGGATGTTTGACATTTATTTTGAGTAATGAACATCTGCTAAGATGACCCACTAACATTATGGAGCTCTCTAGCTGGCTAATGTGCTGTTGGAATGCTCAAAAATCTTCAAAAATCTCCTCTCTACAAAAAGAAGGCAGTTTAGGTAGTTTCATAGCGATTTTTCATAGCATATGAAAACCTGCCTTTTCACCTATCTCCTTGCCACCTTTTTTGTTCAAAAACCTTTACTATGCCAAGACATCTTGCAAACAATCAATTTCCCTCCATAATACTTGACAAAACTGAATTTTAAGGCAAAAATGCACCTTCAAAATTTTCGTAGTGTTTTTCTGGCTTCAAGCCTGAAGTAGGCTACGAAACTGTCCAAAAAACCAAAATTTGCTGAGTCTAAGACTATCTTAAAAAATTGATCTCCAGAGGTAAAATTTAGGTTCTTTGTAAGCCATGAACCTCATCAAACATATTCCAACTCAATTTTTCATTCTTTTGGTGTTTCTTCTTCATTCACAATTAATTGGCTGATGGGTTCTTCTACCACTCTCATCTTTAGCCCTTTCTTTTCTAACTCCATTTGAATCAAATCCAGTTTCTCCGAAAGATCTTCTACTTGATCTTTTAATGCTCAGTTTTTGGATTGCAAGTGCAAGTTCATCCTCCTAATATGTTTGACCTCCCCTCTTAATGGTTGAGTCCATTTCAGCAACATTTCTGCATTTTCCAAGGATTTTGAAACACTTGAGACCTTTTTGTCCCATATTTTCCTCATCTTTTCAAATTGAACTTTCTCAATTATGTGCTTCTTTGCCTCTAACTTCTAATCTAATATCTCCTTCCTTGATTCCTTCAACTGTTCTTTGAGGGATTCTACCTATGATTTTTCAACTATTTTCTCTTCTCCCTTTTTTTTCTTGATAACCATTTCCTCCTTTGCTTATGGAGACAAATCTATAATGCTTATTGACTGAGAAGCTTCATTGATTTTTTCTGTCTTCTTGCTCTCCATTTCCTTCTTTGCATGTCTAGTCATGGGCTTCCTTGGCTGAAATATAAAACCTCCATCATCACTTGCAAAATCTAGTTTCTTAGCAGTCTTACATTTCTTCAGCTTTCTTCCACCATCTTCAATGTCTTCAACTTGCACAGTGGGTGACTCTTCAATGTCAATTGCATGAAGGATATCCTCCAGATTTCCTTTTGGCAATGTTTGGCTTCTAGTGACTCTCTTGCTGCCTTGTTTGCTGACTGTATGCTTCCGTTTTGTAGGTGCTGCTTAGGTGTGTCAGTCTCTTGCAAATTTTTTGTTCCCATGTTCACTGGTTCTGCAAGAGATAATCTATTTTCTTCTTCAACTTCTTCTGCCACAGATGGAAATGAACTAGTTCTAGGCTTTGTGGTTTTCTTTGGAGTGACCACACCAATTTCATAACCACTCATGAACAAGAAAGAAATCCAATCTATTTATAACCTTCTCAATTATTCCAACGCTAACAGCTTAATTAGACAATGATGAAAAATATATGTCTCATTGCCCTCAGTCTTAATTTGAACCTTATTTGGCATTTTCCCTAGACTTATATATAAATAGAAAGGTAAGTCAAGTGACCTCTTACCTACAAAATGCAGAAGAAGTCTGAGATGGTATGAGTATACCATGTGAAACCTTCCTTCACAGGTAAATTATTTTTGAATGACCATCAACATTTTTGCATAATTCTCCTCCATAAAACTCCTAGGGATAGTATTTGTCAAATCAACTTCACTATGTTCTTGCTTGATAAAATATTTACAATCCTTCATTGTGAATTTTATACCTTAAAACCACTGTTCACCACCTCTTGGGATTCCTGTAGCTGATGATATACTCTCTGCTTTCATTTTAAGGTTCAAAATTCCAACCTTTGATGTTGTTCCTGTGACGCTGGTGGCAAAATCCTTTGAATCCGGTAAATGAAATCCCTGCAACCTATGGTAGATTTGTAAGAAACCAATCATTCTGAAAACCTCCATAGTAGTAGGGTCTTCATTGAGTAATTTCATATCCATGGGATCATACCTGTGACAATGGCCACCTTTATTCGTTTTCTTTCTTGCAGCCCTAAATGCTTTATAGTCTTCACTGCCTCACTTGTTGATGACACCTACAGAATTCGAATTTGCCAGCAACCTGCGTGGATTGATGAAGCAACTCTCCAGGGATCGAATTATATGCAAGGATAAACCACAGTATGACAAAAGGCTAATTAAGGTGAGGTTTAAAAGTTTAACTGATAGCTCGAGCTTCAATCATTAAGACATGCAAGCAAAAAGGGTAATGATGACATCAAACACGACTATGTACATTTGAATTTTATCATAACAACCTTGAATTACCTCCACCTTTACTGCTCTAATCATAAAATGACACCTCATACAACTCTGACAAGCCAGTTTAGAAAACAGTTAGACTTCTAATAGATTCACTACGAAACTATTAACCAGTTTGGTAGTGAAATCAGATGTTTTCCTATGTAAAACGCTACGAAAATATGAAAAACTGACAGGTGTGCCCTTTTGGGTTTAAATTTATAAGGAATGAAAACTGACATGATATGGGACTAATTTGAGTGAAATGGCATGAATGGAGGTGATCATAAAATTTAGGATAGGCTTAAAAATGCAAAAAAATTCCTATACCACATTAAAGTGGCTTAGGAGACCTTATCCATTTGGTGAGTGACCTATATGACCCTATCAAGAAATGTTTCACAACTTAATGAGTGATAACAGTAACCATGTAGATTTTCTCACATAGTATCATAGTTGTTTAGGAAAATTTCTAATTCTTGATCAAAGGTGATTACAGATCAAGATTTACACATTGTAAAGGATTTTGGAGATCACCCAAAAATGTTAATGGAGATCACATAAAATCCGCTAAAAGATATTTGTGGAGATATTCATTGAGATATTGTGGAGAAAATTATGGAAAAGGTTCAACCAATTAGCCAAATTGGTAATTTGTTATGAGAACCTCAATACTAGGTCTCATGTGAGAGGAATTTGTATCATTATTTTTTGTGAAAATGAATTAAGACTTAAGCTTTTTCCTCCAAATTTGTTTGTCTCTTATATTATTATTTTATTTTATTTTATTTATTTCACAAAACTCAGTGAAAAACATCTCTCAATTTACTAAAATCAACCTCCATATACCCATATGTGAATATTCCTCTTTTACCAGATTTTTGTAATTCTTAATTTTTTAATTTTTTGAAAAATTTTAAAATTTCTCATCTCTCCATTTTGTTAAAATCTATCTATGTATACTCCAAATTTAAATATAGATGCTTCTAATTATAATTCTAGTTTTCTCAAAATATTTAAAATTTCCTTAATTTAATAAGATATATCTAAAATTTATTTTTTTGCCTTGGTATATAATTATGTGCTCTTTTTCGAAGACTTGCCTCTTTTCGAGACCCTTAGGGGTGCCCCGACCCATTTTGGCACCATGTTACCAGATTTCGCATGACCCATGGCTTTCTCGTTAACTCAGATGCTTCCCTTCATTTTTTTTAATGTCCACCTCCATTGTACAACCTCCACCAACCATTGATCTCATAGTTAACATGCTCAAAATAATTCTACGACTTGACCTCATTTGTTCATTTTCGTTTAAATTCTTGAGATTTAAACTAACTAGTGCCCCCCAATTTTTTTTAGGGTTTTCTTGTTTTTAATTGTTGATTTTAAATGTAATTAGTTTTATATGTTGTGGTAATTGTTTTATATTTGAATCGTTTTAGTTTCAATTTATTTAATGAAAGAAAGTTACTCTTTCGTTATCTTTCAACGCAGTGTATGGAGCTCTTTTGGAGATGATGATGAAGGATAAACTACAAAATATTTTTGAATTAATTAATATTGAGGACGACGAAGAGGACGAGATGAATTCGGGAGGAAGAGGAAGAAAAAAAGATGAAGGATGGAAACTATTGAGTAATGATGATAGTGTGTCTCTATTAAAATATATAGGGTGTTTTTGGTCATTTTCTCTTGTTAGGCTCAATATTAAGCTGTGGTTGTAATTTCATATTTGAATTTGAGTGGGGTGTAAAATGTTTATTTTATTATTTATTGAGTGGTTGTGATATTGTATTTGATTTTTTGTGGGTTCTAAATTGTTTAGAAATTTATTAATGTAATTTTTTATTTACATTATATAATGGTTTTAAAGTATTTTTTAACATAATATTTTTATGGCATGTTTATAGATCCACAATGTTAATATGTAAACATTATATAAAAAAATTAAAAATAATAAAAAATAAAAAATTAAATATAATTAAAAAAATATGATGATGATGATGATGGTTAACGTCCACTGAGACCAATATTTGGTCTATTAGACCTAAAGAAAAGGGTTATTTAGTTTGATTTAAGATTTTATTCCTATGTTCAAAAAGCTTGGAGAGAAGCCTCACGAGCTCACTATAATTTTGACATATTAAAAGGTTAGGAAGGTCAGTATTGCAACAAATATTATGAAATTGAGCTCTAATGTGGTTGTAAGCGGGGCACTCTAAGAGGAAGTGATTTTCATCCTCGATGTTCATATTCTCATAGAGATGGCAGATCCTTTCCATCCATGGTGTTTTAGGAACTGTCCAATGACCTGTTTCACTATGGAGCTCATGAGAGTTCGTTCTAATCTTGGCTATATTAATTTTATTCTTTGAGCTAGTTAAAATAGAGAGATACTTTTGATCTTCTAGGGTGGGGTTGATGACCTCCTTATATATTTATAATAATTTCATAATTAAAATAATTATATAAATTAATAAAAAATAATAAAATAACCACCTAAATTATAATTACTTAAATTAAATTAAAAAACAACTAAATTTAATAAAAATTTAAAATAAACACCTAGAATAATATTTTTTTTAATAATTCAAAAATTAAAGATAACTACACCACCCAAAAATATTAGAATTTCATAACTTAAATATATATAGTTTAATATTAAGGTTTTTAGGGTTTTATTTATTAGAGTTTTTAATAGTAGGTTTAAAATATTTTAATAATAATATTATTATGTTATTAATACATTAATATTATAATAATAATAATAATAATAATAATTATTATTATTATTATTGTATCATTTAAAATTTAGTAATATTGTTTAAATTTTAATAAATGTATAATAATATAATAATAACTATAGATTATTGCAATGATCTATAAATTTACACATTAATAATATTGATCTGGATTTTGGAGGAGGCCCCCAAGATATAAAAAATTCAAATGTCAGAAAAAATATGAGAACACAAAGTAAACAAAACCACCAAGAAACTTTTTATTAAAATAGAGAATAATTGTAAAAGCTACATTATGGTGGACACTCTATGCTTTTACAAAATGTGACTTGTTACTTATAGTCTTTTTATTTACAATACCATAGGTAAAATTCAGGGGTGGTTAAATACCACGGGTGAATGAATACATGGGTGGATGTGATTTACAATACCATGAGTAAATTCCATGGGTGGATGCCACTTACAATACCATGGGTAAATTCCATGGGTGGGTAAATACCATTAGTGAATGAATACCATGAGTAGATATACTTTACAATACACTGGGTAAACTCCATGGAAGGATAAATATCATGGGTGGATGAATAGCATAGGTGGTTTCCACTTACACTACCATGGCTAAATTCCATGGGTGGATAAATACCATGGGTGGATGCTACTTTCCATTCAAATCATTCCTCCATCCTTAAGAAGAAATGATCCCCTTTGCATGAAGTTCCCTCCTGAGAAGCTTTTGTTGAATATGAAGAGCCACTAAAGAGAATTATTTTGTGTGGTTAACGCGTAACCATGATGAATAAAGATCTGAGGATAGAGATACCGTGTAATGCTTGTGACCAACTATGATACTAACTGTGTGCAGCCTAGCAAATGGAATTCGATGAAATATGGGTTTGTGGATGACCCATAACCATGGAAAATGAAGATCCAAGGATAGAGATACCCTATAATTCTTATGACCATCTGCGATACTAACATTTTGTGGCCTAGAAAATGGACTTTGATGACAAGGGTTTTGTGTGGTTGACCCATAACGTTGGGCTTGTGGGTGACCCATAATCGTGATGCTTGTTAGTTTTCTTAGTAAAAGTATGGTGGATTTTCTGGTAGATTGTCATATCCAATGAGATGTTGTACGGGCTTCTTTCACATTTATTTTTTTCTAGCAATAAACCTCTTGTTGCAACTTTGTTGATTACTTCTGCTACAAGTGATGAAATCAAATTCCGTGAAAGACCCATTTAAGATATTGAAAAAATGTTACCATTGACATAAGACACCTGAATTTTGATGAAATTTGGAGTGAGAAAATAATTCCTAAAACTCATTGTATGTGCGGTCGCGCAATGATTTAGACATATGTAACTTCAATTTCTCATATATCTCAGACCAGGAAACAAAATAAAATTTCATAAAAAAATCATTTGAGATAATATAAAATCCTTTCAAATGAGCTATTTTTCACCTTCTAAAATGCTTTGTGGAGGTTGTGGCACTTACATGAAGTTTTATGAAGATTTTTGATCTATGTTTCATCCATTATTGTGCTTCAAAACCTCATTCTCATGGAGCCATAACCTGCTCTAATACCATTGATATGGATCTTTGAGGGAGGCATCCAATATCTAAAAAAATGAAATGCCAAAAAAAATATGAGAACACACAGTAAACAAAACCACTAAGAAAGTTTTTATAAAAATAGTTACAAAATGTTACTTGTTACTTATAGTCTTTTTTAGTTACAATACAATAGGTAAATTCCATGGGTGGGTAAATACCATGAGTGAATTCCATTTACAATACCATGGGTGGATGCCACTTACAATACCATCGGTGGATTCCATTTACAATACCATGGGTAAATTCCATGGGTGGATAAATACCATGGGTGGATAAATACCATAGGTAGATGCCACTTACAATACCATGGGTAAATTCCATGGGTGGATGAATACCATGGGTGGATGCCACTTTCCATTCAGATCAAATATAATAATTTAAAAACTAACACATCGTAATCATGATCAATTTGGTCGATAGTGGACATGAATATCATGTTTAACCATGATAATTGATATGAATTATGTTTAACATGCTTACAATTAAGCATAGAAACATATCTAGAGTCGTCGTGATGACATAGACAAAGACATTTAACATTTCTATTCAACCTTTGCAGTCAATGCATAAATTGCTAACGAGAGTCAATGTTAATCAAGTATATATTTACCATACACAATGATAGTCAATATTGTTCACTGATAGTCGTCCTTAGTCAAACATGGTCAACCATGGTCAATCATGGTCAACTCTGGTCGATTGTCACATTGTGACAGATATTTTCTAGATATGAAAAACAACCATGGTCAACCATGATCAATCATGGTCAACCATATTTTATAAAATCAATCATGGTCAACCATTGTCCAACGTCGCATTGTGACAAAGATTGTCTCAATATCAAAACCAATCATTTTCTCAACCATGGTCCAGTGTCACATTATGATAAATATTGTCTCAATATGATAGTCGTGGTCAACCATGGTCAACCTTGGTCAACAATGTTCAACCATTTTTATAAAATTAAACATAGTCATCCATAGTCAATCATGGTCAACCATGATCGAACGTCGCATTGTGAAAAATATTTTCTTGACATCAAAATCAACCATGGTTAAGCATGGCCAACCATGGTTCAACATCACATTATGACAAGGATTATCTCGATATGAAAATAAACCATGGTCAACCATATTTATTTTAGTGTTTATATTATTATATTAGGGTTTATTTACCATGTGTTTATAATATTAGTCCCCTCGGTTTAATATTATTTGCTTAGGTTTCATTATCCCTTGGGGTTTTAGTATTAATCACTTATATTTATTATTCCCTTGGGTTTATAATGTCAATCCATTAGGTTTATTATTCCCTTGAGTTTATAATATCAATAATGGTTAACAATGGTAAATAATAGCCAACCATGGTCAACCATGGTTGAATATCACATTGTGACAATGATTGTCTCAATATGAAAATCAAGCATAGCCAAGCATGGTCCAACATTGCATTGTGACCTGGATTATCTCAGTATGGAAATCCACCATGGTCAACCATGGTCAGCCATGTTTATTTTAGGGTTTCTAATATTTATCTTAGTTTTTATGTACCTTATTTTTATAATTTTTACCCCTTCGGTTTATTATTTCCTTGGGTTTATAATATATTTTCCTTGGGTTTCTTAATCTACGGGTTCATATTCCTAGGGTTTAATATTATTCCCTTAGGTTTGTAATCCCTTGGTTTTTTAGTATTAATCATTAGGGTTTATTATTGCCCTGGGTTTATAACATCGATCATGGTCAACCATGGTCAACCATGTTTTATAAATTCAATCATGTTAAACGATTGTCAACTATATTTTATAAAATCATTTGTGGTCAACCATGCTCCTATGTTGCATTGTGACAAAGATTGTCTCAATATGAAAATCAATCATTGTCTCAACCATGGTCCAATGTCGCATTATGACAAAGATTGTTTCAATATGATAATCATGGTCAACCATGGTAAATCGTGGTTAATCATGGCCAATCTTGGTAAACTATGTTCAACCATGTTTTATGAAATCAACCATGGTCGAACGTCGCATTGTGACAAAGATTGTCTTGATATGAAAATCAGCCATGGTTAAGCATGATCAACCATGGTCCAACGTCGCATTGTGACAACGATTGTTTCAATATGAAAATAAATCTTGGTCAACCATGTCTATTTTAGTTTTTATAATATTTATATTAGGGTTTATATACATTGGGTTTATAATATTAGTTCATTGGGTTTAATATTATTGCCTTGGGCTCATAATCCCTTGGGGTTTTAATATTTATCCCTTGTGTTTATCATTCCCTTGAGTTTATAATATTAATCATGGTCAACCATGGTAAATCATAACCAACAATGGTCAACCATGGACAAACGTTGCATTGTGACACTGATTCTATCAATATGAAAATCAACCATGGTCAACTATGGTCCAACGTCACATTGTGAAAAATATTGTCTTGATATAAAAATCAATCATGGTCAACCATGGTTCAACGTTGCATTATTAGAAGGATTATCTCAATACATAAATCAACCATGGTCAACCATGTTCATTTTAGGGTTTACAATATTTATCTTAGGGTTTATATTTTTTATCCCTTGGGTTTATAATATCAATCCCTTGCATTTATTAATCTAAAGGATCATATTCCTAGGGATTAATATTATTCCCTTAGGTTTATAATACTTTGGGTTTTTAGCATTAATCCTTAGGGTTTACAATATTTATCTTAGGTTTTATATTTTTTATCCCTTGGGTTTATAATATCAATCCCTTGCATTTATTAATCTAAAGGATCATATTCCTAGGGATTAATATTATTCCCTTAGGTTTATAATACTTTGGGTTTTTAGTATTAATCCTTAGGGTTTATAATATCAATCCCTAGGGTTTATAATATCGATCATGGTAAACCATGGTTAACCATGTTTTATAAATTAAATCATGGTCAGCCATATTTTATAAAATCAATCGGGGTCAACCATGGTTAATCAATGTCAACCATGCTCCTACGTTACATTGTGACAAATATGGTATCAATATGAAAATAAATCATTATTTCAACCATGGTCCAACATCGCACTATGATAAAGATTGTTTCAATATGATAATCATTGTAAACCATGTTCAACCATGGTCAATCATGGTCAACCTTGGTAGACCATGTTCAGCCATGTTTTATAAAATCAAACATTTTCATCCATCAACCATGGTCAAACATTGCATTGTGACAAAGATTGCCTTCATATGAAAATAAAAAATGGTTAAGCATGGTCAACCATGGTCTAATGCCACATTGTGACAAGGATTATCTAAATGTGAAAATCAACCATGGTCAACAATGTTTATTTTAGTGTTTATAATATTTATCTTAGGGCTATATACCGTGGGTTTATAATATTAGTCCCTTGGGTTTAATATTATTCCCTTGGATTCATAATCCCTTGGGGTTTCAATATTAATACCTTAGGTTTATTATTCCGTTGGGTTTATAATATCAATCCTTTGAGTATATAATATCAATCATGGTCAACCGTGGTCAATCATAGCCAACGATGGTCAAATGTCACATTTTGACAATGATTGTCTTAATATGAAAATCAACCATGGTCAACCATTGTATAATGTTGCATTGTGACAAATATTGTCTCCATATAAAAATAAATCATAGTAAAGCATTTTCAATCATGGTCCAACATTGCATTGTGACAAGGATTGTTTCAATATGGAAATCAACCATGGTAAACCATTTTTATTTTAGGGATTATAATATTTATCTTAATATTTATATACCTTGGGTTTATAATATTAGTCCCTTGGGTTAATATTATTCAAGCCCGGTCAACCATGGTTGATATACCTTAGGGACTAATATACCTTAGGGTATATATACCTTGGTACTAATATTATATACCTTAGTAACTAAGGGTTTTTATATGTTGGGTTTATATACCTTAGGGACTACTATTAGAGACTAAGGGTTTACATACATTGGGTTTATAATATTAGTCCCTTAGGTTTAATATTATGCAACCACGGTCAACCTTGTTTTATAAAATCAATCGTGGTCAACCAAGGCCCAACATCGCATTGTGACAAAGTTTTCCTCAATATGAAAATCAATCATGGACAATCATGAGTTATAAACTACCCATTGTTAATAATTAATTATTATTAAATAATAATTAATTATTAAAAAATTAATAATAATTTAATTAATAATAAATAATTATTATTAAATAGTAATTTACTAAATAATAATAATTATTTGACATTGTAAGATTTTGTGATCCATATCTATTTTTCAAATAATCTTCCAGAAAATCACACCATAAATTCTAGAGCCGACGTGTTTCAAACTACTTAGTGTAGTTCATCGTCACGAGAAGGATGATTGTGTCGATCCAAAACACTTAATCATATATATACTTTAGAGATGTGCAATGGCCATTGACCAAAAATTCATAAAATAATATAATTAAATGCTAGGAAAATATTTAATGTAATAAAATATTATAATCAAAGTCAACAAAAACTATTTGAAAATAACAGAAAAGGAAGAAAAAGGTTAAAATAAAAACAAGAAATAAATACAACCAAAAAATAAAAATGATAAATAATATAATTGTTATTAAATAAAATTAATACCCAACAAACAAATAATCAAAATTAACTATTTTACCATTTTAATAAAATAATATTAATCATAACAAACACAAAAGAAAGAAGAAGAAGAAGAAGATGATGATGATGATGATGATGATGGTTACCATCCAGTAAGACCAATGTGGTCTATCAGACCTTGAGATAGGAGAAAGAATCTAAGTTTTATTCTTCAAAATCTTGTTTCTATGGTCGAAGAGAAGGGAAATAAGTGCTCCAAGATCGCTATAGGTGGGCTAGCTTAAAAGGTCAAGAACATTGGAAGTGTGGCAGATGGTATGGAATTGAGAACGAATGTGAGTAAGAGTGGGGCAGTCTAAAAGGAAGTTCTTTTCATCTTTCGCCTGCTTAGAATTGCAAATCTGACAGATTCTATTATTCTAAGGGGTCTTGGGGATAGACCACCACCCAGTCTCACTCCGAAGGTAGAAACTAAAATAAATTCACAATTCAAAACAAAAATAAAAATAATGATGATGATGATGGTGGTGGTTAATATATTAATAAAAATAATAAAATTCACAAAACAATAATAACCAACTTAAAATAAAGATCAACAAAATTAAGGAGAAAAAGGGACCCTAAATAAATAATAACAAATAATAATAATAAATACATATAGAAATATACATATAAATTAAATCCAAAACAACAAAAAATGAAATCAAGCAAAAGAGAAACACAAAACCAAGGAAGGAGGAAAAGAACCAAAACTAGGAGCAGACCACAAGAATATAAGATCTGGTAATTTTCCACTTATCGTCCCTCTTCAACGTCTGAGACCTTTTTTCAATTTCGACAACTTCCCTAAATTTGGAGTGATAGAGTTGTTCAATCGTAGCAATGACCTTGGACTCTTCCAAACAAATGTGGTGATTAGTCTTCCTAGCATGTTCAGTAAGAGTTGAGGATCGAGTCCTACAATGCCTAATATCGACAACATGCTCTTGCATCCTCCTAATTACAGAACACCGATTTTCTATAATTGTTAATTATAAATTATTAAATAATTAATAATAATAGTTAGTTTATAATTTATAATTAATAATTTAATAATTAATGATTTAATAATAAATTAATAATTAATAATAAAAAAATATTATATATATTTTGAAATAATTATTGTTATTATAATTACTATTATTCACTAATATTAATACTAGAATTTGGCTTCCGTGATCCATAAAATGTATGTAAAATCTTTCAATGATAATCATATATGAGCATCCCTGATCGGGGTGTGTCATGTCAACAGTCACTTGGCAGGAAGAAGGTGACCTCCCCCACTGAATAGAGGTTTAGGTGTGAGAAGGTAGTCATTTCGCATGCAGAGCTATTGTACGCGGCAGTTATGGTAATGAAGGAGTATTTAGTAGTATAGGCTGGCTTGTCAGAAGCATGTTGGGATAAGCGAGCTCACAAAAGTTTAAGGGGGGAAGAAAATGAAGCTATATGTGCCATTTCATAGCAAGCAGAGCGGCAAATTCAGACCAGGGACTGGTGTAGGCCTTCTTCATATGATTTCGTTGTGGATTCAGGGATATGTAACCTTTCTTTACTCCAACCTTATGTCTCATGTAATTAATTCTCAGATGCAGCATAGTAGAGCAGTTTTGGAAATGTGGGAAATGCATCAGGTTCTCATTAGTTGATTGGTTATGAATACTAATTTATTAGTGCAACATCCATCTATTAAACCTTGTTTTTACGACCCCTGTAGCATAATGGAATTATATTTCAGAGTAATCATCCATTTTATGAATACATGCAAATTTTCTACCGAGGGGCAATTGCAATTGGTTTTAAATGAGCTCAAATTCTGGTTGCATGGATATGATTATAGGTTTATCGGTCAAGTAACATTGACAGAGGGTTTAGGAAATTTCTCTCATTTATATTACTGCCTCAGTTTGTATAATTTAATTGATCTTTGGGTTTGTTGCAGTATCTTAAGTTTGTTTGAAAACTTGGATAGATGTAGGCAGGGGATAAATTGGGGTCACTGTTCTTTAAATGGAAACCTTCTTTGTTTACAAATTTTGAGATTGAAAATTCATAGCAATTTCTATGAATATTTTGTTAACCTGGTTTGGCCAAAATCGAATAGTGATCGTAGGAAAAGAAATCTAAATGAAACTTGTTTGGAAATATTGAGAGTATTGCCATTGGAATTCTGTCTATACCTATTATCAGAGTCTAATTATTTTTCCCCGACCACCTAAATGTCTTAATTGTTTAGAGAATTTCTATTCCCTCAGTCGACAGTGGAATTAGTCTAGGCATGCTCCGAACTATGTGCCACAGGAAAATTTAACCCTGCAATTCCAAAGGTTAACTGTTTTAATGTTGTGCTCCCATCATACAGGCACTCTAATTGAATACAAAGGTTTTAACCACAAAAGTAAAAGTAAAACAATGGTGAAGAGGCAAAAGAAGAAGAGTAATGTCAGTATTCAAGATAAAGGCAAGCATAAGATGGTAAAGCCTAAGGCTGAGACTAGTAAAAGAGGTAGAAAGACGAAGAAGGAGACATTAAAGAATATCTCGCAGGCATATTTGTTGGGGAACCCACCTCAGATAACAAATACAATTCAAGGATGGGAAAGAGAGAGCCATAGCAATGAAGAAGATAATGAGGCGGAAGAGGAAATCATGAATTTCATTACAGATCCTGGGAACACACGAGGGCATCTTTCTCTGTTCAATCAAACTGTGCAAACATATTGGATAATGAAGTGTGTCTTGGCTAAGGCAATGCAGAGTATCCATCTAGGACAAGGGAATGAGATTCTGTCAGTTGCAGCACTTTTTCAAGATATTACCATTCAGCTCCAGCAAATCAAGGTTTCACAATATTAAATGTCAGCTTGAATGGACCGTGTTGAGAAGCAACTTCAACAACTACAGCAAGTAGACATACCTGGATCCACTGCAAAGGATCCCGCACCAATCGATTCATCAGATGGGTAGTAACCCAATTTTTGTTTAATGCTTTTTGTGGATAGTTTTTATATTGGTCATTATCTTTTTTTGAATGCTCTAAATAGTAAACTGGCCTTAGCGGCAAGTAGAAGAAAAAAATTTCAATTTTGGTTGGCTTTTAATGTTTTAAGGTGGCCAACAGACCTAGTTTCGTATGGGTAGGTTGAGGCTTCTAACTATGTGTATGATGCAATCTGCTTTTTATAATAGAAAATAGTAAGGACCTGTTGAGGGCTGAAAATGTCTACCTCGACATTGGGGAATAACCACCCGGTCCAGACCTTAAAGAAACTCCTTTTCCGTTTGGAGTAGTGGCTTTGACTGGTTTAACTAGGTCCAGTTACCTTTTCCCTATCGCTATTGATTTACGATGTATCTTTAACTACCAATAGACAGGGATATTAGATCACTTCTTCTTGTTGAACGGGCAAGAGAATGACTCGTAAGCTGAGTTGGGTTCAGCCAAACCACAACTAAGATTTTTCCTCTTTGAGAAGACGACTTAAAAGAATATAGAACTTAATCTAAATGAAAACGTATTATATAATGCAAGCAAAAGAAACTAATCTTAATCCTATCTCAGCTAGGTAGATATAGATCTAACCCAACTAAGAGTAAGATAATTAAATGATAATGATTTAAATATGTCTGGCTTTTAGTTAATGTCAAAATAATGAAGTAATTCAATTAGCTAACATTTGTGAATACCGAAACACATCCTATTGAGACCTCTTAACTGAAATAATAAATAAAAAACACTCAGGAATTAATTCACAAAAATGATATTGATTGTCAAATCATTAAATCCAATAATTAAACAATAATATGTGGAAATAGTTCACAACACATTACTATTTAATAAATCAGTATTATAAGACAGATTTCTGAGTAAATAGTTACTCAGAAATCATAATTTAATCAATAAGAGCAGAGATACATAATAACAATATTGAGACAAATTACCCATATCAACACAAGTGCACAAACATGAATAAAATGACACAAATTTTATTATCATAAAAATGAAACTGGTATTTGATACAGTAGTATTAGAAATACCAATTTATTGAATCGATTTCTCTGATCTTGGTCTCCAACAGTCCTTTACATTACTTGAACTTCTTCTTTCAAAACTAGAGCTTCAATTGTGCAAACTTTGCCTATCATACATAATTCAAGATACAAAGGAAAAATCCTCAATAATCCTCAGATCTGGGATTTTCTCTTCTCCCTCCTACAATTAGAAATTCCTATTTCAGAAGTGCTTCTAGAAGTCCAAAATTGCAGAGGAGAGCTGCCCCTGATTACATTCTGCAATTTCCCATTTATAATATTTTCAAAGGTACTTTTAAGAGGAAAGTTTATTGAAGAAAAATCTGCCCAATCCAATTTTATTTGCTCAAAATTCCAATATTTAATTGCTGGAGCATTCTCATTGATTGTGATCTTTTTCTCCAAATCTCTTCTACTATTTTCCTGCAAAAAGAAATCAAAATAAATTAAGATGCAACAATCAAAATGCCATTTATGGCATTTAAAATAAATCTAATCAAATTTAATTAAATAAATAATTGAAAAATAAATCCAAGCTTTCCATTGATTTTTGTGATGATTTAATTGGCCAAGGATATTATTGATGAATGAATCTGCACTTAGAAGAGGCTTGAGAAAATGAAAATGAAGAAAATAAAACTCAGAAAATTGATTTTGTTTAGAAATTGGGAGATTGATCTTCTGCCTATTTTTAGACCCAATAAATGACTAAATCTGTTAGTGAAACCTGCTTAGAAATGTTCTCCTTGATTTTATCTTTCCAATGAGTCATCCTGGGTCTCATTTGGTCAAGTAAAACTCATTCTATGAGCCTCCAAAGTTGATGAGTCAAATCTGGCATAATTCTAGAAATTCTGTTGTTGGGCTAAAAATCAGAATTTTAATTAAAAAATCTAATCTTAAATTAGACTCTAATTATCTAATAATTAATTCTAATTTAATTTTTAATTATAAACTAAACTAATTATTTAATAATCTATTTATTAATTAATATTAATCTAATTAATAACTAATTATAATTTAATTAAATTAATTATATTCTACATATTAATTAATTTAATTATTTTAAATATTAAATATTAAATCTAATATTAAACTAAAACTATACTAACACTCCCATTAATACTTACCACTTCACTCACATATGAGTGGCTTTTCAACTTGAATTAAACGTATTGCAAGCTCATACCCCTTTGACTTCGGCGTCGGGGAATGAAGGCCATCGGGGTTTCTAAGAAATGCATCCATTGGAAATTCGCGATGCGATATTCCGATGTGATGTAATAAACTCTTATATATATATATATATATATATATATATATATATATATATATATATATATATATATTAAATTTTAATTTAATTTAATTATTTATTTATAATAAATAATTTAATTAATTTAAAATTTAATATTAAATATTAGTTTTTTGTTTTGGTTTCATCTTAATGATGTTAAGTTATGAAAATATCTAAGGGATGATTTGCCTATCTAAACTACAACCACTTTAATATTAATAAAAATAAATAAACTACAGCCACTTTGACATTTTGGATTTCGAGATTAGTAATTTATTTGAAAATTGGAGTAAATTACTAAAATCCCAATGCTTCGCGATTTTGACGTATAAGTAAAAAATGAAAAAATATTAGTAATAACTAACTAAGGGTTAATATTTAAAACAAATGCATTATTGAAATAATTTAATTACAAAAATGGAATATTGTACATTTTACACATTTTTAACCGAGGCAACGTAAATGATTAGACTTCAAAAGGAGTGTCATTTACAAACCAGTTGACCACAATGAGGCGAAAAAAGTTTCAATGGAAAGCTTATAAAAATTGATTTTAATGAAGCAATGAAAACAAGAATCTAAAGAAAATGAAAAATTAACAAAATCGTAGGATAATCAACTTAATAGAAATCTTAAAAGGCGTTTAGCCAAATTTTTTATAGAAAAGGTCCCCATTATTTGAAGTGAACAAGTCGAAAATGGGGGGGGGGAGGTGGGAGAGTGGAGATTGTGTTTTACCACAACAATGGCGACATACGGGAGAAGAACTAGTTATCTCTTGTTTGATATGAATGAGATTTTCCTAAAATTAAAGTAAAAATAATTAAAGAAGAGAAAATTATTTTTGGAATGCTTGACTAGGTTCATTAGTCTAAATAAAAGCAAGAATCATCTTATTGTAATTTTCTTAAAATTCGTCATAAATTAAAATATTTCATAACTCTATATCAGTCCTTAATTAGTTGTAGAGATAAATCAGGGGTCACTTTATAGCTTAGCTTTTAAAATGTACTCATTTGTCACAGGTAGAACCATTGCTGCCAGCAAACATCTATAGTCTCGATAGGGTTACCTTTTAATCATGAATGATTCATAATTCCATCTATTTAAGAATTATTGACCTAGAGATAAATCCATTTATATATGTTTATTTTATTTTATTTTATTTGTTTTTTTTTTTTTTAGTTCTTAAAAGCCATTTTCTTGGTTTGGTAGCGAGATAGTTGACAATGCCATTCACTGGTTATAATTGGACTGAACAAGTTGGCTCGTGATGAGACCCCTTGTCTTATAATTGTTTGCAATCATAAGCCATTACCCTGGTTTGTTTAGCAGTGTTGGTAATGTCAGCCTATTTTTTCCCTATGATCATGGTAAGAAGGCTCGTGATGAGACCTCTTATCTTTTAAGTTTAAATATATTTTTGGATTACACTCTATAAAAATAAAACTCTTTTTAACAGGGAGAATCATTGACTCCTTAAGAGTTCAGAATGACAATTTCAGAGTTAAAAGTGCTTTGCTGTAAAGTGTCTTTACTTGGTTAAAAACAACTTTTCTTGACTGATAATAGAATTTTGAAAGATCTTAATAAAATATTGAAATCTCAAAATAATTATAATTTTGATGAAAAATAAATTTCTCAGATTTTATGATACTTTGTCAACTTGTCTTGTTTTTTAATCTCTTCCTTAAATATGTCTACCTTTATAATAAGAAAAACAAACCTTATTAAGAGATTTTAAGAAAAAGCTAATAGTAAACTATTAACAATTTTTTCCCTATATATGCTGACCATAATTAGGTAATAAGAAGGCCTTCCATATAAATCATGTCAGAGTCATCGAAATTAAAATTGAAAACCAAAGGAAAATAATTCTTAAGCTAAAGTTGAAAAAGAAATCAAAAATCAAAAATAAAATGAAGAAATTTAAAAGTGGGAAGGAAAATCCTAATTTTGAAACACAAACTCTAACAAGAATGTTTATACCAATGTCTCAACAAAATGAAGTAAAGGAAAATAATCATGTAATTATTTTTTCTTATGTCGAGATTCAGATGAATTATGCCTTGCAGGGTTGTAAATGTTTTAGGCTTTAGATAACAGTGATGATAAAATTCAGCCACAATGAAAACTTTTTGTCTGATGTCAATCTTCTTGTTTCAAAACATCATTTTAATTATTTTCTAATAAAAGGAATTCTTAAAGAAACAAACAAAAGATTCAAAAACTTCCTAGTGTAGCTGTTTCAACAAAGATTATCGCTACTTCTTGAAATAAAACCAGGAGAAGAGTATAGGACTTTCAAAATATGATCTGGCAGATAATTGAAAGATTTTATGCAGACCTGAAAGGTATCAGTTTCTCCAATACTAGCTGATTTCTTCTGTTAGTTAACATTAAAAACATGAAGAAGTCAAACTAACCAAAATCTGATAACCCAAAATCATTATTTATTTTATTTAAACTAAAGCAAGTAGTAAAATGTAAAAAAAGAATGCTTTGTGTTCAAGGGAATTAAAACAAATTCATTAGAAATGAGAATGAGAATATGTAGTGATGAATGTTCTCAAAATATTATAAGTCTCATATAAACTCCATGATTTTTATAAATTGTCCAGAGTTAAGACCAAATCCAAGATCATGAAATTTAAATGTGAAGATAGAAAGGTCTTGAATTTTATATCAATTATGGAATTTTATATTTAAAACTGAAATATATGAGAAATCGAAATGATTTAAATATGTTGCAAATTTGTCATCAATTGCTTTAGTACTATAATGGTTACCTAAAATTGCTTTAAAAAATATTTCATACAACATAATGCCCTATCGGATGATTCACATTACATGTTTCTTCACCATGCTTAAAGTTCAATATTGTAAAATTTCACTTTTGTTGGTATGTCATATATCGATTAAATATTAATGGCATAGAGGCATGCATTGGAGTCTATTGCATCAGAAGTTACAATGGAAAATTTGTGATATGAGAACATGCGATGAGAATATATGCGATGAGATGGAGCGATTGCGATATTGAATAATTGTTATGTCAAGAACCGGGGAATGGTCGCATCGTGCTTTGTACTTCGCACATCGCATATCTGATATCGTACAGTGCACATCGCACATTCAGAATTATGATATGAGAATAAAAAATGCGATGAGCGATAGTGATATCAGCATATCGGAATATTGGAAAATAGTCATGTTGGAAATGCCAATATGATTTTTGCGATAGTGGCGATGCGATGGATGATGCGGCTCTCGGCAATCGGCAAAATTAAGTACACGATGTAAGAATTTTGATATGCTTGATATGCGATGAAAAATGGACCCAAAAAATTTATTATGAGAATTTAATATCATATCGGATCCGAGTCATCGGTACTTTTAGAATTATACCCCTACCATTATTGCGATTGAAGGGACACGACATTTCTTATGAACTTGATTTAAATTTCATAGGGTCCAGAATTATGTGATCATGACCATATTGGTAAAGTTATTTTATCGGAGATTGAGCGAAAAGGAACATCGAAGATGTATGAATTTTGTAGTATCGGCGATATGAAATGGTCCAATATGAATCTTCCAATACTATTTTAAATGTCTATTGGGTTTTCTAATGAATGAAAGCAAAGTTAAAGAATGCTCAAATTCTAATGAATCATAAATAAAATTTCCCTGAACTTCTTGCAAATGTGAAATGGGTTTGCTACCTACTTCAAGTTCTGAAAATAAATGGAAACCTACAAATGAAACAGGACAAGAATCATAAATAAATTAAGGAAAATGGAGAATAAAAGAAAATGAACTTGTAAATGCGTACCTGGAAGGAAATTGTCTGTAAAATTTACCTCATGAATCTTCAAATTCTTCCTTGGATTTATCAAAATTCAGACTTTGTTCAAAATCATATCATTATTTATTCTAAATTAGAGTGGGCAATCAAGCTAAAGGAAATCAATTATTCATGTTCAGGAAATCTGAAATTCATAAAATTCACCAGAAATGAAAATAAAAATATGTTTCCCTTTGATTTGCAACAGTAATTTATTACCTCTGCTTCATTCCAAATTAACTTTAGAAAAATTTGTATTGTTATAGTGACTATTCAATAATACCTTTAGTAAATAAATGTGATGCGTATTGCAGCAACAAATAATAAATTAAAAATCAGAATGGAATAAAGCCACTCATTGTGAAAGAATATCAACATAGTTTTGAATGTGTGCACACAGCAAAATGGACACCCTGAAGGTCATTTTAACAAATTTCGAGGAAGATAATATGAACTTCATGTGATTATAGCGAAAGGTGAGACTGACTAATAATAATTGAATTGGAATTAAGCCTATAATAGACAGTCATATATTTCATGGGGCAATGAGATCATGAAGCTTTGTATCCTCAAAACTTTTGACAAATAAATTTCAAAATAAAATCTTGTAAGGACATCTCGAAATGGAGAAAATTGGCTTTGAGGTGATTGATGCCAAGTGCAAACTCAATTAAATTCAGTCAAGACATTATTTGGAATAGGCAAAGAAGTAGTTATGGGTAGAGGTATTGCTGCAAAATATTTTATTTAAAAATGGGAAGTAAGAATTAGAAAATTTCTGATGAGAAGAAAATATTTTCTTGAACATGTATATGATATGAGAAGGGTCGATTGCTTGCTTTATTTATATTTGCAGAATTGTTTAAAATAAATTAATTACATAAACAAACTAACTACATTAATTCTACTCTTAATCTAACCATATGCAGGAAAATGACTAAGTACAGTCATATTTCCAATGTAACCACTCTCTCATTTTAATTCCTTCATATATACACAATCCAAATGTTAGTAATAAAAATAAAAATCTAATTAAACTAAGAAAAATAAATCTATAAGTAGAATTTATAGTTATTTTTAGCGACTTATTTACAATCACCTTCTTTTGAAATGTTCTTTCCAATTGAATTCCAATTGGATCATAAAAATCTGGATGGGTTTCTATTAATGATTGGGAAAGCTTCAAAAGAGCAAATAACAGGCCAGATTGTGGGTATGTGCTTTCAGATTCAAAGGTCTTGAGAAAATTGTTAGTGTTATTTACAAATGTTAAACTATTAACAATCTTCCTTAAAGGGAAAATTTCCAAATATTTTTCAAATGAGTTAATGAAGAATGAATGGAAATATGTTATATATAATGGAAGATTATTAATTGAATTGGATTACTGGTTGGATTGTAAAATTATACTATCTTGTTAATACTGCTTTTGAGAAGATAGAAGCAATTGATAAGAGATGAACATCGATTGAAATTGAAATATTAATAGTTTTTTATGTTCATGATTATAATATGAAACTTCAATTTCCCAATAGGGCAATGCATCAATTGAGTGTTTACTATTAAAGTGCTCAATATGCCAACGTAAAGTGTCAAAAAATATATCAAAAAAATCAGAAAATAAATCCAAATTTGAACAAAATAAGTGTGAAAGAAAAAATAAAGTGAAATCACTATTGGTACAACTAATGTTACAACACAATTGAGATTGTTTTAAAATAATTTCTTTTTCACAAGGATTGGCCAGAATAACCGAATTTGAATAATTGCCAATTCTAACTTGTGAATTTGAAAGATAATTATGATTATGAATAGGAATGGGAGTTTGATCATGATATGAATCATAAATTGGAATGTTTTCTCGAATGGTGAAATCATGGAGATAATTTTCTGCTCTAGAATGATGATTGGTTGGAATAATTTCTAAATTGAAACGTTCCTCATTATCAGATGTTATTTGAATTTTCTCATGAAGATAGGAATCAACATCCTTAATGTCATAGTAATTATCATAAACAACTTCACAATATTCTCTAGAATTTCCTTCGATTTCATCCAATATATCAAAACAAGGAGAAGTAAATATTTCAGGTTCATTAATGGCAAAAAAATGATCAATAATTGTTTCTCTATCTTGATAGAAACTTATTGGTAATCCATTTAGATCAACCTCTTTATTTTTTTAAATGTCATTAATACTAAGAGGGGAAAAATTACCATTATTAAAAATATCAGGATAAAGGGAAAAATGTGAATATGAAACAATGCATTTAAAAATGTTTCTGTTTGAGAACTCTTGTGCGTTCTGTTCACTATAAATTTCAGATTCTAGATCATTCCTTTGTGTACTCGTGCTTTTTTGAATAAGGTTGCTTCACTGCTCTGATTTCGGCATTTACTCATCATGGAAAAATTCAGAAATTTGTACAGCGGTTTGCATGTTATTATTTAATTTGATTGCTGCTTGTACTTGATGATTTTCAATCTGATTTTCTGAATTGACTATAGAGCAACTTTCATATTTCAAGGCAATTTTTTCTCCAAAATTGCTGCTATTGTCTTCTTGCATTTGGTTAGAAATATTTTCTAAGCTTTATGAGACCACTTCATCATAATTTATTTTCGCATCCATATTAGAATTCTCATTTATTTGGAAGGGGATGGAACGAAGCTTGAACTAATTTCATATGGATTGGGAATGGGAGGAAGAGAGAAAATATATTCAAACCAATATAATGATTCTTCTTCCGTAGGTTTATCTTCAACTTTAAACCTTAAACAATTCAAATGAAATCGAATATTAAAATCTCTAACAGACTCAGTTTCAAATCTTCATAGATATTCAATTTCATCGCATACCTGTTCATAATCGTATCTGTCAAATTTAAAAATGAAAATTGTAACAAATTGATCCTAGTTGTGAATTGAGGCAACTGGAAGAGTTCTACACCAGTTTCTAGCTTTTGCCGTAAATGTGAGAGTAAAAATTCTGCATAAAATGTCTTCATCAATTCCTTGAAAATCATAATTTGAAACTTTTGGAATAAATTGAAAGACATGATTAAAAGCATAAGAATTTCTCTTACCACTAAACTTTACCTAAGACAAGATTCTTACCACTTTGGGTGGAGTATTGGAAGATGCACGTCCATGGATACAACTCCAAATTGGAAGTTTAAGAGGAGCCATCGTGATTTAAATAAAATGTTAAAATTAAAAAGACTCCAATAGACAACAAGTTTCAGGCCCTCCTTTTAGCACCAAAAATGTTGAGGGCCGAAAATATCTGCCTCAACATTGGGGAATAACCACCTGGTCCAGACCTTAAAGCAGCTCCTTTTTTGTTTGGATTAGTGGCTCTGACTGGTTTAACTAGGTCCAGTTACCTTTTCCCTATCGCTATTAGTTTATGATATATCTTTAACTACCAATAGACAGGGATATCAGATCACTTCTTCTTGCTGATCGGGCAAGGGAATAACCCTTAAGGTGATTTGGGTTCAGCCAAACCACAACTAAGATTTTGCCTCTTTGAGAAGAGGACTTAAAAGAATGTAGAACTTAATCTAAATGCAAGCAAAAGAAACTAATCTTAATCCTATCTTAATTAGGTAGATATAGATCTAACCCAACTAAGAGCAA
The DNA here is from genome assembly GCA_034641835.2 of Pinus albicaulis. Lineage (NCBI taxonomy): Eukaryota > Viridiplantae > Streptophyta > Pinopsida > Pinales > Pinaceae > Pinus > Pinus albicaulis. The sequence continues at coordinate 1,309,806,793 of CM076574.1, forward strand.
GATAATTAAATGATAAGGATTTAAATATGTCTGGATTTTAGTTAATGTCAAGCTAATGAAGTAATTCAATTAGCTGACATTTGTGAATATCGAAACACATCCTATTGAGGCCTCTTAACTAAAATAATAAATCAACAACACTCAGGAAGTAATTCACAAAAATAATATTGATTGTCAAATCAGTAAATCCAATAATTAAACAATAATATGTGGAAATAGTTCACAACACATTACTATTTAATAAATCAGTTTTATAAGACATATTTATGAGTAAATAGTTACTCAGAAATCAAAATTTAATCCATAAGATCAGAGATACATAATAACAATATTGAGACAAATTACCCATATCAACACAAGTGCACAAACATGAATAAAATGAAACACATTTTATTATCATAAAAATGAAATTGGTATATGAAACAATAGTATTAGAAATACCAATTTATTGAATCCATTTCTCTAATCCTGGTCTCTAACAGTGCTTTACATTACTTGAACTTCTGCTTTCAAAACTAGAGCTTCAATTGTGCAAACTTTACCTATCATACATAATTCAAGATACAAAGGAAAAATCCTCAGATCTAGGATTTTCTCTTCTCCCTCCTACAACTCTAAATTCCTATTGCAGAAGTGCTTCTAGAAGTCCAAAATTGCAGAGGAGAGCCACCCCTGATTACATTCTGCAATCTGCCATTTATAATATTTCCAAAGGTATTTATGAGAGGAAATTTTTTTGAAGAAAAATATGCCCAATCCAATTTTATTTGCTCAAAATTCCAATATTTAATTACTGGAGCATGTTCATTGATTGAGATATTTTTCTCTGTATCTCTTCTACTATTTTCCTGTAAAAAGAAATCAAAATAAATTAAGATGCAAAAATCAAGATGATATTTCTGGCATTTAAAATAAATCTAATCAAATTTAATTAAATAGATAATTGAAAAAGAAATCCAAGCTTTCTATTGATTTCTGTGATGATTTAATTGGCCAAGAATATTATTGATGAATGAATCTGCACTTAGAAGAGGCTTGGGCAAATGAAAATGAAGAAAATAAAACTTAGAAAATTGATTTTGTTTAGAAATTCGGAGCTTGATCTTCTACCTATTTTTAGACCCAATAAATGACTAAATATATTAGTGAAACCTCTTCAGAGATGTTCTCATTGACTTTATCTTTCCAATGAGCCGTCCTCGGCCTCATTTGGCCAAGTAAAACTCAATCTATAAACCTCCAAAGTTGATGAGTCAAATCTGGCATAATTCTGGAAATTCTGTTGCTGGGCTAAAAATCATAATTTTAATTAAGAAATCTAATCCTAAATTAGACTCTAATTATCTAATAATTAATTCTAATTTAATTTTTAATTATAAACTAAACTAATTATTTAATAAACTATTTATTAATTAATATTAATCTAATTAATAATTAATTAAAATTTAATTAAATTAATTATATTCTACATATTAATTAATTTAATTATTTTAAATATTAAATATTAAATCTAATATGAAAATAAAACTATACTAACACTCCCATTAATACTTACCACTTCACTCACGTATGAGTGGCTTTTCAACTTGAATGAAACTTATTGTAAGCTCATACCCCTTTGACTTCGGCGATCAGGGAATGAAGGCCATCGAGGTTTCTAAGAAATGAATCCATTGGAAATTCGCGATGCGATACTCCGATGTGATGTAATAAATTCTTTATATATATATATATATATATATATTGAATTTTAATTTAATTTAATTAATTTAAAATTTAATATTAATTATTAGTTTTTTGTTTTGGTTTTATTTTAATGATGTTAAGTTATGAAATTATCTAAGGAATGATTTGCCTATCTAAACTACAACCACTTTGATATTAATAAAAATAAATAAACTATAGCCATTTTGACATTTTGGATTTTCGAGATTAGTAAATTATTTGAAAATTGGAGTAAATTACTGAAATCTCAATGCTTCGTGATTTGGTTGTATAAGTAAAAAATGAAAAAATATTAGTAATAACTAACTAAGGGTTAATATTTAAAATAAATGCATTATTGAACTAATTTAATTACAAAAATGGAATATTGTATATTTTACACATTTTTAACCAAGGCAACGTAAATGATTAGACTTCAAAAGGAGTGCCATTTACAAACTAGTTGACCAAATGAGGCGAAACAAGTATCAATGGAAAGCTTATAAAAATTGATTTTAACAAAGCAATCAAAACAAGGATCTAAAGAAAATGAAAAATTAACGAAATTGTAGGATAATCAACTTAATAAAAATCCTAAAAGGCATTTAGCCAAAATTTTTATAGAAAGGGTCCCCATTATTTGAAGTGAACAAGTCAAAAATGGGGGGGCGGGGGGAGGAGAGGGATTGTGTTTTACCACAACAGTACCTGCCAAACTTTACAAAAAAAAGATAATCATATATAAGCATATTTTTTAATGTGTTTCGAACTAGCCAATATTTGTTAATGCGTTTCGAACTAGCCAATCACACAATTTTAAAATAAAAATATAATTTAAATTTTTACCATGAAATTCAATCATCAAATACGTTATTAAAACAAATGCTACATGGTAGCTTTTGCCTGCCTCTTAGTAAAAGATACATGTTTAATTGCAAGGCTACTTGTAATATATATGGTGTTGCTTCCAGCCATATTGAAATGGTGCAGTTCAAATATTAGATATTTCAATTTAGAAAACAGTGAAAGAGTTTTGAGTTGTAGGATTTACTTATAATATATGGTGTTTCTTCCAAGCAATTAAATTATTAGATATTTTCTTTTAGAAAATAGTGAAAGAGTTTTGAATTATAGGATTTATATTAGTATAATTATTTAATTTTGGCATTAGGAATTAGAGATAATTAGTTGAAGGTAGGTTTTATAATCTTACCTAGATTATATAACATATGAGTGGTTTAGCTTGTTAAAAAGATTTTGCATCATAGATAAGTTAGGATCATAGTAGGTTTAAGTGTAATTGATCGTTAAAGTCATTTATTTTAATAATTAAAATTTGCATTTTAAATGTTGATAACAAAGAAAAGTTTGTTATTCTCTTAGGTGTAAATCTATTTGTTAAGATTAATGGTGTTAACATCATTTACTTTCATTCAATTTCAACAAGGGTTATTTAGAATATAGCTCTAGTTTTTTACTAATATATTTTTCAACTTTAGCTTGTAGTTGTATTATTAACTTTCACTTGTAGTTGTATTATTATATGTAAATATAACTTCATCATGTGTACAAAAAATTTAATCACTAAAATGATATGTTAGTAGTCCATTTCCATTTTGCTAGACGTCTTTGAATTTTAAGTCATTAACTTGTTCTTAATGAGTAGAATATTAAAAGTGTCCAATATCTAAAAACTCAAATTGATTAACTAAATTATGTTATTAAATTTTAGAATACACATTAAATATATAGCTATACAAAACATTAAACAATTTTAATTGATATATATCTTGTCATGTAATTTTAAGTAAAAATAGTATACAACTTTTTGAATATTAACAATGAATTCCTTTAATTATATATATAACTTGTATTTTTTGTTATTATAAATTATTATAATAATATTTTTATTTTTATTATGATTAATTTTCATAAAATATTAAGTATTCATAAATTATATTTTTGTAGACATATCCAACCAGAACAATTACCCTTTAATATATATATATATATGCCTTAGGAGAATGTAAAAGTTTCTAGATGGTTTTCTCAACAAGACAAGATGACATTGTTATTATGGTTGGGTGGAATTGGATTAACAAAATTAATATTCCTAATTTAGCTTCGGCTAATGGGAATATTAATTTTTCTATTAAAACTTAGATTGATGAATAAATGGGCAAGGAGGCTCATAATTTGCTCAAATATGAATAAAAATCCTTCCTAATGTAAAAGGAGATCATGTAATAACCAGTTCAAGCATCCACATGTGTGAACAAGGTCTAAAATATGTGGGCAAGGTCAAGTTTGACCAAGTCAACAACACTGTCTAGATACATTGCACCATCTTGTTGGACAACACAATTTTTGTGGAGGAGCCTTTGCATGGAAGCAACCTCATAGTGGGTGGGACTATTGGTGAGGAAGCTCATCAATTATATAATGAAGGAGATGGCAAGCATATGGACATATTTGGATATTATATTTTTATGAGGTCTGCTTAGAATTCCTGCATACTTAGTTGTTTAGCTAAGTTGCTGCACTTCTTAGTGCAAGGGTTTACCCGGGTGGGGATTCCCTACTCTTTCTTGGAGATATTGCTTGAGAAATCTAAGAGGAGGTTTCTGATCTGAATTTTCCACTACCTAGTGTTGGGCCAAGCATCTACCTTCAGCAAAAATTTAGTCCCTTCAGAAAACTATGTTATTTCTTAAGGTGTGCAGTGGAAGGGGTTGAAACCCCATTTTAAGGAGCTAGTTTCCCAAGAGGAGGATCAACCTTTCTTTGAGAAAGCTAGAGGGAGCATCTACAACCATTTCTTTGAGTTTTCAGCCATAATTTGTAGAGCTTCAGCCATACAGCGTTATTCAGCCACAGATTTGCAGCAGTTTTCTCTTGTACATCTTTTATTGTCAAGAAACCCTTCCAGGGTATTCTTGCATCTGTGTAAAAGAGATTAGATCTATGTTTTTGTACATCATTGATTATTATAATAATATTATCAAATATATTTCTCTATTTTTTGAGTTAACCTCTCTTTAGACTGCGCAGTCACTTGTGCAGTTGCTTTGGCATTTTGCAGTCTTGGGGTTTTGGCAATTTTTAGCTGTCTTGAGCATGGGAGGCCTATTTAACTAGGCTAAAGGCATTTGTTTCTGAAACTCTTTTCAATGCATGTCATATATTGTCCATTGTAAGGGAAAAAACCATTATTTTCCATTGTTTTAACTCAATATTCAGAAAATAGCATTTTTTAGGCAAAAGTAGTTTCTTTTCCCCACTTGGTGAATTGTATAAAGGCATAGTTTGTTGTTGTGATTGTTATTATGATGGATATTTTTTCAAACACATTACATGATTTGATTACTTTCTGTTCTCCAACTTTGGAATACCTTAAGGTATTCTTATTGTTGTAGAAAATTCCAGTTTTGGGATATTACAGTGGTATCAAAGCAACAATCTTGGTTCAGCATTTGAGCTCAAGCATTCTGGAGTCTTCTCATGGGGAGGAGGAGATTTTTAGAATAAATCAGAGCAAAACCTTGTTGCCTAGAGAAAGGAGGTTCTCAAAACTTGTCTTGACAAATTTGCAGAGAAAAAGCAAGGGCATCAAAGAAATGAGGAGGGAAACACATGAAGATCTCTCAAAAAATTATATACAAGAGGACGATTCTAAGTCCTCATATTTTTTATATGATAACTCAGCCATATCATAAGATCTACCACGTTTTATTAGCAATTTCTTCATGAAGATGAAGAAAGGAGATGTGCCAAAGAGAGATACTCTTGGTGATTGTTTGCAGGAATGTGAAGATCAATCCAAGGAGTTCAAAGATCACTTGAATTTTCAAGGATTTTTCCAAATGAATGAAAATAGCACAAGGAGAAAGATGCAGGGTGAGGGTAGATTCTTTCTATCCACTTTTGATGGATCACCTCTATTTCCGGCTAGGGCTTGGGTGAAGGAGCTAGACACCTTTGTGCAGCAACATCAAGTTTCAGAATTTGAAGCCATCAAAGTAGCAGTGCTACATTTTGAGGGTAAGGCCTATGCTTGGTGGTTGTTTGAATCATTTTCCTTAAAGAATGAAAATATATCTACTTGTGAAAAGTTCATTAAGAGATTAGTAGAGAGGTTTGATGGTATTTCATGTGAAGCACCTTCTATTATAACTATCAAACCACATCAAACAAAACTTTTGCATGAGTTGGGAGGGTCTATCTATCCAACTCCATTTCTGAAAACCAATGAACGGTAGGTGAGCTTCTTTGATACTTTTCCGAGGGAAATATACCCTTTGGATGATGGGCTTTCTTCTCAAAAGGAAGACATGAATATTCCTTCTTCAAAAGAGGACCAAAATCTAAGGCCTCTTGTTGAAGGTAAGGCAACTTCAACTAGTGAAGAAGATAAAGGAGAGGCAGGAGAAGATAATGCAGTCATGGCAAGGGAAGAAGAGGATGGAGCACTTGCTCCAAAGAAATAAACTCTTGCACTCTTGAAATAAGTTCCAAAAGGTCTCACACATAGGGCTCTTGGCATAACACATGAGCAGCGTGTACTTTCATTGCTAAGTGATGGGATCTTGAAGATAGGAGGAGGAAAGGAGGAGGAATGGAATCATAAGATGAAGAGCATGAACCCTTCCCTATTTCAAAGTTTGAAAGAAAAAAGGAGGCAAGAGGACCCATGCAACAAATGTAGGGGCAAGTCTGTCCACCTACATTAACATCCTACTCTATGCCTTGATGCCTCTTTACAAGGAGGCATTTCAACAGGAAGACCTCCTAATTGGAGAGAACTAAAGTGTTCTGTCAACTATATGTAGCAGCAACATATTTGTTTAAATAGGGAACCTTGGAAGGAGCCACTACAGTGCTAAAAACCATTGATGGAAGGCTAGGCAAATTTCTGAAATTGACCTTGCTTTCTTCCATTCATCTATTTGCGTTGGAGGGTATAGATTCAGAAATTTGACTGATATGAGCATAGTATCAAGAGTCTACTCCATAGTTTTGGGGCAGAAAAGGATACTCCAATATGTAATGAATATTTCTGAACATGACAAAAAAATAATTTTATTTTTGCATGTAGGAGCAAAGAGGTGGAAGTTTTTGAGAAAGAGAACCTTTCAAGGGAAGGATGACTTTCCTAAACTTCAATCTTATCTTGAGCAAGATCAGCTACAGGAGGGGCAACAAAAGAAGGTTGGGAATACTCCAACATGTGACTTTGACCTCAATCATGTCATGGTGGAGAGCCATCATATGACAAATGCTTCATTTCAGATTTCTACAACGCTATCAATGTTGGGAAGCCTACGCCCTTGTTGGGAGTCCCAACTCTTGATGGAATATTCTAAGGACCTATTCACATGTAAGGTTCTTGATGGGAAAGCAATGGATGGAAAGTATAAAGTAGTTAATGGAATCATTTATGTTCATGATCAGATCTACTTAACTAAAGATTCCAAGCTCAAGAAAAAACTACTTAACACAACCTATGAGGTCTTGCTTTCAAATCCCACTAGTTTCATTAAAACATGTCATACTATCTTAGATGGATTCATGTGTGAAAATTTCAAAGAGTAGATGCACTCTCATATGAGTAAGTGCATGGATCATTTTTTGGTTGAGGAGGAACATAGCTCTTAGGAAGAGTTATCATTATCACCTTCTTATTCATTGAGTGTGAGGGAGAGCTCATCCATGAGATACCTTGCTGATTTTAAACAAGTGTATGATAAATATTGTATTGTTAAACCTCGTGATGTATTTATTATACATTTGCATTTTCTTAACACTCATGTGCAGGTCTTGGCTCCAAGAGGGGGCACCTTTTCTGATGGGCTTCATAAGCCACATTGGGCCATGAATAATGGTGATGTTGGCCATTCCTTGGGAGATCTTGGAGAGATGATGTACTCTTCATGGTGTGTTTCCTTAACACCAACCATCATACACCTTCTCCAAGCATGCAAGAAGGATGGGGCAACAAATTAGTGTTGGGGATAATGCTTGTCATATCATATTGTATGGCAATTAGGAGGAAAACTGCATTGGTTTCACATGAGGGACCATTGTCCTTCTCCCTTATTGCATATGGCAACTAGCATGATCTTACTTATGATCCCACATGCTGAAGATGTTCTTAATTTTGTTGGGAACATGGTTGGAGGAGAGACACATTTTTTGGGTGTGTCTTTGGGCGAAGAGAGTCCCTACTTTTTCTGCACTACATGTTCCAATGGGAGCATGGGAAACTATATGGCCACCATTGCATACCACTTGTTTCTTTATGATGTGGACCATATGTTTGGTTGGAGCAATTGGGGCATGCCTCTCATGAGCAATTGGGAGGAGATTTTCTATGGATTACCAAGCTGGAGGGTGATTCATTTTATTTGGATGATAGCATGGAGGAGGAAGACCTCCATTGATGATGAAATTCCCCATGATTGTCATCACGTCTTTCTTGAAAAGGCCATGGATCAGCAAGAAGGTTTCCATAACAACCTTCCATTATTTCATGATGTGAGCCATCGGGTTTATTCACCAAAGGCCAACTTTTACACTTGGGAGGAGCCATTGGGAGATGGGATTTTTGCAGAAATTCTGAATCAATGGAGGAGACTATGGGATCAGAGGGTCACAAGAGGAAGAGGGGAGATTTTGCAGCGCCCTTGCAGTTGCTTGAGGACAAGCAACATTTGGGAGGGGGAGACTGTAATATTCCTAATTTAGCTTTAGTTAATGGGAATATTAATTTTTCTCTTAAAACTTAGACTGATGAATAAATGGGTAAGGAGGCTCATAATTTGCTCAAATATGAATAAACATCCTTCCTAATGTGAAAGGGGATCATGTAATAACCAGTTCAAGCATCCCCATGTGTGAACAAGGTCTAAACTATGTGGTCAAGGTCAAGTTTGACCATGTCAACGGAGTTGTCTAGATACATTGCACCATCTTGTTGGACAACACAGTTTTTGTGGAGGAGCCTTTGCATGGAGGCAGCCTCATAGTGGGTGGGACCATTGGTGAGGAAGCTCATAAATTATATAATGAAGGAGATGGAAATAATATGGACATATTTGGAGATTATATTTTCATGAGGTCTGCTTAGACTTCCTACATACTTAGTTGTTTAGCTAAGTTGTTGCATTGCTTAGTGCAAGGGTTTACCCGAGTGGGGATTCCCTAATCTTTCTTGGAGATCTTGCTTGAGAAATATAAGAGGAGTTTTATGATCTGAATTTTCCACTACCTAGTGTTGGGCCAAGCATATGCCTTCAGAAAAAATGCAATCCCTTCAGAAAACTGCGTTATTTCTTAAGGTGTGCAGTGGAAGAGGTTGAAACCCCATTTTGAGGAGCTAGTTTCCTAAGAGGAGGATCAACCTTTATTTGGGAAATCTAGAGGGAGCATATACAACCATTTATTTGAATTTTCAGCCATATATTGTAGAGATTCAGACATACAGTGTTATTTAGCCATAGATTTACAACAAATTTCTCTTGTACATCTTTTATTGTCAAGCAACCCTTGCCGGGTCTTCTTGGATCTGTGTAAAAGAGATTAGATCTATGTTTTTGTACATAATTCAGTATTATAATAGTATTATCAGATATCTATCTCTATTTTCTGAGTTAACCTCTCTTTAGACTGCGCAGTCACTTGTGCAATTGCTCTGGCATTTTGTAGTCTTGGGGTTTTGGCAATTTTTAGCTGTCTTGAGCATGGGAGGCCTGTTTAACTAGGCTAAAGGAATTTTTTTCTAAAAATATTTTGCATGCATGTCCTATATTTTCCATTATAAGGGACACAACCATTATTTTCCACTTTGTTAACTCAATATTTAGAAAATAGCGTTTTTGAGGCAAAAATAGTTGTTTTTCCCCACTTGGTGCATTGTATAAAGGTATAGTTTGTTGTTGTGATTGTTATTATGATGGATATGTGTTCAAACACATTACATGAGTTGATTAATTTTTTTTATCCAACTTTGGAATACCTTAAGGTATTCTTATTTTTGTAGAAAATTCCAGTTTTGGGATATTACAACAAAATATTAGTAGAAACCTAACTTGACTAGATTATAAACCTTAACACTAACATAAATTCTTAATTTTTACTTTAATTTAGCTATATTTAAACTAAACAAAGCTGCAAATTTATTACAAAACAAATCTTTATAGACATGCTCGAACTCAAATTGCAACATTTCTATAAAGTAAAAAGGTGCAAAGTAAAAAAGTGTAGTTAATATTATTAAATAAAAAATGAGTAGGTCTATATATATTATCTACCTCCATTATAAAAAAATAAAATCATGGGACAAATCTATATGATACTATCTTGCGGTGGCTGAAAAATATCTAATGAGAATTTTAAGTTCTTTTCCAGAGAGGGTCTCATTAAATGCTTCATAATCCAGTATTTAAAGTTTAATTATTATTGAAAAGTTTTATACAGTCCTATTTAAAAATATAGATATATTTAACTAGAAACAACATCCAAAATATATTTAAATTGAGGAGTTTCCGTATTCGGCTTCATATCGTTATTTATGTCGAATATCCAATGTGAAATTCGAAACCAACCTGAACACCAAACAATAAGTAGAAAACCTAGTTATGCATCGAAAAGAGAAAATGAAGCAGTATAGCAAATTTTGTGTGAATGCACAAAAGTCTACATGCAACCACAAGGACATTCATGATATCTTGAGTATTCTCTTATGTATATATAAGCATATACAAAAGAAAGTAATAACGAAAAGAGTAGAAGATTAAAGACGAAATTAATTTAGAAGGATAGTAACTAATCACCTATCGGTGGACATGTAAATAAGTTAACGAGAATATATAAATGGTCGCATACTTATTTCAGTATCGAATTCAGCGCAGTGGAGAATACCAGAGTGGAATATAATTTTAAAACTTTCACCTACATCGAAAATGTAAATGAGATTTAAATCGTATTACTAGGATAGCATATTAGGGGTATAGTTAAGGTATAAAATACAGAGAACAATTTTCATATAACTAGACACAAACCAATATTGAATTAAATCTTCAGGGAGACGTTCAAGCAATGAAAATCTTAGTGCTGTGTAGGTATGTCCAGCATATTAATTATTAAACTAAAATAACTCAGCTACCTTTCAAAGCGATAAAGAAAGGTCCAAAAGCATAAATGAAATATGTAGTAAACGAAAAGAGGAAATAAATCATATGAGGAACCAAACTTAACACTTAATTTTCTTGATTCTCAACTATGAAATAGTATTCGCTCCAAGAGGAAAGCTCCAAATAATATTGTCAATGTGAGAATACAAATTTATAAATGGACAGTAGCCAGACCAGGCCACGTTGTACAAGAGATCATGTGTATTAACTTACTTTGTCTCCAGCAAAAACTTTGAAAATGCATATTGAATATGAATGCCTGAATATTGAAACGGAGATAACGTGAGTTTATTTAAAGGAGATAATGTGAGTTTATTTCAAGAGTTTATGAGGTTTCATGGAAATTAATTACCCATTTCACGTACAATAATCATGTCGGCCTCGTAAATTTGAGTACCTGCTAGTGCATACCAATACGAAATCAAGGATTAGAAACAAGAAATAAAAATCAAATAAAAAAAAGGAATGCTACTGAGAAAGACCTAAATGATCCAAAAACAGTTGTTAACGTAGTAAAAAAAATAGATCACTTAACCTGCAGGTGAAGAGTGAACTGGATTCACCATGCAGAACAACGTGACCATCTTAGACAGGGAGAGTTACAATGTTTCCTAATTGTAGCAGAGAGGAAATGCTCCGAGCTAGCCGACGATTGTTGGTTCGAATGATAACACAAAAATGAAAATGAAAAACTTTTATGCTCTTTGAAACCCTAATGAGGAACTCTCTTTATGCCATCCGCTTGGCATTCGATCCGGGCTCATGCCCCTGATTGAGGCGTGGAGACTGGAGCGAAGGAAAATGCATGAAGTGGTACCATAATATTAATGCATTCATACTCCAAGCGAGAAATTATAGCTGAAAATTAATCTATTGAGAGTTGAAAGGTATGGGAGACAGTGAAACGTACTAATCCAAATCACCTGAAAAGATCATCGAATCTAAAACCATTGATATCGAATCTCCCCACTTGCCAGAAAGTACTGAGATGTGTAATGTGACAAAGTACCTAACGTGTTAGATGGGTTTATAAGGTTAGGACTATACAAATTTCCAGTAGGTGTCATGTTCTGTATAATACGTCTCATTAACAAGGTCTACATGCTGGAAGCAACATCTAAAACGTCCCGAATACCTTCTCCAAGAAAGAATGGTTGAACGAGACAAGTAAAAATTAAAGTAGCATAATAGCCCCACTGGAGATAAAGTACAAGCCCTGTACTGTAGATATGAATGTTTTTGCAGTGACAGTACAAATAATGGTGGTAAAATCTAGGCATTTTGCAATAAGAAGTGAAAGTTTTTGGCCAATTAGATAGCAGATAATTTTTAATAAAATAATTGTAATAAAATAGAAAATTAATTCCCTATGTTAAACTTTGATAAAATTAAAAATATATAAAATGGTTGACCAAATTAATAGAAGGTCAACTCAATACCTATTGCATAATACCTGTTGAGGCAGGCATAATAATAAAAATTGAATATGACAAATTTCAAACTTGATACAAGGCATTCAAATGGAGTTGTCTAACGAGATAGAGGAATTGCCGAGACAACCAAAATTAGCCGGAATCTCGAGCAAAAAAAATTAAGAAATATTACAGTGTGTTTGAATCATGATTTTGATGGTGGAAATGGATTTAACACCATCAAAAACCTCTAAGGCACCCAAAATATTAAAGTTTGATAATTATAACATGGATTTACAAAAATCCCTGCCAGATTTTTTTAAAATCTTACCAGAATTTCTATAATTTTCAGGGCGAAAAAATAGTCTAGTTAGACTACGACCATATTCAAATAGCTTCGTATTCATTAAAATCTGACATAACACTAATATTTAAGTCACTGTTATTTTTTAAATCGTGATTCAACTAAAATATACCTCCGGTTAAAAAAAAGCATGCCGCAGTAAGTCAACTGGGAGGCCTTGCGGTTACATAGCTTCATAATTTTTTTTTCTAAAATAGTTATACTCTTCTATGTTGAAAACCTAATACACGTGTTAAAATACACACGATTTTAATCCATTTCTCTTAATTTGTAAAAATATAATCATACAATCTTGGATCTAAACATGGCATGCTTTTTCAAACTCAACGAAATTTCCATGAAGATATGATAATTTATGTTTTTAAAGTGATGTTATTAAATTACATCAGTAAATTAATATGTTTAATAGTATAGAAATCACACAATCTTGGATCTAAATATATACATTTCTTAAAAAACTCAATGAAATTTTCATGAACCTATTACATTTTAAAAATATTAGCTAAATTTTCATGAACGTCTTACATTTTAAAAATATTAAAAGTGATGTTGTTTAGTAGTATTATTTAATTCATATAAAGAATTTGAAGGAAATTTTAAAAATTAATAGCATAAAAATTTATAATTATTAATTAAAAAATTAAAAAATATTAAATTAATGTGAGAACAAAATAATTAAAAAGATATTATCAGTTGGCTTGTGATTTCATATAACATGGAGAAGTGGTTCCTATAAGGAAATCACAGGGCAGAGGCGTGAATGTTTAAGGGGTTTTCCAAGCTATTCAAGCACGGGTCGGGAGGACACCCCATAGTCAAAAGAACAGTTCAAGAGCCGGACCAATGGACATGTTCAAAACATTGCATACAGGACATGGTCGATTCGGGCTTATTCGCAAGCTCAAGAGAGACTAGTGCTACAGAATATCGTTTAATGCTAAGATGTCTTGAAGTTAAAATTAAACAAGACTATCATTCTTACAAGTTCTAGTAGAGCGAAGGCTCATATTCAAACGACAACCCAGGAGCAAAAATTGCACAAGATTTATACCAAGGAGTGCCCCCGCAAGCAATCTGGTTAAATCTGCTCACCTGCAAATTGACGGTTGACATTAACTGCGGGAACACTCTCTTCAAATTCCAAAAAATTGCTTAAGTGCCCCCGCAATTGGTTTCAGGTTTCAATAAGGGACATTACGTGGTGATAGCTGGAGCCCACGCCCTTTACTTTCAAATCAAAGAAAGCAGAGAAATGACATACTTTCCTTAAAAGAACTTAAGGGTTTCGGAGGAGGCACAATAGGGAAAATAAACGGTCAGGATCAGAGCACATAATTGAAGCAGAGAGATGGACGACGAAGATCATATCATGAGAATGCAAGTCAGATGGACGGACAAGATTAGATCGCGAGATCTAAGTTAGAGATAAGAGGTCAAGAATAGATATCGCAAATAATGATGCATGAGAGTTAATGGATCAAAGATTCTGGAGAAGAGTGACGTGTCAGCCATAGGTTCCATCGCATATCACACTTCGCAAATATTACCATTTAGCCTCCATCACTCACACATAAAACTTGCAATTTGTGATATGCGGGTGGTCCCACCTCCGTCTGCCACGTCACTCCCGCCCATCGCATATCACTCACTGTAACTTTTAACATTTACCTCCCCACACTTCACACTTCGCAGAGAATAACATTTAAACCCCACGGCTCCCAGCTAAACCTTGCACTACAAGGAAAAGATCTTATAGCTGATCCAGGTGGATATCAGTGGCCTCCCACATATTCCATTTGGACTCGCAACATCAATTCTTTCAGTTTTTCAGCTTCAGCACAGCTTACTATTTATAGCAGGTTTTCGAGTCCTGCACACCCGGAGCCGTTTTGGGGCATTAATAATCCATATGGATATTGGTGGCCACCCATCGAGTCCATTTGAACCCCCACCATCAGTTATTTCAATTTGCAAGTTTCGGCACAAATTACTATTTTTAGCAGTTTTTTGGGCCTTAAACTTCCGGAGCCGTTTTGAGGCCCTAAACGACGTTTTTTGGGAAAACGGAGAACAACATGGGTCCATGGACCGATGTTTCTCATTCAAAAGTTTTACTCCTCGGACAGATATTTCTAACGAGCTATTGAGCGCATCAAACGGAGATCGGATGCCAAAGTTATGTCCCCGGGAAGTTGAACCACCAATTTACCAAAACGGTGCCCACAGTTTTGGCGCCTCATCTCCTGCGGTTAGGGTTTTGGATGTTTCAGATTCTACATTGTTTCTCAACAATAAATAGGCCCTCGATTCTCATTGTAAGACAGTTCAGGGGGCTGGGAGCCGATACATCTCTTCTCAGAGATAAGCGCTACCAGTGCCCTAGCTCGCCACATCTCCATCATGTCTGCATTGTAACACAGTTCAAGGGCTGGTAGCTGCCACATCTCTTCTCAGAGATACGCTACCAGTGCCCTAGCTTGTTTCCATTATGTTTGTAAGCTTATTTAAGTCATTCGTTTATTAATAATTGAAGCATTATTTCCGCTGCATCTCTGTATCTATGGTTATATCTATATTCTATTGCGTTCCTGCATAAAATCCAGATTACTAGAGGAGGTTATAAAGGAGGCTTTTAGTGTTATAAAATGGGCCAAAATTGTCAAAAAAACATTTGCTACAATAGTCGTTTATGCTTATGGAGGTTTTGGCAGAGCTTTTAACGAAATTTCAACAAAACTAAAAAAAATGGGCGGCCAGAGGTTATTTTGGTTGTTTTTCTCATTGGTGTGCTATGAAGGTGTCAACACACCAGTGTGCATCATCTAGAAGGTTGCCCGAGGCTGTTGAAAGTGCATGCACCAATCCGTAAAGGTATAAAAATGCACCGCGGCGCAGTGTTGGTGATACAATGCACAGGGACATTCTAATTGGTCTTGGGATTTGTGCGTTGCCCATAGGTCATCTAAATGCACCGACACGTCTAGTTATAGCAACACATCGGTGCACAGTATCTAACAAACACACCATTTTTTGTAATTCATATTGGTATTTTTGTGGTGCCCATAGGTCGTACAAATGCCCCGTGAGTAGACTTACATTAACATACCAGTGCGCAGTATCACGCAAAAGCACCGATATTAAAAATGGTATTGGTATTTGTGCAATGCATATAGATCGTAGAAATGCACCGGTGCTCTATATCATACAAACACACTGGTGTACAGTAACTGACCCGCACCGGTGTTCATTTTGTATTTTTTAGAAACATTGACATGTGACAGTGCAATTATTGTGATTTTTTAAAATTCATTTTTCATCAAAAGTTGACACATCTTATAACAATATTCATATTAATTAAATTTTTATTAATGCATTTGAATGTGATTTTTGGATTAATTTGTTATATCATATCATAATTATTGTGATTTTTTTAAATTCATTATTCATCAAAAGATGACACATATCTTATAACAATATTCATATGAATTAAATGTTTATTAGCGCATTTGAATGTGATGTTTGGATTAATTTGTTATATCATATCATCGAATTTCACATCTCTTCATTATAATATTTAATCATCCATAAATTTAATCAGTGGTGTTACATTTCACAGCGACAATGGAGAACACAATATAATAAATTAAAACATACTTTATTATATATATATATATATTAATAAGACAGTTTTTGTCATACAAAGTGGGACAGTTATTGGTATCCCTTTGTCTTTCAATTGGGACACTATGTCGATTACATTAAACAAAATGTCTGATTTCACAGACAAATATTTCATAAAATACAACGCCTTGCTTTGATATCCAAACATAGTGATCATCATTCTTCGCTTGAACTGCTGTCACTGCTAGAGCTACTTCCATGACTTGGGTTATTTTCAGGAATGTTTTTTTCACGGTCTTGACTGTTTTCTTGATCTTCTTCACCTTCCATCTACAAACATAAAAATAATCTATAATTTGTGTATATACATTGGTGAGAATAATGAAAATTTCAATATTAAATAATATACATCATTGTAAATCGAAAAAAATGGTGTACCATAGCAACAATTGACTTATGAACTATACGCATTCTTTCAAAACCATGTAGTATGCCATCTTTCAAGATTGCATCTATTGGCATAGTTCCATACTTTGCTTTGTGCAAGTTTTATACCCCATAACAAATCATATATTTAATATATAAGATTTTTTTTCTCTATTAATTATAGATAGAGATAAGTAAAACAAGATCGATAGATTCTTACAAATTCCACAAATTAATTTCTGATACGCCAACATATACTCACAACCCATGTTTAACCCAATGTCAATCAATTCGTCTTATGGTTCTTATTTGTATGTTAGCACCTGTTTGAAGACATTCAATGATGATTTTTGTAAAACAAATTAAAAAATACAAAAATGAAATCTAGTTAAGTTGTTATAAGGAAGTAACAATTACTCACAAACTTAGATATCAACCCTTTTATTCCTTGTCGTCCTGTTTTATGCACTAAATGGGTTCCATTTTCTTTTCTTTTCTGCAAGAAAATATTTGAAAATTAATATTTAATGCTAAATTGTTATTTATTGTACCTAATGATCGAGAAATTCAATTATTACATAATACATTTGAAGCACGTTGTTGTTGAGATGGCTCCTCCTGCAATGCAATTTTGTCCATTTCTTTGACCATCTCCTTGTACACCTTTTTGGACATTCCTACTGGCATATTTCTGAGATAAGCTCGTTCATCTTTTGAAATTTTCATAATCTTTCTGAAAATGTAACATGACAATAAAATTTTTAATTTATATATTGATATATTAAAAGTAAATATAACAAAAGTGATATTTATAAATAATTCTAGACAAACATTTAAAGGAATATTACTTTTTCATTCCTTCTTTTTTGTTGTTGTAAATTTTTGCTATTAAAAGTATGACATGTCTCATTGACCAATTCTCTGGAAACTCTTTCTGTAGTTTAGATAAAATTTGCTTCTTGGAATCATTGGATTGATTTTTGTATTGTAAGTGGAAAGAATGTCTACACATTGGTTCCACTAGATCCCTCAAACTTTTGTAAAAGTTTTTCCCCCTTTCATTAACCTCCAACACCACTCCAAATGAGTTAAGGAGCAATTCATTTTCATTTGCATGTTCTATTTTTTTCTTTTCTTAAAACAACATTGCTTTTCTGAGTTGTTGGTCCCTGTAGAACATTAAACAAATGTGAATTAATATTATTAATGAAAATTAAAAAAAGAAACTCATATTGGATTGATAGTATTTTTTCATTCACTTGATTCATCCTTTTGTGATTTTTCCATCAATCTGTTATGCTCTTTTGGTCCTAGATCAGAAATAATCTTAAAGAGCTTCATCATTTTGTGGCCCTGCATGATACATAGTAAACAATACATATTATTTAAACTTACATATAGTTTCAAAGTTTTTTTTTTGTAAATAATTTATTAAGAACTTACCTTTTTTTCTTTTCTTGATGTGTTATCAGTATTTTTGTTACTTGATCTCTTATCAGCCATTTATTTATCAATATGAAACCTATACCGTATCATTTATTAATATATTTTATAAATAAATTGTCAACTTTTCAAGTTAAAAAAAAAAAAATCTCAACAAACCGGTGTGTCATTCATTGTGTACACACCAACGTCGGTGTGTTGGTGTCTTATAAACACACTGCACAAATAGTATAATAGACTGTACGGTGCTCTATGTCAACAAAAAGTACCAGTGTGTTACATGTTCACCACCACACCGATTAACACAGAGAAAATAATAAAAATCGTCTAGTGTTAGTTTTTGTAGCATAAACGCTTCGTGCAAACAAGGGACCACTATGCGGTGCTCTCTGTCAACTAGGAGACTTGGTATGGTGCATTATATGTTACATGGTGCACCGATTAACACAAAAAAACATTTTTTTGCGAAACAACACATTCGCGGTGCACCATAATGAAATAGCACACCAGTGCCCTATCTTACATATGGCGCACTCATAAAAAAAAATTGTTTTTAAATTTTTTATCACAATACTTTCGCAATGCGCTTCGATAATAAAGTTCACCCGTGCGCTAGGTTACACAGGGTGCATCGATAAAAAAAATCTTTTTTTTCACAAATTCACGTAAGGGTGGACATGGATTAGGATCTGAATATGAAAGTCGTCCTGTAGGTTGGATGTCTTAGCCCTATATATAACAATACAAAAGCCCTATAAATCTAAAATGAAAAGCCCTAATTATGAAATCACAGAAATAGGGAGAAGAAAGGGCAGAAACAAAAATAATGTAAGGTTTAGGGTAAAAATGGATTTTTTTTTTGTTTTGTTTTGTTTCTGAAAAATGAAAAAGAAATTGAAATTTTTTTCTTACTGCGTAAAAAAATGTAGAAAAAGTAAAAAAAACAATAAACCTTAATCACAAGATCATTTGAAATTCTATGCTACAGGGTTTGAATCACCAGAGGTTTGGAATTTTGATTGTCTGAATACTTCTGTTCGAACGTATTTCGCTACTCCACAGTGCTCTGTTGCTCTGTTGCTCTAGGTATGTCTCCTGCAAATCTCTAGCTGATTTTTTTTGCAAAAATAGTGAAATATTGAAAAGTGTTTAGTATTTAAAGAATTGTTTTATGAAACTAGATTTTCGAAAATATTTTGCCGCCCATTTTTCAATTTACCGTTTTTTTTTTTTTTTTCACTTAAAGAAAATAGAGTTGTGTTTTTTTATTTGCAGTTATTCGTCGTTGGTGCGTCACTTAATAACACCGCACCGGTGCATCTGTTTATATCATGGCATCGATGCACATTAACGAAAATGCACCAGTGCGGTGATCTATATATTAGCACTGATAACAAGAAGTCCATTTTTAATTCACCAAAATTACTTTTAGGTGTGTGCACCAAAATATATTGTTGATTTTGCTCAAATGCAGGGAGAAAATATCATAATTATATCAAATGGATAATTCTTCAAAATCCAGCTCGTTCCATAATATTTCTCAAAGTCCATCGCAGAGTTCTCCCTATCCATCTCAAGACGTAATATTTACTTCATATTTTATTTATATTTTCATTATCCAATTGAATTTATGTTTTTTATCAATGTCAATCATGCACATCTTTATTAAATTTATAATATATACAAATTTGTAGGTTCAGCAGATTCATAATCGAGTTTAGATGCACAAAATATTCAAACGCTAGCTCCAAAACATCGGAAGCTCTTATCAGGAGAAGCATACCGCAAGACACATTTGGTAGATGAAAATGGACAACCGCTTCACCCTGCCAATTGTAACAATATTGCATCTTCTAGCTACAATCCTTGGACATTAATGATGGTAATAATTATAATTATTTGGCATATTGATTAATGTTATTATTTCAACGTAAAATGAATTAATCATGCAATATTGTCAATGTGGTTACTAATTGATATCATATATTTTGTACTAATCATCTTCAATTTTTTTTTTAAATTATTAGGATTCTAGTGATGATGAGCGACCTACCTACCATCTTCTGTCTCACCCCATGATAATGTCAAATTGAGAGAATACTGAATTAATAGAAAAAATCGGAGATGAATGATACCAAGAATGGTTGAATCAACCACCGATTCAATTCCCTCTACGTCCAGATTCACCAATTAGGAATGACTACAACAATAGTAGTTATTCACAAGCTGGCAATGGAGGCAATCAAATAGAGGTTGGTATGGATGATTAATTAAGGGATATGACTGTCATGGAGACAATGTTCTTAGATGCATTCCAAAACGATGATCAACTAGGGGATGATACTCATATCAATGACACCTTTTTCGAAAGCCTTAAATTTGCTTCCACCACCCCTCTCTTTCGACCTAGAGGTTAGTCAAAGTCTACCCAGTTGGGGACAAAGATGTTACTATAAAACTTGGAAGCAAAGTCTGGCTTGTCGAATGTATGTTTCTCATAAATTTTAAGGTAAGTTACCATAAAGTTCTTTCTTATATAATTTTGAGAAATATAATCAGTACAGTATAATGAACATTACAAATGGTAAATTTTATGAACGTTAATAATTATATTGGTTGCATTAATGTAAATTTATTAATATATTTTTCCATGATCACCAACTACATGTTATTCAAAGATAAGGTTCTTCTGAGTGATAATGTCTTGCCCGATAGCTGCGAAGAGGCAAAGAAATTGTTGAAAATGTTGGGTGTTGAGTACATATAATATCATGCATGTCCAAATGATTGTATTCTATATAAAGGAGAATATCAAGAAAAAGAGATATGTTTGAAATGTGGGCATGACAGGTATGATAAATAAAAAAATAATGGTAAATCATGTATTGGTCCTCATTTTAAGATATTGAGGCACATGCCTATAATCCCAAGGATTCAAAGGCTCTTTTGTTATAGGTATGGCATGCCTCACACAGAAGTGAGTTGGGATTTATGTGAATCCAAACTGATTCAATAACCATGAAGCATATAGAGGATACATAGCCCAAAAAATTCAAGGATGAAGTACGAAGTATACGACTCAGCATAACCATGCATGGCGTTATCCCATATTCCCTCTAGAACACCAACTATTCTTTTTGGCCTGTTGTAGTGATCAATAAAAATACCCCCCCATGGTTGTCCATGAAGAATGAACCTCTTATGTTGGCTCTCATAGTCCTTGGAAGAAGACAAGTAAATAATATGGATGTCTACTTACAACCACTGGTATACGAATTGAAGGAATTATGGGATGGGATAAATGTATACAATGTATCAATATCCATCACATTAGAGAGGAGTTTTACATTGTATGGCATATGTGCTTACATGGCACATGATTATCCAGGCTTTGGAGTTTGCTCTAGTAAATTACATGTTTAAATTATTGATTTGTTGATATACGTAACAATGTTATTTCACATATTAGTTATTTAATTCATTGTAATTGTTCTTATATTCATGATATTATTTAACGTGCCATGCATATTAATTGTATACAATAATCTCGCAGGTCTTCTAACAAAAGGGCATTTTGGATGTAAATGTTGTGGACCTTCTCTGAAAGCTATATGGTCCAAGGACCTACGAAATCTAGTGTATGATTGCTCCAGGGTATTCCTCCTAGAAGAACACCCTTACAGAAGAGCAACATCTGCTTTCAATGTTAAACGAGAGAGAAACCAAAGGCCTCCAATAATGACACCAGCTCAATGGCTTAGAGAATATGAGATAGAGAAGGAGAAGGAGTTCATAGAAATATTTGATTCAAATGGGGAGCCTATGTTCGATGATACAAAATTCTTTGACACCTATGTTGAGAAATTTCCCATTGGGATGAAAAGGAAATCTATATTTTATATCCTCCCATATTGGGATCATCTTAAGTTTACCCACTTATTAGATCCCATGCATATATTTTAAAAATGTTTCATCTTCTTTATGGAGGCACATATCATCGAAACAAAGTGACACATTGGCTATTAGGAAAGATCTTATTACTTCAAAAACTAAAAAGAAACATTGGCCATGACGATTAGAAAGTACATGATCAAAGGCAAGCATTGGTCCTTCTAATTCATGGTTTTTCAAAGAAGGTGATGTCCCATGGATTTAAAAAAAGGATGCCATTTCTTTGGCAAAGGAATCTATAATGGGTGAGGGTGCCAACTTCATACGGGTCTTCACTACAACGTCGCTTCACCGTGGATGATCATTTGTCGAGGTTGAAATCACATGACCATTTGAATCTTCTAAGAGTACATATAATGTCAAAATCATGATTTTGTTATTTGTTATATTAATAAATTTTATCCCATGCGGGGATCATAAAACATAACTAATTTTGTAGATTATTGCACGTGTTTATAAATTTGCAGTGTCATTATCCTTTGTTCCTGCGTGGGTGTGTGAAACATGAATTCCCACAAGACCTAGGACGTGCCATATCTAAATTATTTGCATTTGTACATTGGATCATGTCAAAGGATATTCATGTGGCTAGCATTCCACGATGGCGTCAAGAGATAGTTGAGATTGTTTGGATGTTTGAGAAGGAACTGCCAACAAGTTTCATGGACTTACAGGTTCATCTTCTAATCCACCTAGTAAATGAGGTTGAATTAGTTGGGGTGGTTTCTTGTCATTGGATGTTCTTCTTAGAGAGGTACATGAAGAAATTGAAAGGTTTTGTTCAACAAAGGGAAAAACCTAAGGGGTCTATGGCAGAGGGGTACATATCATATGAGTATTTCTATTATGCAAGTGAGTACATCAAGCAGATCGATAACATACAAGGTGCGGTGATTTGGGACAATGAAAGGGATGAAGAGAAAAGAGAAGGGGAGTTACTCCAAACGAGTGGAAAAAAGTGCTAGATAAAGAGTAAGCGACTTATAATTTTTCAAATTTACATAAAGTAAATATTCATGTTGAACTTGGATATAATGTATATTTTGATCTCTAAGTACTATATAATTTCGGTTTGATTTCATCAGCGAATGCAGAAATTGAAGCAATCAATAAATTCGTTCTTTACAATTCTGAAGCGACACAACCGTGGGTCGCATTGTACCATAGTATTAAAATCTAGAACCGGTGACCAGACCGGTGGACCTAATGAACCAGTAACCAAACCAGAATCGGTCTAACCGGTACTGGTCAGGTCTAAACGAACCGGTTTTAAAAAAATACATTAAATAATTATTTCTTAATAAATAAAACTATTTTTAAGATTTGCAACCATGATTCCAAGCCAACAAAGACAAGATATGCAAAGTTTTCTCATTTATATACCATGCAAAGGTGAATATATCAAAATGGCACCGAGTGAAATACATATCATCGAAAAAATACATAAGCAATGAGGCTCCAAATGGCCCATAAAGTCCAAAAACAATGCTACAAGCTATGAGGCCATTGGCCTAATAGAAGACTACACATGAATCATGATCAATCATCAAATTCATCACTGCTAATAGACACAGGATCAACATCGGCAGCTGCATAGACATCATCTAGATCAAAGTCTGAGGATGCCTCAGCCTCAGGCTCATCTGCAACCTCAATACCACTGCCACCAATAACAATAGAAGTGGACCTAATGGAAGCACGAGTTACTCGAGCTGCATGACTAGTGCCTTCCATTGGTTGTTTGCCTTTCCTTGATGCAACTACCAATCCTGGGTCTCTGTCTGATGGCGCCACCAAATCTGCTTCAAATTCAGCCCCCGCTAATGCTACATCAAAATCAAAATCTGCCTCAAACCCTGGATCTTTCGTCTCCTTCACCCATTATGATGTTGGATCAATATCATCCAACACAATGGGATCTAGATCAGGTGTTTTTTTCATTAGTTGGTTCTACCTCAAGCGAAGGTTGTATTGCACAAACACAATATCATTTAACCATTTCTGTTCCAAACAGTTTCTCTTCTTTGTGTGTATGCGCTCAAAAACAGACTAATTGTGCTCACAACCTGAAGCATTGCAAGTTTGGATGAGGATTCTAGTTACAAACTTTTGCAATTGAGGACATTGGCCGCCAAATGACTCCCACCAATGTGCTACAAATAAAAAGACATTCATTAGTAACATAGTTCATTTCATTACTTATTTACAAACAATTTAACTTGAAAAGAAAAACAAATTATAATTGCTTACCTGGTTGATCCACATCTCTTGCCATTTTTGCCAAGTTCTTTCCGAAGGTACCAGCTGCCATACTGAAAAGAGTAAGTTGTTTATGTGTTTCCAAAAGGTCTACACGAATAGGGACCATGCGCTCCAAGCAATCAATCAATCCAGATTTGACCTCCTCATCCTGTTGATCTCCTAGCCGAGCTTTATAATGATACTTTGGGTTCAAAAAATACCCAACAACATGTATAGGACGATGGAGTTGATTGTTCCATCTGTTATCAATGATCTCCCATATCCAGCCATATTTAGCTAACATGTTCCTATAAAATTCCCGTATCTGCTCCTTTGCCTGATCCATAGCCTCATAAATGTATCCCATTGCCATCTTTTCCCCATCCACCATCCTTAGCACCTTAACAAGGGGCTTAATAATTTTTACCAGTTCTGAAGACCTTTCCCAAAAATAATTGTCGAAGACTTTCTTTTTGGTGTCTTTTCCATATTTTCTACGATCCCACCTGGATTTATTCCAATCATCAGAAGAAAACATTTTCTACAGGTTTTTCTGTTGAGAATTGGTAGATTGCAATGAGAGGAAGTGAGTTGCAAATCTCGTAATGGCAGTCCTAGCAAGCTCTTTGCCCCCAGTTTTTTTCCTCATTAGGCTCAATACCCATGAGTGGTTGTATATGTATTTTTTAATGCACTTGACATGCTCTACAATGTTTTTTACCCAATCCACTTTTCCTATGTCCTCAAGCATGAGTTCTATGCAATGTGTAGCACATGGAGTCCAAAATATGGTATTATACTTGGACTCAAGCATCTTTCTAGCAAGAACATAGTTTGAGGCATTATCTGTGATGACTTGCACAACATTCTGCTCCCCGACTTCCTGAATAATCTCATCCAAAATCTCAAATATAATGGTTGCATCCTTCACCTTATCAGATGCATCAACTGAACTCAAAAACATTGTTCCTCGATGGCAAGAAACAAGGAAGTTAATGATAGTACGGTTCATTCCATCAGTCCATCCATTTGACATGATGGAACAACCTGTTTTGAGCCATGACTCTTTATATTCAACC
Source organism: Pinus albicaulis (assembly GCA_034641835.2). NCBI lineage: Eukaryota > Viridiplantae > Streptophyta > Pinopsida > Pinales > Pinaceae > Pinus > Pinus albicaulis. Next base: position 1,309,832,225 of record CM076574.1, read on the forward strand.
AAATACTCATCAATAATACAAATCTCTCGTTCAAAAAGAGATCCCCTCAAGTCATGCACAGTAGGGCCTTTGAAGCCCTTTCCTGAAGCTAAAACAAAGTCCCACATAGCTTGGTAATAAAGTGAGCGACCAGTATTAAATGGGATATATGAATGATACCACCATCTAGCAATGTAATGATAAGAAGTTTATTTACATTGTTTTTTCCAATGTTGATCCAAAGTGGGTTGACGACTTGGCTGGGAGGAAGTGGCTGTGGAATTAGCAGTGGATGAGAAATAACTCTGGAGGTTGGGTCTCTTTGTTGGTTTTGATTTTTGGCCAACAGGAGGAACATAGTGAAAGGGCTCATTGGTGGAACAGATAGAAGTGGAGTCTTGAATCTCATAATCATCATACCCACTCTATCTCATGATTTCTATTAGTTCTCTCTTCCTTGCAATTTCATCTTGGATGGCCTTTTCCCTAGCCTTGGTCTCCTCAAACTTTTCAAACTTGGCAAGGTATTCTGCCCTAACCGGACCTATCACTTCATTAGGTGCATCGCATAGCTTTACTTGACCTCTTATCCCAGCCAAGTGTTGTTTCAATCTAAGAATGCCCCCACCTCCAATACATTTTTCACAAAATTTTCATATCATCTTTCCATCAACCACATCACAATGGGCCCATGCACTGTCATTGGTTTTTGGAGCCATATTGACTTGAAATAATTGGAATTTGGAAATAAATTTGCCATTTAAAAAAATTGCAGCTAAGATAAATGGACAACTAAGGCTAAATTTACGAAACAAAATGCACATTCAAACATACAAAATTTGATAGCATAGATGATAGGAGTCAGGACTAGAGATTTGAGAGCAATAGCATAGGCAAACATATGAGAAAATAAATACATGCACAACAATGAAATGATGGATTTTTCGAGTGAAAATCCTTACTTGGAAATGAAAACTAGCTTCCTTACCATCCTCTTGAATATGCCAACTCTACTGACAGCTCCAAACTATCTCTAAGATAGCTCCAAATCCAACTCCAAGCCTCCAAGATCACTACTTCGGCAAACACTCAACACTCTCCAAGCTCTCAATCTAACTCACAAACTGCAAATGAGATGGTGTGAGACAAAGGAGAGGCTGCCCATGCTTACAAAAGATTGGGGAGGGTGTTTTTGGAGGGAAACAACTCGCCCCTTCCCTCCATATCAACCCTAAAGCACATTGTTGGTCGTGCATGGGTCCGCGCAAGAAAAGAGGAAGTGACTGACCGATTAAGGACAAAATCAGCTAGTTAGCACCGGTTAACCAATTTTTTGCGGCAACAGGGGTCCATAAACCCAGTTTTCTCACCAGTTTGGCTCGGCTGAGCTTCTGACTGGCCGATTTGACCGGTTTTCGGTTCAAACCGGTCGGTTTTTAATACTATGCATTGTACGAACAAAGGAGGATGAAATGGGATAGTGACAGGAAAGAATTTAGACGGTTGAATGGTAGAAGTGTGCCTTATCCCGATCATTTAAAAGAAAATATGCCAAAAATATGCCCCAACAGTTGTGTTGCTGACCAAATCAGAGAGAAATATGGTGCAACAGGTCGTTACCCGTGTGCTAAGGAGGATGCGCTAAATGTAGGGATTAGGTGCAACAACTCGGTAATAATCTATTTAATTTATATGTAAATCTGAAACTTATAAGACATCTATATTTCATATTTTAACTGTTGGGTTATTATAAGACACATGCCACTATGATTTTTTTTTAAATTTTTTTATAATGGGTGAATTTTTTCCCATCTATGTGGGCATATGGACACCATTTTTGCACAAAAAATGTCGATGCTAGAAACATCACACAAGACTGTGGACTGGAAGTTGAGTTCGATCAATCTAGTCAATCTAGCCACCATGATCAAAACCTAGTACGAGGGACGTTAGATTACGTCGGAAAGATACAAGAGATCATTGAAGTGGATTTCTCTTCTTTCCAATGTGTTATTTTTAGGTGCATGTGGTGAGACACCTTTGATCGGAATAATGTAAAGGAATATCGCGATAGTAGGCTGATATGTATCAACTCTAGAAAGATGTGGGATGAAGCTAAGGAGCCTTATGTTTTCCCCAAACACTGCAACCAGGTGTTTTTCTACCCAGATGTGTCGGATAGGGATTGGTGGTTCGTATTGAGACATGACCCTAGATCAAAACATATTTTTGAGAACAATAGGGTTATCATGCCATGCGAGCTGGAAGATAATGAGGGTGATCATGAGAACCGAGAGTGATATGGTACATGTGTTATTTCAATAATATTTATACTTTTTAACATGGGTTTTTCGAAACATTATAATATGTATTTTGAATTAATTGGTAATTTGCATTGTGTTAATGTTAAAATCAATATTTCACTTCATAATTTGCAATTATGTTTATCTCCAAAACAATGGCATATTGTATAAAGTTATTTTTTTGTATGTAAGATCATAACAAAATAATGATAATTCTAAAGGACATGAATTTATTTGCATTATTTTCTGAACTTTATTATGTTACAATAATTCATATTATTCTAGATTTATTATTTTACAATTATTTAAAATTTTACAAATTTACAAATTTACAAATTTTAATAAAATCATTTCACATTAATAAAATTAAAATTTTACAAATATTTTACATACAATTACAATTAGGATTACAATTACAATTTTACAATTTCACATACAATTACAATTAAAATTACAATTAATATAAACACAATTACAATTTTAGAATTGTACATACAATTAGAATTACAAATATTACAATTTTACAATATCATGATCATTGAATATTAAATTAATTAATAAACATCATGTTCATGATAACCATCGTACAAACATCATATTTAACTAAAAAACAGATTCAAATTTGTTAACATCATCGTGATCATGATCATCTCAAAAAACACAATTAACATTATATAACATCATCACAACACAAACATCAAATATACATCCCTGCATGTGAAATAACTGCTATCACATACACATCTATCTGCAAGCTACACATTAAATGAACATATCTAACATGACCTAAGAATATACACATCATGATGATCACCAACATGTAAATTAAGTACAACTGCAACATGAACATAAAATACATGGACCATATATATATATATATATATATATAAAACTGAATAATGTCAAAAATATACTATTGTAATATAAATGTCATGGATCGGCTGGTGGTACAACATCAATAGCAGTACTAGTTGAGGCCTGCTCAATCAATAGTGCAGCCTCAACAGTCGATGGTCCACCCTGCTCATTATCATGAGTACTACTAGACGCTGCAGGCTGCTGACTAGACATGGCCGATGGTCCAGCTTGATCTCCATGATGACTGCTGCTAGATGCTAGTGGAGGCTTCTCATCTGGCGCAACGCTAGGTGAACGATCATTAGATGATGAGTCGCTGCTCACAGACTATCGATCATGTGTTGCATGTCGACCACGCCTATAACGTACAATGGTCCTCCTCAGCTGCGTAACTAAGGTCGTAGCTCCTACGACATGCCACATCAGGTTGTACATGTCACACGACATGCCTCTCCACATATGTAGCAACCTACCATCGACCTATATGTCTCTCATATTAGCAGGCCTAATGCCAGCCTCAATAATCAATGTAGGCAATTGGTCTCCCAACTGCATCCTGTATCTGCTATCAAGCCAATCGCGCCTATAAAAAGGCAGTACCGACACACTAGCAGGAGCAAGTCTCTCTGCACCGACCTCCTGATGATCCTCAGCATCTGGCATACCCTAATCGTCATCAGGATCCACACCTAGATCATGTGGTGGTGCCGGCATGTCCTCGCCATCAAAAGACCCAATGTTTGTAAAATATATACAAGTACACAACAATAATTAGACAATTTAATTACACAATTTAATAAAAACAAGTTAAAGAACATGTTAGAATAAATTTAAATAAAATAGTAATATTACCTCTATCATCCAGTGGCTCATCATCTGTGAAGAGGATGTTCGCACACCTTCGCCAATCCAAACCAGCATAAGGACAGGGGACCATAATGAAGGGATGCTCGTCAACAATGGCTAGCAACTCCAGTGCAACATGTGAAATCATCACTGGAAACACAGTCCCACCCCTCTTGGGCATCATTTGCCCCTACCTGTACATCCATGCCTCAAACATCTGCCTACGAGGTTGTCGAACAAAAGTAGGCCTCGTCTTTGGAAACCTATCAAAAAATAAACAAAAAATCTCAGAAGCAAAAGGGTAGTTGACCCTCCCTTGTGCATGAGCATGACATCTATCTAAGGTTGTACAAAAATGCTGCAAAAAAATGGCAAACCATCTGACAAGTCGTGGCTCTTGTACTAAAGAATCAACATAATATAGAAGTGAGCAACTAATGCATTTCGCATCACTGGTGTTGTGTGAAATGGTCAAAATCAGAAGTGATAGGAAACTCACCTCTTGACTACCAAATGCACCAATACGTAACTGACCTCTAGAGACCTAAAAAGCTAAAGGAGACAGTATATCTGTGATAATGTATCTTTGGGAGTACACCAACTGAATCCTTACTGCATAGCCAATTGGAACCTCTAGGAATGAGGGAATATCCACCCCTCTCCTCGATAGCCCTGTAATGAATTATATGTCCTCCTCAGTGGGTGTGTACCACTAGTTAGGACCAACCCGAAAAACCTGTAGGTGGGCATTCCACCTACATATAAGATGTCTCAAAAACAAACCATGGCCCTTTACGGAAGTAGCCTCCTCATAGAACTTGAGGAGGCCTACCTGCCTTAGGAGCCCCTAGGTAGCTACTATAATAGGGCGAGGGTATGCATCTCTCTCCCTCTCTCGTGACTCCCGCAAGCAAACCATGTTATACTAGTCTGCCTGTTGTTGTTGTTGTTCCCCCTCTTCTCTCCTTTCATATCTTTGAATGATTGACATATTAAATACAATTTTTTTATTGAATGAGACATGTATTTAGGAATACACATATATAATTTTTTTTGGAAAAAACAAAAGCAAAACAGTTGGTGTGCCACAAAAACCAGGCATGCACCAGTTTCGGTGTGTCTTTTTTTTTTTGTCCCGCACTGGCTGCGGTGCACCAGATGATATCTAATGCACCAGTGGTGGTGCACCTGAAAATTTTCAGCTCACCATTGACTATGTACGGTGTCAGGAGTGTAGTGCGCTGACTAAACTCTACGCCCGAGGGGCATATAGTTCAGTCAGTGCACCGACCTCCTGACATCATTACATAGTCAACGGTGCGGTCTTTTACTAGGCTGCATCATTGACCTTGTCAAAATGCAGAATGTGGTGCGCTAACAAAAATACTCGTCCTGGGGCAGATATTTAAGTCAATGCACCGCATTGACACTATTCCACACGGTCAACGGTGCGGCCGAGTAACCAACCGCATCGCACTTTTTTTTTTTTACTTTTAAAATAACATGGTGCACCTTTCGGTACTAACCCAAAACCGGTGCAGATCATACCGTTAGCACCGGTTGCAGTGCGCTGTGAAAATTTACAGGCAACACCACGAATTGGTGCGAGATGAACAGCTCAAGTGCATCGCGTGACAATTTATTTATTTTTTCTTTTAAATGGTTAATTTGAAGGTTATTTGAAATTTTAATCTACTAAAAGGCTTAATTATGGAAAAATAAGAAAAATACCTGTACATTTAGCTGTCAAGGAGGCATATTGGCTGTATAATTTGCAAAATAAAATTTCCTCACCATTTTGAAAAATTCAAGCTGGAGATTGGTGTGCAATGCACATCAGAAGAGCATGCAATGGGTGCAATGGGATCATCGATGTCAGGGCAGCTCAGACAAGGATAAATTGCACTGGTGCTTGAGAGCTCTGGAGCACTAGGAAAATTGAAAAATGCGGTTTTTTGACTGTAATTGTTTTTTTTATTTAACCCTGTTCCGGAGCGCGGTGTTTTATGAAACACTGGTGCGAAAGAGTTGTAAAGCACCGGTGCACTATAGTAGTAAGACGCACTGGGCGAGTGTGTATGAAGTGCATGGTGTCTGGTGTTCCAATTTTTTGTGCGTACCGGTGCTTTCTCTTGTTGAACACATCAGTGCAGTTTATGATGTTAAGCACACCGAACAAAAAACATCTACAAAAACCTCTTCCAGCTAACCTCGTCTAGTAACCTTTGCTATAAACGGGTGTCTCAGGTATTTTTATAAGGGGTTCCTAAGAACATCCGCTAGAGGGTCTTTTCCTTATAGTGTTGCGGCATGCGATCTGCGGGCGATCCCACCTTCACCGCCACGTCACCCTTTTCTCCCCATCGCATATCGCACTTCGCGAGCCTTAACTCTTACCTTCCGCTCCCCTTTTCGTAAAACCTGTGAGCTGCTATATTGCGAGCGTCCCTCACTTAATTTCCACGTCACCTTCCTCAGCTTGCACTTTGCACATCATAAGTTTTAATGTTTACCCTCCACCGCTCATAAACTAAATCTGTCGATGTGTGATTTACGATAGGTGTGGGACCCATCCCTGCCACATCATATAAAGCCATCCCCCAGCTTCTGATCTGCTGTTTTCTGTTTAAATCATTTCTGTCGTGTGTTAATGCTATCGGCCCCATCATTCCTTCCACCTTTTCCATGCATTCTTCGCACATCCCATCCATTCCCCCCTCTGAAATCTAGTTCCTGGTTTGCAATTCAAAACACAACATGGGCTTTTGGGTTAAACATGCAGTTGTAGTTTATTTAGTTTCCTTAGGAAACCTCCGCTAAAAAGCCAAGAACGTGCAGTATGACTGGTCATTTCACAACTACTGAGTGGGAATCATGAAAGTTAGAGAGTGGAGGATTCCAAATAGTAGAGGGAATTATATGATGAAGGCCAGACCGCCCACCTATTCTCAACCACTTCTCGCCACTCCTTTTGAAGATTCTAGAATTTGGCCTCCGTGGCCAACTATTTCATTTCTTTTTACTGCTAGATAGTGATTTTTTGCTGGTGAAATCCCAATTTCACCCAATTATGTTTTGATTCTCTATTTATGGGAGTGACTGCTTGATGCACGCTCCACTAGTCAGTTAGGATATTTTTATTTCACATGTGTGGATCAATCGTGAGAATTTTATTCGATTGTAAACCCTGAAGGAGAACACTATATGTAGTGAGTTCTAAGATGAAAGAGGGGTTATGGAATTTTGAAGAATTTTGTTGTAGTTTTGTATGATTGTGCTCCCTTTGCTCTGAGATACATATTTGGGAGAGATGTTTAAACTTAATACGATATAGAGCTGTTATTTGGATTCCAGATGGAGCAATGAGTAGCATGTATCTATTTCCTTCTATTATCAGTAATCTCCTTTTTATGTATAATCATCTTTCATTCTCTGCTGCTTTGATGGTTCGTGTAATGTAGCTATCAGTGGTCTACAATTTTATTCATGAATTTATGCCTGTATAACGCTCAGGTGTTAATGCTCATGTATTAAGCTTGTTGTTCTCCCTTAATTCGCACTCCATGAACCGTTATTATTTTCCATATCTCATTCATATCCACTTCCTCTGAGTTCATGAGGTACATATTCTTAATCCTCTTAAGCATGTCTCTTGTGGGTTTTTTCTCCTTTTATTTCTCAACACTTTTGCATATTTTTAAAGCTTCTACTGATTGTTTTATACTGGGCCCATCTAAAATCCATCAACCTCACAACCTCCTTATACCTCTCACAGTTTGGGTAATTCACATGAATCAGGCTCAAATGGTATTCTCTATTATTGAACCACCTAAACCATTATTCTCTTGACCCATATTCTGTCAGAGGAATTTATACAATTGTCCACATTTATCCTCTGATTTTAAGATGTCCTGGGCACTAGTCTTTTGCAACTCAAGGATGTCTCTAGGAGGTACAACATATTTTTGGCGATGTTTCCGGGGATACAAATGTGGAAATATTTTCCCTAGGATACGAAATTATCTTTACCCTTCAATTAGGTGAGCACAAAGTGTTGAGAGTTGCATATTCCTCACCTTGGCGACTCCACTGTAAAATAGTACTAATCAGAAGTAATACTAGCTTTCATTAGGCCTCACACTAGATTCAGATTCATGATCTACACCCACCTCTAAATCAGATGGTTGTGCCGAGTTTCATTTTGAACAAGTATTCCCCCTTGGCCCTCCCTCAGCCTCCAAATGATATGCCACAAAACTATCTAGAGCGGTTGCCTCGGTTCACCAAGGAAGATATTTCTTCTGCGCAGAGACATGTTGAAAACTTCTGTACCTTTGCTGAGAATGTAAATGTGGAGCACTTAGATGTGGTGTTAAGAATTTTTGTCCAATATTTGGATGGAGAGGCCTCAAAATGGTTCAAGTCTCTAGCTGACCACACAATCCACACTTGGGAAGAAATGGAAAAATTATTCACTTTGAAATGGGGAGAAAAGAGGGACCGTGGCTATGTTCTCACTGAGTTCAATGCTATCAAGAAGAGACACAATGAGGATGTAACAGAATTTATAAAGAGGTTCAATAAGCTCTATAATAATCTTCATGCCGAGATAAAGCCTCCCCAAGCAGCTGCTAAGGTAGTCTTCACAGGAGCTTTCGAGCCGGATTATAATATCCCAAAATGGGAATAGAAGAAATATAGCTCATAATAAAGTAAAGCACAACAAATCTAAACATGAAATAAGAGGGAAAAATATACAACCATCATTTTATTAGAATATTAGAAACCATATACAAAAATATCATGAGGTAGAAGCCACTCAAGAAAATAAAACAATCCTGCAATGAGTAGAACAATCAACACATGACTTGCCGCTACTGTATAGAATGTCATAAAGTAGTGACATCGCTGTCTATATCAGTGTAGCTCATTCTATAATCATACGTAAATTTAATATGGCTGATAGATACAAAATAAATGCCCATAAAAGAAGGAAATATAGTGCTCCAAAAGGAATGCACTCAAGCCACGAGATGGATGAAATACACCAAAGAGCCAAGCATTGGAAATGTGTACTGCTACTGCTGTTGCTATTGGAAACTGTTACTTCTGAGGCAAATAACCATGTGTGGAATTCTGCTTGCGTGCTTAGAATGATCTGGGATTTTAACCATGGATTCTACTCACAAAACCTAGAGAACCCCAGAAATGGTTTGGCCAGATCTTAACTTTGTATTTTTGGCCATTTTTGGGTTACCCATTGCAACGACTCACTAAAATAATGTAGTCATGGATTGGAACTACGCTGTGAGGGAGGGTAGATGGTTTTCATGATGAAAAATATGTGGAAATATTCCCAGGAGCCCTCCTTACTGATCCTCCAATGGATAGGTTACCTCTCCACTGAAAAACAAGCCCAGAATTGGCTCTATGTGATCCTCCTTTGCTGCACCCTGCAACACAACCCAGCTCTAAATAGAAATTTTGCTGTAGCTGAAGGAGGTAGCTTGGCCAAAATTCTAGAATGAGGAAATGCAGCCAAGAGACCTCTCCTTCCTTGAGGATGAGGAAAGGATTCCCGATTAGGAACACCCTTGTGCTAAACAGCACAACAACCCTACTAAACAACAAGAGGATGCAAAGTCTAAACAAAGCAACATCAAAATGATAATCTAAAACATGAATAACAATGGTTTCTATCCCCTCCATATATAGAATGGGAGCCTCCTCACATTGGGTCCCATCCATACTTGCCACCAAGTTCATGCAAGTTGTCCTCCACTAAAATTGCGTTGTCTTATCATAAAGACCACTCCTCCATGACAGTGTTGTTGATTTGGTCAAAGTTGACTAAATCAACATGATCCAATCCCCGTTCACACACAGAGGTGCTTAATCCAGCTACTTTTTCTTCCTCCTTTCACATTACGAGTGTTATTATTCCTTCTAAAGGGGTTTTATGAGTCTCCCCACCCAGTTATTCACCTACCTAGTGATAAAACCAACTATAATATTCCATTTAGATGAAGGCTAAATTTTTGGAATATTACAATCCTCCCCTCCAAAATGTTGCTTGTCCTCAAGAAACTGTAAGGGTGGAGAAAAATTCCTCCCTCCCTCTTCCTGTGGCCTCCTCATCAATAGCTTCCACCACAACTCAACATAATTTGCAATAAATCTTCCCTCCAATGGTTCCTCCCAAGTATTGAAAACCAAATGGTGTACATCATGAGAAAGTGGAAGGTACAAGTGGAAGCCTTCTTGTTATCCAATGGCCTCCTCAAGGTAGGAGTGATGATAAACATAGGGAATCTCATCCCTAATTAGAGTCTCCCATACCCATGCTATCATCCAAATGAAATGAGCCATCCTAGGTATCTCATCAAGGAAATCCTCAACCCCTGGTCTACGCAATGTGTTGGGGCTGCATGGAGAGTTTAGATTCTTCCATCCAAGTTTTTTCTTTCTCCATTTATGGTAAGTATTGGGTTGTTGTTGATATTGGGTTGAAATCACATGGCCTCAAAGAATGGCCCAAGTTACCCCACCATACAAATCAGCAATGAAGTGCCTCCTCCAAGAACTCAAGTTCTCCAAATGGCTCCTCCCACATGAAGAAAAGAGATGTAGTATGGCAATGTTGGAACATGGTTCCCTATGAGCTGTGAAACTGGTCCATTTTGAATACTTTTGATTAGATTTAGTCTAGTGCAGGGGGTTTTGGGGTGGGTCAAAGCCCCGAAAGCATTGTCATGGGTAAAAGGGTAAACCAGGGGTCCGAAAACCACAGTTTGCGGACCATAGGAAAGTCTGGGCTAGATTATTATAAATAGAGGAACATTTTGTATTGTAAGGTAGGCAATGAAGAGCTATTGATGCGAATTGTGGTTTAAGTTGTCTGTTTTGGTGTTTGGGGAAAGGACTCCTACTGGCTGTGTGCGTGGAGATCCAGAGTCCCGCTGTGTGCGGACCCTGCTGTTGTGTGTGCAGGCTAGGAAGGGGATTGTAAGAAGGAACTGATGAATTGATGAATAAGAAAGATTGATAGAGAATTGAATCTGTGAATCATTGGTAATTACTGCATTGTGCACATTCTGTATTTAAGCTGCGAAAGATCTATGTAAATTTGTTTTCTGTATCTGGATCTGTTTTTTTCTGTTCTTTTTCTGCAATATTGTACTATTGTCCTAAAATTATATAGTTCTAGATCTAGTGCACGTGGATGCGAATAGAAACCTACTTGGCCCTGTGCAGAACAAGGCGATCTGGGTATCACAGGGCCAAACGCAGCTCTTCTTTCCTTACCTATCCTTTCTCAGGGTGCAGAAACCTGGTTCCAACACCCACCCATACTACTTCGAGTGAGACTTTGACCTGCGCAAGTAGGCCATTGCCGAAAGGGCCAGTAGTATAGGGGTTCGTTGGTAAAGCTTGAAATCCAAACCTGGCATTAGGGGAATTTTGAGGTCTAAAATGGGCCTCCTAAGGAAATTATAAAATAATAGTGGAAATAATAAATAAGGTTATATTGCATCATCAAATTTTAGAGAGGAAAAAAGAATAAATAATAATAAAATAATAAAACTATTTTTTTCAACAAGTATTTTCAACTTATATCCCTAAGTTTTTACTCAAATTTTGATCGGAAACACTCGTTGGATGCAGAATTTAATTCCTCATTCAAGGAGTACCCATGTTGCATACTTTCAATGGACCCTCCTACATGAAAAATGTGATTTCAATCACGTTTTTCATGTATTTCTCATTTTTCATGTAGGAGGGTCCATGGAAAGTATGCAACATGGGTAATCCTTGGATGAGAAATTAAATTTTGCATCCAAAAACTACTCTCACTCGAAATTTGAGTAAAAACTTGGGGAGAAAAGTTGAAAATACGAGTTGAAAAAGTAGTTTTATTATTTTATTATTTTTTATTCCTTGTACTTTTTTACTCCAAAAATGGTCAATCATCCCCCATGGTTGACATCATCATCTTGAATCCTATTATTTCTTATAAATTTTATTTTGGTTTTACATTTTTCCTAGGAGGCCCATTTTAGACCTCAAAATTCCCCTAATGGTCAGGACCCCTCGAGCCAACAAATGGTTCCATTGCCGGGACCTGAAGCATTTTGAGAAAGGGATCAGGTAATGACGAAAAGGACGCTAGGAGCCTGACAAAGAAGAAGGAGACATGGCAACGCACTTGGAATTTCCTACCTTTAAAGGCACGGGCGATGAAGACATGGATCGTTTGTGGTTTGTGACAGACTCGGTATGGACTACGCAGGGTGTAGTGAGTGATACTATGAAAAGAGCACAACTGTCCCTAGCCTTTGAAGAAAGAGCTCTGGATTGGTATATGGGGTACATATCTCAAAATGGGAGCAAATCTATTCAAAATATTAAGGATGCCCTAAAACAGCAGTTCTGGAAACCTAAATCTTACTCTCAGTTGGTAGCGAAAGTAAAGGACTTCAAACAAGGTGCATCTGAATCAGTGTGGGAGGCTGATCAGCGATTGAAGAGAGAAATCAGGGAAGAAGGATTTGAGTATGATGAGAGACAACATACATAATGGTTCATCGCTATGTTGTTACCTCACTTGCGCATGCCAATGAGTCACCAAACCTTTGAGTGGTAGGAAAAAGCTGTGGAAGTCGCTATGAAACTAGAAGCTGCACCCAGAGAGGATACGTTAGTAGGGGTCCAGCAAATCCAAGGAACAGCTGGGAGCTATGCATATGGAAATTCTAACCTACGAAGGGAGCAAGGAAAGGACGTCCGCACAGATTTATGGTGCATACGATGTTGGGTATCTGGCCATACGAAGGATCAGTGCCCTCTACTGGTAGATTACATGCAGGTGGGAGGACCTAGTCCGGTACACCCAGGAGCAAGTGGGGAACCCATCCTGTCATGACCAGGCTCAAGTAGACCTGCGCTTTCGTATGACGACTGCCATGTAGCGGAACTACATGATACGAACCATCGCCCTCGGCTAGGTGTGCATGTCCCAGAACTAAAGCAACAATGGTGCAGATTTTTCCGGTTAATGGGCCATGATGAGAAGGATTGCCGAATCCATGATTTTGAGATAGGCTGGAGAAATTTTCCAAAAGTACAGTCAGACCCTACCTCGCCAAAAACCCCCGCGGGCAGGGATGGCTCCCCCTCCGGAAGTAGGGACGGGGGCCGAAGTGGAAGCGCAGGTCAGGGTCGGGGCTAGTTGATCTGCTATAAATGTGGGGGTGCGGTGCATTTTGCAAGGGATTTTTCAAACCCCACGCGACAGTCCTACAGGTATTGCAGACAGTTGGACCATGTGCTGGAAGAGTGCTCGACCCTGAAAGAAAAAATACAGGAGAAGCATCTCCCACCTACGAAGAAGGTGCAAAGGGTCTAGAATGAACTGAGGAGTAAGGGTCCAAGTATAAACATGGTGACGCATAGTGGATTGGATACTAGGGGGATTGAAGTGAAGGATGAAACTAAAAAGTTGATTCGCAAAGTAGTTAGCAAACAAGAAGGGCCTAACCTAGACAAAGCAAGGGAAACGTTTATGGAAGCTCGAAGGGACTTCCTCGAGATGGAGGCATCTACGTCCCTACGCCCTGGGGATGTGAAGGTAGCTAAGGAGGTCAAACCCTTTTTACAGGCATGTCTGATACTGCTTCGTAACCCCCAGGCAGTGCAGAATCTATAGGATTTACTAGAAAGTTGTGCAACACGCACCGCCGTGTCATCCGATATTAAGGATGTGCACAAATTATACAGGTATCAAAGACGCACTGGGAGGGAGATGCGGTTGACGATCCAGATCGACAACTACGAGATGGATCGGGTTATCCTAGACGTCGGATCAGACGCCAATGTATTACCTAAGAAAACTTGGCAACGCATGGGTGAACCAAAGCTGGAATGGTCCACCATCCAACTATGCATGGCTAATCACCAAAAGATCGTACCTTTGGGGAGGCTCTCTAGGATTGTGGTATATATCGCAGGAGTAAATGTCCGGGCTGACTTTGAAGTCATTCAAATCATCCAGGATGCGGACCCCTACCCTACGCTACTGGGATTGGATTGGGCCATCGACATGGGTGGTATCATTAACTTAAAGAAACGAAGCATGGTGTTCAAAAACAATGGCACAAGGGTAGTGGTACCATTAGACCCTACGGAGGGTAAATGCTATACAGAATCAATACCCAAGGGGGAAGATGTGGATTATATCTATAACTTGATTCCACGAGATGCGGACAACCCAATCGAGGGTGAAGTACTCTGCTGCGAGGTTGATACATAGGGCTTTTCTGATCCCGATGAGGAGATAGAGACTTGGAAAAACCAGTTACGTGATGTCTCCACACTTCATTGCCTTTGCATCACAAAATACTCTTGCTATGTTGTCTCAGAGGTAAGGACCCGGATGGAGCCAGGCTTAATCAACTGCTGCGAACCTACCCCGGGAAAAGGCTAGGCTGAACCACGCACAAGTAGCATGCCTCCTACTATAGCCGTAGGCTCAGCAAGTAGAGCTCTCATGAATCTGGCCACCCCTACAATGACAAACCAGCTGCGGGTTAGACGATATGCTCCGACTACAGCCCCCCTTAAAGCCTCAGTTGCACAGATAATAAGGGTCTCTTGGTCATGGGTAATGAGCTGCCTAGGAAGCAAGCCTGTGTTGGGGGAGGACATGCAGCTACCACAGATGGGTGACCCTAGCGTAACCAGTAAGTCAAGACCACTGGGGATGCGAAAACTAGCCATTGGAGCAGTACCTATTGATAAAAAGCAGAAGTTACCATTGGAAGGAGCGGCCCCCGAGCCTTTAATGGAACAAGTGATGAGGATGTTTTACCGTTTCTTGGGGAACCTGCCTCGAGTAAAGTTTACTTCACCATCTCACACTTGGAAGTGCTTTAAAAAGAGAAGGATAGTCCAGCCAGAGGTATTGTTTCACTTGCACAACTGGCATGCCTCATGCGTCTATTATCACCCTAGTAATTTCTAAAGATTGTGGGCTTTTGATTTTTAGTTTAAGAAAACTAGGGGTAACCACAAACCTACTTTGGAAATTTAGGATCTAGCATTCCTAAATTTTAGAGAGGGATCTCTCTTTATGATTTAACTTTGTTTTTGTTTAATGTTTTAGGCTAGTTATGATAGAGCAATTGGTTTTGGTTTTGAAATGTTTCGTGGAAACTAAGATTACTTAAAGACAAATTAAGAGGGATCTATTAGTCCATTGGGCTATGGAGTCAAAGTCTAGCAAGAAATACTGGAAGGCAAGGCCAAAAGGATGCTAATGTATTCAGGGCAATGTGGATAACCCTTAGAGATTTGGATAGATTGTTTTTATGAAATTTCTTGCTTCGGGATAAAGGGCAACGAAGGATCCTTTGATCTAGAAAAAGAGGATGGAGGCAGGGATCAAACAGGACTAGGAGCAATTAAAAATTCCTAAATCCAGAAATCAGCAGAAAACATTTAAATGATTAAGTAGTTAAGACATGGAGCTTTTACACTAGTCCTGAAGTAATAATCCTAATTAATCATTAAGATTGAAAAACATATATGAAATTGTATGTAACTCATAATGAAAAAAATGACAAGAGAGATGCACTTTACTCTTCGAATTATCACATGAGTCCTGAATTATGAAGTCCAATTAGCTATTTTCTAGACTGCTGCTTTGAAATCAACACATGTGAGCCTCCAACGTACCAACAAAATGTCTATAATGTTATTAGAAATTTTATTCCACCGTAATCACTTCACAAACTGAAGTATTTATAAAAAAATTTATTACAAATATCCTAGAGACATCTAGGAGTAGTTCTAGGAAATATAAAATATCTTTACATATTAAGAGGGACAACTACTTAACAACTTTAACAAGCTGTCCTCTTATCTAGAAAATATAGAACTGTCTTATCTAACAAATATGTTTGTTGAATAGTTGTCCATGCTTGCTAGCATATTGAAAAATATATTTTGGAAGATAACTTCACTGATACTCTTTCCACTTATACTCTTTGACATTTTACTTCCTCCCTGGGGTTCTTTCATGCTGTTTATTTATCATGTTACTGCTGTAAAAAATGAAATTACAGCAGTCAAAATCAGCTGACTGTTGCTTTTCTTTCTGATACACTTTGAATCTGTCCTTTCACTTTGATACTCTTTAAACTAATATTTTAACCTTTAACTATTGTAAAAGAGACTTCTAAACAGTAGAAAATAAAAATCAAATAACTGCTTTTATGTGTTTCCTTCTTAGACTAATTGCTTTACTGTTTTGCTTCTTTGCTGCTACAACAAATCTATAAAAGTATGCCATTGTTCAACATCTGGTATTTTTACACTTTTGAGTTTTCTAAAGTTCTCATCTGCATCAGTATACTTGGAAAAAATTGGTTTAATAACAAACAAATGTTTGATTTCATGTTGAAGGAAAAACAAGTCTTCAATATACTGGAGAACAACTTTCCTGTTGGAGAGCCCTGTGGCAGTGGCTTATTAACCTGTTCTTTGGCATGGTCCCTTATATTTTTGTCATATTCTTTTTGGTCCATCAACTTATCATTGAAAACATGTATAATAGGAATGCCATCTTGTCTTAGCATAGTGTACTTTGCTAGAAACTTGGTAATGGAAAAATTCATGGCATCACATTTTTCTTTCAAGTTGTTCATTAGATTTTTCTTTGTCAAGACTTTATTAATTTGCAATATAGTCTCTATCCTGTCCTGTATCTTCAATTATTGTAGCTCTCTCCTATTCTTTCTGTTTGAGAAAGTGATTAGATTCAATGTCTGTGTTGGTTTATCTGCTAATTCTTCTATTGTCCTTTGTATTTCACCTTGAGCTGCTAGAAGGAGGTCTCTCTGTTCATATATTATTTGAATTGATGGCCACTGAAGATGTATAGCCTCAATTATATTGGTCCATAGGTGATTTCTCATGTAAGAAATCTGTGTAGTGAAACTCAAATCCTTTTGAAGGCTTTTGACTTGCTTTTTAAGTAATTTGGCTTTTTGTTCATAATTATTGGCATTAATCAATGTTGCTTTGTTAGATACTTCCATATTCTGAATCTTTTTCTTCAAACTGTAAATTTCATTATTTTTCAGAGACATTTCCTCCATTGCTTTGACTATCTTCCCTGCATCATTATTCTGTCATACCTGTGATGTTAAGGATTATGTATTGGAGGTAGTAGCTGATTGCACTGACATTACAGTTGCCAATGGCTCTTTTGGTGCTAAATTTTCTCCCAGTGTAGAAGGAATAGGAGTTGTAATGATAGGTATTACAATAAGAATGGTGGAAGTATTAGTTTCATTCAAAGATTCTTTCTCTTTCATTAGTATATCCAATTGACTTTCCATATCCTTGATTTGGGCAGTTAGCTTTATGATCAACTGCATCATATCATCTTTTTCCTTTTGTTCTTGAATTATCTCCTTACTCTGTGGGTGCTCACTTTGAGGAAGTTTTAATTGTTTCGTTAAAGCAACAATATCATCATTTTTCTTCTTTATCAATACTTGAACAACTTGTACATTTGATGGATCAAATCCAATTTGTAAAATCAAATCTTCTAAGGCCTTGATCCTTATATCTTTTGCATATAAAGAGCCTTTGTCAAGTTTCATTTGATCTTGCAGGTTGATGATAGTATTCTGCAAATTAATCACACTCATTGCTTTTGTCACCACAGTGGAATATGGCATCTCAGAGAAATGTCAGTGGAATTCTATCTGATCCAATTCATGTACTTTTTTAGTATCTACTTCAAATTCCACCTTTTTGTAGTCAACCACTATTTTTGGGGTTGAAGTAGTTGGTTGTAAATAGGACATGATCATCTTATTTGAGGAGTAATCAAATGATGTAAGAAACCTGTCCTAATTTCCTGGCTTTTCTTTGAGAAATTGAGAATAAATCTCACTTTTGATTTCCTCATTCCTTTGTTTGATCTGATTATATTTTTCTTTGATCTCCAAATCTTTTTCTTCTGTTGTTTGAGAAGAAGAAGCTTCTATATTAACCTTCTTTTCAATCATATGAGTGTCTGATTATTTACCTGTTGCTTGTTCTCTTTCTATCTCTGTTAAAGTCTCTTTAGTTATCTCAGTGGCTTCATCATTGCTGACTTTTGTTTCATTGGTGTCTTCAACCCAAATAATTTTCTCTTTTCCTATGGAACCAAATCTGAGCCTTTTGTTGTAGATGAGCTTGAACTTAGTATTTGAAGTAGCTTCTGCTGTGTAGGCTCCCTCATCTCTGCTCCTTTTGTTTGAAACTTCTGGCTGTTTAGAAGTTACCACAGCAAGTGTGGTATCCATTTTTCCTATTTGCTATGTATTTGCAGTAAAATTTACCAATGTATTTTCTTCCCATTTTGTCTAATTGGAAAAATTTTCAATATCAGGTTTTGGCTCATGTATAAAGGGAGGTAGTTTACACTTGACCCTTATATTTTTTAAAAGACCTTGGGGGTCATAATTCCAATGGAAACTCACTTGAAATTTCAGCTCTAATAATCTTTTTTCTATCTCTTTCTCATCATCCCTATTATTCACTATGAACAGGCCAATTTGATTTTCAGTTTGAACTGGGTCTTCTTTTTAGAAGCGATGAAATGGATAGCGTCAGCATTCAAAACCTGCCTCAAATAATCTAAAGCAAAGACTCTAATAGTCAAAAACTTAGGTAATTTGTATGAAAGTAGATTGGTTCAAAATATTCTTAATTCAGTGTGTTTCTCATACAGGTACCAATCTCCCATTTTGCATTCCTCTCACAGTTGTAATATCCTTTTCATTTATTCACTTACTTTAGGTTGTTCTGATTTATGTAGCAAATTCATAGCTGGCTTGATGAACAAATCTGTGAAATCTGTGTAGTTATATTCACTTCCTTTTTTTCTCAACAATGATGTCCAATAGACAACTGATAGAGGCTGGCCCTCTACATTCATTTTCTGTAATGATATTGGAAAGTGGTCAGCTTGTGAGAATAAGAACAAGTGAAATAAATAGGAATAATATCTGAATACCCCTTCAGTGGGTAACATGGTCAATTTATAATGAATGGAATCAGCTATAAACCTGGCAAAGTCAAAGATCACAGCAGGAGGTTGACCAGGAGACAAGGTAGACAAAAACCCAAGGATGGACTCATCAGTAAACTCATCATTAAAATAGCCCAATATGAAGGATAACATAGAAATTACATGCCTAGAACCCTCTGGAGACTTGGAAGTGGAATAAGGAGGATTCATCTTTGGAATATCTACATGACTAGGCATGAAGTTCTGAAAAATCATGAATATTTTGGGAAAATCCAATCCCAAATATGACTTTTTTAATGCTTCAATGGATAGGGGAACTACCCTAGGGTCAAACTAAAGTTGTAACATCTCATTAATACACTCTGCAGTGATAGAAAATAAAATGTCCCTATCAGCATTCACAATTGATCTTTGGTCTGGAACATAGTATTTTTGGCACATTCTTACTAGGTCTTGACCGGGATGTGTTATTGGGACTACATATTTGGGTAAATTTGTATCCCAGACATGCATTTCTTCTTTATCTAGGAACTTTTCATGACACCAATTATGAACTTCTAATAAGTTAAATTCTACCACTGGGTCTACAATTTTATAATTTATATCAACCAAGGGGATGAATTCTTCAGTAGAAATTGGTGGTTGAAGAGGATTAACAATCACAGTGGTCTTTGCAGTGATAGCAAGAGTAGATTTTGGGGCTTTTACTGCTTCAAACTTGGGAAGTTTGGATCATCCAGGTTTGACAAGTTTGGAGCCTCCAGCTTTAGGTGTCATTTTCTTCCTTGTCATTTTGAGATAACTAAAGCAAGATTATACAGTTTGAAATAGTTGATTTTTCTTCAATCAGAGGGTAATTGAGAAATTTTATAGAGAAGGATGATGGTAGTGGGAAATCAATTGGGAATTTTACAACACAGGAAATAGGTTTTGAAACAGAAAACGTAGGTTTTTTGAATGACTGGGGTTGCAAAAGAGATTATTTTAGGTATTCTGTAGGTTTAAAAATCTTTATTAGCCGTGGAATTTATCTTTCAAGTGTCTTGGACTAAGAATTTGACTTAAAAAAGAGGTCTTCTGTAAATGGAAATTTTTGGGAAAAAATTGCGAGGGTTTGCCCTCTTTTTTCAAGCTTTTGGGCACACTAAGATGAGAAATTTTACTAATTATAGATCAATTGGTTCGAATTGGATTTTTAAATTTTGAAATTGCAGGTCAAAATGTCAAAAAATACCTTAAATGTAAGTATTTTGGTAGTCGAAAGGGTTTCTGAAACTTTGGTGGTTCCTGTAGATAGGTTTGGATCGCTGATGCAAAGAATGGCTTCAAATGGTCTTCAAACAAGGGATCATTGGTTGAATTTGGGTTTTTCTCTAGATATAATACAACAATTTGAGCCAAGGCTTGTTTGCACAGTCGGGCAACTTTTCACAGTAAGGAATGCACAATAACGTTAATAAACATTATAACAAATATTTTATCCTTTGATATAAATCTTTAAAAACTCTAATAAATGCAGGTCAAATCTGTGGCGGGAGCAGTTTTCATTTTTTGAACGCGGAAAATCGGAAGTTGTTTTCGCATTGGGTTTGGGTTGTAAATGGTTTTTCTCAAAACGAACGCGATGCAATCAAAATGCAACATGTCATAGGAGGCAGTAATTGTAAAACTTTCCATTTCGCGCTCATTTGGGTGTTTGGAAATCGTTTAGTTTGTGAGCGCGAAGATGATTAGCAACCATTGGATCTGAGAAGTGGAAGCGAACGATCGGGATGAGTTTAGAAGTTGTGGTCAAAAGTTGTGGGACAGGGCGGCTTTATTATATGTTGTCGGATGAAAAATATAATAAAACCTTTATACAAAATACTTTATAATTAAAGTTTTAATATATAAAGGTTAACTATATATGCGATATATGGTTCAAAAAAAAGGCGGTAAAACATATATAAAGGGTTTATATATATATGGTAAAATGTGTGTGAGCTAGTCTATTGCAAAGGCTTGGGGTGTATTTTAAGTTTCCAAAGACATTAGAGTTGCCCGAACATCATATATTTTTATTATATAGTCCTAGACCATGGTGGGATCCAATAACCATATGGGGTGGGATTATTTACATAATGTTAGTTTTATGCCAAAGGGGGTATAAATGGGGTTTTTTATTTAAGCATGTGGATAATTAACTTTGGCAAAAAAAATTATAATAGTGGGTTTTTTGGGGATAATTAAATACAAGGGGTTATATTAATAGGATAAGGTATTTTATAAGGAATTAATAAATAAGTTAGAAGTTAATATGACCAAAGACAATGAAAAACACCGAAATATATTCATATGACTAAGTAAAGTGATAATGTAAAAAAGAAAAGCTTTATTATTTATAACTTGACCACTTTGACCTAGAATATAATATTTTTGGAGGGTTTTATGTTTTTATGAATGAAGGAGATTAATCAAAAAGGGATTTTATTTTTCATTAAGTAAAAGGTCTTTACTTATGAAAGTGTAATGGATAAATGTAGGGTAAATGATGATAATTAGGGTTTATTATAGGAATTCAACACTTTTAATTTAACAGTCATTGAGCCTTGGGTCCAGTCCCAACAGAAGTTAGAGAAATTCTCTAAGCCTCTTTAATTGAAAGTCCATAATGTAGAATAACTATAGGGGATGGAAAATTAGTTATTTTTTCCCAATGATGAATATTACAATGATTTTCCCACTTCTTTCTACCTACTCAACTTTAATCTAACATTTTTTCTTCCATTTTGTTGGTGCATTTGAGCTAGCAACCTTGAACATTTTATTCTTTTGAAAGCATAAAAACTATCTAAATCTATCTTAAATCTATCTAAGATCAGTAGCCTTCCATTTTGACCATGATGATTCTGTAATTGTCTTATGATTTCTGCAACAAATCAGCTTAAGACATTTTACTCTTCAAAGCTTAGGGCCTTCACTCCGGGCTTCAACTTTGGAAAGAAAACATCCAATCCAATCTACAATTTTCAATGGATATTTACAATGATATAAAAGGAAATTAGGACTAACTATTAGTTAACTCGGAAGAATAGTAGTGTTTAAGAACTCTACCATTCACTGGTCCTTCTGGAATGTCTGTTCCATCCAAATTTATGATAAAAAATACATTGTTACCTCTGTACCCATAAATGAAATAAGGACCTTTCAATAGAAAGTCAAACTTTCCATGTTTTCCTTTTTCTTCTCTCCTGGAATCCCATTTTAACACTTTATCTCCTATGGCAAAGTCATCTTCTTTAGTTCTTTTATCAAAGATTTTCTTCATTTTCTCCTTAATGACTTGAGATTTTTCATAGACTTCTTCCCTAATCTGTTGCAGATGGATAGTTTGATTTATCATTCTTTGTATATCATTCAGTTCTACCTGTGATTCTTGGATAATTTTCATAACTGGAACACCTAAAGATGATGGGAAAACTACATCCATCCCATACAAAATCTGGTAAGGAGATGTTCCAATTGACTTCTTGGTAGTATGTCTATCTGCCCATAAGGCATAGACTAAATTTTTATTCCAGGTTTTCTTATTTTCTTGAAGTAGTTTTTTGATGATACTCACAAGGCTTTTATTTGAAGATTCACCAAGGCCATTTGTAATGTCCCAAATTTTGTAATAAAGTACTTGGGACATTAATCTTGCTTTTATTTTAATAAAAGGAATAAAATGGGTGAGGGGACCCATTGTAGCAAATTAATAATCACTCCTATGGTGCAAAAGTCGCTTAAGTGGCTTAAGATAGCAAGCCCAAGCGTGAAAAGGGCCAAAAGCAAGTGAGCTAGACCATGGTTGACCAAAGTCAACAACGTACCCTAAGAGGGGAAGCTTACTCAAGAAGATTGCGTAGTTGGAGTGGAGGGAAAATTTCAAATGAGAGAAACCCTAATGTGAGTGGGGTCCATGAACACAATGCATAAAAGATGAAGGAGAGCTATTATGGAGATCATTTTTGGAGATAGAATTCAAAGTTGAAGCTCTCTTCAACTTGTTGCTGTTTAGCACAAGAGGGATTCCTGTTTAGGAATGCCCTTCTCTCCCATGGGAGGCCATGGGGAGATTGTACTTCATCTTCCTCACATCATGGCATGAGGCCAAAGCAATCATATACAGCTACCACATTATTCTTGCAGCAAGAGAACATTGGAGTTGTTGGTGCTGCAGTGAGGGACCTTCATCATCTCACTTCCGGAGCTGGTCTTTAGAGGGGAAGCTCATTCCTTCTCTAGGAAATCAGAAAAGGAGATTTTTGGAGCTCATATTGCAGATTTGGCATCAGGCCATATGTATTTCTCTCATGCCCAGCACAGTCCCTTCTTCTTACAGCGTTATTCTTAGAGAGGTGTTGCAGGTGGAGCTCATTTTGTGCACTAGTGAGTGCAATCTTCAGTAAGGAGATCAGCTCCTTCATTGTGGAGATCATTGGAGGAGGTTCCATTGTTATTGCAGCATCTATTACCTTCTCCCATGTTGTATTATATTTGAGTTGCAGCAGCTACACTGCAACTCCGGCATTTTCATATTTTATGTATTTTAGCCAATCCCTTGGAGGATCGAGGTAATAATGTTTTCTATGGTTGAGATCTTCTCCCCTATATTTATTTGAGAATATAATATCATATCATTCCATATGTATCAGCTTGTAGTCATTTTCCCTCATAGGCTGCGCATTTATAGAGTAGCTGGGTTTTATGCAGCAGTGTATTCTCATGTCTATGTACATTTTCCTTAGAGGCTGGTTTGCACTCACCTTGAGAGGTATTTTCCTCAAGGATCTTGTATAATATTTGTTGCTATACATTTTGTATCATATTTGTACTCTTTTTTCATTATATGATGTATTCTTCACTACTGTTCATATCGGAGTTTTAATGCTACTGAAGATTCCCTTATTGAGCATTGTTTCAATATACATGTTGGTGGGAGATCTGAATAACCCCCTTAGGGTTATTTCTTTGAGCTTATATTCCGCAGGGAGTTTGTACCAGCCATATTATAAGGCATCCCAGCATTGGATGGCCTTATTCTCACATGGGCTTCCTTATACACCGTCCCCATGGACAGCTGGTGCAGATATTCCTTGAAGGGAATTATTAGCTCTTGACAAGTTCCATTGTCAGAGTCTGCTAGTGGGCTAGGTAGCCTCTGGATCTCATTCTTCCTTATGAAGATGAGATATCCAGTAAATTATTCTACAATCAATCTCTGAGATAGTTCAGTGTTGATTGTTAATACTCCCGGAGGAGGAAAATAGGAGTATCTAAGATGTTCCCAGCAAAGAAAAGAAAAATTCCCCATTTGGGACATTACAGTGGTATCAAAGCTTCGAACTTGGCTCAGCCTTTGAAGTTCAAATTTCAGAGAAGAAGAGGTCAGAGATGATGCAGAAGATGAGATCAATCTCATTAGTTTTGGGTCTAGTGACAACCTCTCTAAGGAATTTGAGGAGATAGAAGAAGGAGAAATGGAAGGACCATGCACTTCCTATTCTCACAGAGAAGCAGAGAAGAAGCATGGAGACACTTGGAATTCAAATTATGAGTGAGTACCTCGCTAAATATGGGGCAAACCCTGGAGTCTTCCAAGAGACTCTATCTTTTCACACTTGTTCAGTAGGAAAAGGAAAAGACTTTGTGGTTCAGCCATGGGAGGCATGCAAGGGTTTCTACTCTTGTTGATTTTTCTTAGATCTTGACCAGAAGATTTGGCCATAGGAGGCAGGAGCCCTCATCACCATAGGCACATGCCAGCGCTGTTACATTCATGGAGCAACAGCCTCCACCTTTAGCTATTGAGGCAGCCAACACACTGGAGGAAGAGATTCTTGCAGTAAGATTCTTCTAGATCTCTCCAAGGTATGCATGAGTTTTCATCTATCATGGAGGATTGTACATTATTGCATGATGATTGTCTTGAGGAGGGTACTTTTACTGTGCTGTGCCATTTTGGAGGAAAGAAAACCTCATCATCCTCATGCACCATTGATGAGCCATGCATCACATGTGAGGATGGGGTTTGAAATTTTGTTATGGAGGAGATTGCATATCAATGTCCCATGAAATGCAAAGGGAGAAATATGTTTTGGGACAATGGTAGCTCTTGTGAGAGAGGTACCAAGTGGTAGGATACTTACACCAAAGAGCAGAGCTTTATGGATGGAGTGTGCCCAGCGGAAATGTGGATGATCCATAATCCACAGCTCCCAGGATCATTCTACAATTGTTGCTCTTGATGGAAAAAGAGGAGAGTATGGGTGCATAATGATGGGATCACATTTCTCTTACCATTCATTATGTTCCAATTTCAGATTGGGTATGGTGGAATCTTAGGGGAGGAGCAGCAATACCCTTGTTGCTCAGATTTTGTTTGATGTTGCGAGAGCAAGAGGAGGCACTAGCATAGTGCAAGAGGATTGCTCTTTGATCTTGGATGCCAAGCAACACCTTCTTCATGGGTGGGGCCTTACATTTGCAGTAACATGATGGGAGGAGTCTTTGACAAGATTCATGTCGAAGATGGGAGCTTTGAGATGACAGTGGCCCTACTCCAAAGGCCGGCAGCGCTATCACTTGAGAGCTTGGGTTACTTGTTGGAGTGTCTTCCAAGCCACTTCGCATGTATTCTGGAGGCATGCAGATGACGATCATGAAGGAGTAATTGAGGGAAGCATTCCTCACTACATTTTGAATTTCTTGGCTTGGTTGCACAAACACAAGAAGGGGGATCTACATGCAATATTTATGGATTCTTCTTTTATGCATTTTCATGCATATTCTTCATTGATGGAGGAGTTCACTTGGGAGGGATTTATAATGGATGCATATCAGCATATGGCTAAATGCATAGCCCAAGGATGATGAGATGGTTGGCACAACCACTCCCCTACTATGTTGCAGTAAGGGGAACTTTTCAGTGGAGCCATTTTCATCTCAAAGGCAAAAGTACTTGATGAGGGAGGTAACCATTTTCTCTATGTTTGGTGCTCTCTTATTCTTATGATCAGCATGTTATATCAAGGAGGATCATTCCTTCTTGTACATTATGTTCAACTCTACTTATGGTCTATTGCAGCAAGAAAGATGGCCATCTTATAGGTGGTTTGTGGGGGAAAGCCACATAGTTTTGGTGTGCACCTTTGGCACCAAATTTTGTTTTTCATGATCACATATTGCAGGATGAATGTGGCAGAAAAAAATTGGTTGAAAAGACACTTGTTATTTTCTATTTTGAGGCAGGCCAATGATGCCCTGTGCTAGTTCCATGCATGGGACCATATTTCACCTCCTTGCTCTCATAAGTTTATGCTTCCATATGTTGTTGGTGGAACACTGTTCAAAGGAAGCATTGTTTTGGAGGAGGGAAAATAAATTGAATATGCCCATTGGGAGTATGATTCTCCCTACTTTGCATGTTGTATGTTTAGGAGAAGCAATGGGTAGCCCATGATTGCCAAACTTCATCTCTTCCCTTCATGTGGGAGGAGCTATTTGGAGAGTTGAATTTTTGGAGGAGGCATCTCATGGTCTTATGTTTGATGGGGTGGCTTGGGTCTCTTTTGAAGACCATTTCATTTCAGCCATATATCAGCAGCAGCCCCATATGTATCTTGAGGAGGTAGAGACTCATTGGGTGGATGTACCCTTTGGGAGAGAAAACCTTCATTCTTTTTGCAGCACATGCTCTAAGGGGAGTATGGAAGATGATATGGTCACCATGTGCAGCCATGTGTTTTTCCATAAGGTGAACCATATGATTGGTTGAATGTCATATGTGGATGAATTCCAACTCATCACATATGAGATGATTTGGGCCATCTTGATTTGCAGTGTTGGAGGAGAGATCTTTTGGGTATCTAGACTTCATTTTTCCACTTGAAGGCAACACTATCGCAGCCCAAGTTCAGCTTTCACTCCACATTCATCATAAGTGGAGAAGAGGACAGCGTGGGGTAGGCTATGAAGCTTACCAAGTTCAGAAATTCAGCCCACCTATTTCATGAGCACAAGGTGGAGGAGTACTTCCAGGAGTTGCCTAGTTGGTGGGTGACTCATTTTGTTGGTTGATTGCTTGAGGATGGAGGATCTACAAGAGGATATTTCAGACTCCATGCCTTGAGTGGAGGAATTTTTGCAGTTCATCCTTGCTCTTGCTTGAGGACAAGCAAGTTTTGGGAGGGGAGGACTGTAATGTCCCAAATTTTGCAATAAAGTATTTGGGACATTAATCTTTCTTTTATTTTAATAAGAGGAATAAAATGGGTAAGGGAACCCATTGTAGCAAATTAATAATCACTCCTATGGTGAAAAATGCACTTAAGTGGCTTAAGATAGCAGCCCCCAGTGTGAAAAGGGCCAAAAGCAAGTGAGCTAGACCATGGTTGACCAAAGTCAACAACGTACCCTAAGAGGGGAAGCTTGCTCAAGAAGATTGCGTAGTTGGAGTGGAGGGAAAATTTAAAATGAGGGAAACCCTAATGTGAGTGGGGTCCATGAACACAATGCATAAAAGATGAAGGAGAGCTATTGTGGAGATCAGTTTTGGAGATAGAATTCGAAGTTGAACCTCTCTTCAACTTGTTGCTGTTTAGCACAAGAGGGATTCTTGTTTAGGAATGCCCTTCTCTCCCATGGGAGGCCATGGGGAGATTGTACTTCATATTCCTCACATCATGGCATGAGGCCAAAGAAATAATCTACAGGTACTGCATTATTCTTGCAGCAAGAGAACACTGGAGTTGTTGGTGTTGCAGTGAGGGACCTTCATCATCTCACTTCCAGAGTTGGTTTTTAGAGGGGAAGCTCATTCCTTCTCTAGGAAATCAGAAAAGGAGATTTTTGGAGCTCATATTGCAGATTTGGCATCAGGCCATATGTATTTCTCTCATGCCCAGCACAGTCCCTTCTTCTTACAGCGTTATTCTTAGAGAGGTGTTGCAGGTGGAGCTCATTTTGTGCACCAGTGAGTGCAATCTTCAGTAAGGAGATCAGCTCCTTCATTGTGGAGATCATTGGAGGAGGTTCCATTGTTATTGCAACATCTATTTACTTATCCCATGTTGTATTCTAATTGAGTTGCAACAGCGACACTGCAACTCCGACATTTTCATATTTTATGTATTTTAGCCAATCCCTTGGAGGATTGAGGTAATAATGTTTTCTAAGGTTGAGATCTTCTTCCCTATCTTTATTTGAGCATATAATGTCATATCATTCCATATGTATCAACTTTCAGCCATTTTCCCTCATAGACTGCACAGTTATAGAGTAGTTGGGTTTTATGTAGCAGTGTATTCTCATGTCTATGTACATTTTCCTTAGAGGTTGGTTTGCACTCACCTTGAGAGGTCTTTTCCTCAAGGATATTGTATAATATTTGCTGCTATACATTTTTTATCATATTTGTACTCTTCTATCATTATATGATGTATTCTTCACTATTTTTCATATTGGATTTTTAATGCTGTTGAAGATTCCCTTATTGAGCATTGTTTCAATATACATGTTGGTGGGAGATCTGAATAACCCCCTTAGGGTTATTTCTTTGAGCTTATATTCTACAGGGAGTTTGTACCAGGAATATTCTAAGGCATCCTAGCATTGGATGGCCTTATTTTCACATGCGCTTCCTTATACAGCGTCCCCATGGACAGCTGGTGCAGATATTCCTTGAAGGGAATTATTAGCTCTTGACAAGTTTTATTGTTAGAGTCTGCTAGTGGGCTAGGTAGCCTCTGGATCTCATTCTTCCTTCTGAAGATGACATATCCAGTATATTCCCCTGTAGTCAATCTCTTAGATAGTTCAGTGTTGATTTTTAATACTCCCAGAGGAGGAAAATAGGAATATCTAAGATGTTCCCAGCAAAGAAATTTTTTTCCACATTTGGGACATTACACCGTTACCCTAAGGGTAATAAGCAGTAGAGTGGCCAGGGTAATATGATAATTGTGGAAAAAGGCAATCATTTTCCTAGATTTAAATGCAGTTGCATTATCAGTAATTATTTCTTGTGGGCATCCAAATCTAGATAAAAGGTTGTTTTCTATGAAATAGATAATGATTGAATCAGTGGATTGTCTAGTAGGAATGGCTTCAGGCCACTTGGTGAAATAATATGTGGCAGTCAATATCCATTTGTGTTGGCTAGAGGATGCAGGGTGAATTTCTGCAATGAAGTCTAAACCCCATTATTGAAAAGGCATCTTAGTAGAAATAGGTTTGAGTGGTAAAGGTAACAACTTCCTTTTTCCTTCAAAAATCTGACATTTGTGACATGAAGTAACAAATTTTTTCACATCAGCAAATAAGGAAGGCCAGCAGAAACCATCTCTAAGAATCTAATCTGCTATACTTTTCCAGTATAAGTGTCCTCCACAATCACCTACATGAAACTCTCCAAGAATTTTGTCAGCTTCTGATTTTAGTAAACAGATCAGTAAAATCACACTTTGTTCTTTCCAATAAAGCATATTATCTAGAATACAATATCTCATTGCTTTAATTTTTATCAACCTAGCTTTAGTTCTAGTTAATCCAGGAGGATCTTGTAAGTTTTTAAGTACAAAGATGATATCTGAGTACCATGGTGAGTCTAGATAGGCTTCACTGATCAATGGAGTCGCCATCTCTTACTGATCATCAATCTGGGAAATAAAATTTATATCCAAAGCATTACAATTGGATTCAGCCATCATTCTGGCTAAACCTTGTCCTTTTATGAGCTTGGTTGGTTTAAAATATATGTCATATTCAAGTATAGTGGCAATCCACTTTCCTCCTCTTCTATCTGGCCCATCCTGTGTTAAAATATCTTTGACTACAGAATTAGGGACATAGGCAATAATGTGGGAGTAAATAAATTACACTCTGAAATCTTTTATGGCTTTAACCAAAGCTAAAGCTTGTTTTTCCATTATCTTATATCTCAAAGGTGCATCTCTAAGGGTTTTACTAAAAAATTCTATAGGCTGTTCAAAACCTTGGCCATTTTTATGCAGTAGAACTACAGCTATGGTATGTTCTGAGGAAAATGAAAGGATTATAAAATCTTTCTTGAAGTCTGGACTGATTATGACTGGAGTTTTTGTTAAAGCATGTTTAATGGATTCAAATGACTGCTTTTCTTCAACTGCCCATTTTAAAACAGAGTCCTTTTTTAACATGTTATTCAGTTCTTTGATGATTTATGCTAGATTAGAAATAAATCTTCTCAAAAAGTTAATTTTACCTAAAAATGCTTGTAACTCTTTGATGTTCCTAGGTGGGTGAATTTTCAGTATGGCTTCTATCCTTGCTGGATATATCCTAATACCTTCCTTCGAAATTATGTATCCAAGTAGTTTTCCTTCCTCTAGTCCAAAAAGGGTTTTCTTAGGATTTAATGATATACCAAATTTTCTACACTTATTGAAAAATTTTCTCAGATGATCCAAATGATCATTATTTGTAATAGAAAAAACGGTAATATCATCTAAATAAATAACCAAAAATTCATGCATTTCCTTAGCAAAGGCTATATCCATAGCTCTCCGAAAGGTAGCTCCAACATTCATCAATCCAAAAGGCATTTTCACATACATAAAAGTGCCCCATGGAGTGGTAAAAGTTGTTTTGCGTTGGTCTTCCTGTTGGACAAGTATCTGGTTATATCCTGAAAAACCATCTATAAAGATATCCTAGAAGAACCAACTACCCTTTGTAAAATATGATCCATCTTGGGTAAAGGGTAATTATCTTTCAATGATACTTTATTTAGATTTCTGAAATCTACACATAACCTGATTTCACCAGTTTCTTTCTTGTAAGTACAAAGTTAGAAACCCAATCAGAATATATAATTGGTGCAATGATTTGGGCATCATACATGCGTTTAACTTCTTTTTCAATCAAAGGTAATAGGACAAGATTAATCCTCCTCAATTTTTGTCTAAATGGTTTATGATCATCTTTTATAGGAAACTTATGTTGAATTATGTTTGTGTCATATGATTTTAAATCTTCATATCTCCATGCAAAGACATCTTGTTATTCCTTCAAAATTTTAATGTATTTTTCTTTTTCTTGAGGGGGTAAAAACTTTGACAATTTGATCATTTTTGGTTTTGTTTGTGTCCCAATTTTACATTCTTTAATGTAGACTTCACTGGTTCCATTTTAGGCTTTTTAGGCACATCATTGGAATCAAACAAGTCCTTCAAAGGAGTCAAATCTTTAGGCAAAAAATTATCTTTTAAATCTAACATCTCAATTTCATATTCAATTATTTCCTCTATATCTACCTTCTCTAAGTTATTTATGTCAGATTGAGTAAACACAATGGGTTTGGTAAGTTTAAGTGCATCTATGTTATTTATTTCACAATTAACATCTAAATATATGTTACATTCTGAATCTAAATTACCATCTGTGTCTATCTTACAATTTTGAAATTCATCCTCATTATTCAAAAAATGATAAATCTGTTCATCTTCAGAGAAGATTTGCCAGTATTTGACATTTTCTGGGACAACAGGTCTGTATTTAACTTCAACAGTATAACTATGTGTTGGTTGAAAAGGTAAATTACATGTGATAGCAAAATTTGCTAGGTAATGTGCTTGCAAATTTTGATTTCTAGGAATAGTTGCAAACTTACATTCTAGTAAATCATCAACCAAATCCATTGCTGCATCTCTATATCTGGCTAATCTAGGATATGTACAGAATATTCAGTATTTATTTGTTTAGTGACTAATTCTGAATCTCCCATAATTAAAATTCTCTTACCTCCTAAATTTCTAATGATTTGGAGGCCTAAGATAAGTGCCTCATACTCTTCCATGTTGTTGGTGCACTTGAAGTTGAGTCTAAAGTCATGTCCTTCTGAATGACTGGTCTCAATGTTTGTGATCCACACTCCATCTCCTACTCCTGACTTGTTCACTAAGCCATCAAAGTCTAAGTGCCAAAGGGCTTCATGAAAAATATTATCATTTTTTCGTTTAGGATTTATGTTAATTAATTCAGTTTGGATTTGATTATTATCAAAGTTACATAAAATGAAAGAATCAAGATCAGTTGGTGTTGAGTAAATTGGATAATTTATTCATCTCTCAACACTGCTAATCATGTATTTCATTAAAGTTTCTCTATAAAGTTTCTTAGGTTGTCCAAACACTGTTATGGTGGCGTAGCTCATGTATAATTGTAGAGATCCCTGCAACTTAGCTCCCCATGAGTGAGAAAGAAGCATACCATATTTTGGTGGGATATCAGCTACATAACCATACTTTTACAAAGATACTGAACCAAATTAACACATAAGTCTTTTATCAATCCTATGCACTTAACCTTGCTTAAATCAAAAGAGAACAAATCTTTATAAGGCCTTGTTATTTCTAAATTCAGAGTTTCCATGATACATTTTGGCATTAAATTGTGGGAAGCTCCTAAATCTAACATTTCATTGTGTAAAATCTGATCATGAATAGTAATACTAATATAGAAGGGAGCCACTGATCCATATGAAGGCTTACCATTTACATCATGGCCAAAAATTAATTCAAGTTGATCATCATTTAAATTAATAGAATCTTCACCATGATTCAAATTCAAAGTTTCAGTAATTGTTGATTTATATAAGTCATTTTTTACCGATTATGTTAAAGGAATTGGTATTGGTATTTTTAACTTAGCTATTTCAGATTGAATATTAAATGATGATTGAGACTTACTAATCTGAATAGTTCATCTTTAGTGACAATTACCTAAGTGGGTTTTTCATGAATTTCAGCAGATGTACTTTTATCTTGAGTTGTTCTTTTGTTTTCTGTCTGAGTTTCTTGACTTTTGCTGTATTTAGTTCTCTTTTGAGGGACAGATTCAGGGGCAATAGAATTTTTTTCAGATTTTGAACTTTCAACAGAAGCATTAGTATTAACAGTTTTGGGATTTGTTGATTTAGAATCAACAGGATTCTTCTTTGGATCATGAATTGTTGATTTTACTGAATTAGGGGCTTTGGTAGTATTTACCTTTTGGGCATTATTGGAAGATTGGGCCACTTCTTCAGTGGTGTCAACAATTTTTGGAGTTGGTGATTTTTTGGGACTGGGACGATTGGAATTTTGCTTGTTTTCCCTTGGGAGAATTCGCAAAATCTTTGTTTTTGGTGCTTCTACATTCTTTTTAGTTTGATTTTGAGAAGTGCTTTTTGTAAAAGTTTCATTTCTTTTTCTATTTCTAAGGTTATACTAACTGTGAATTTCATTAATAGCGAAGTCATAACCTTGTTTGAAATCAAAGGATTCACTAGATTCTACTTTGAGTTGTTGAAGCTCAAAAATTTCTTTATCCTCCTAAGTGAGGATAATAATGTTTTCTTCATCTATCCCCATTACTATATTGATGTTATCCTCATCTTCATAATTATTATGAGAACTCTCAGCATAGTTCTCTTGGAATGGGGGCCTAATGTTTTGATTTGGAGCGGCTTCTTTAGCTTTTCTAGGGTTATTGTTTTTTCTGAAGTTGGTGTTACACCATTTTTTGGTCATCTAACCTATTATCATTAGATGGACCCAAGTACACCACGTAAGACCAATTTTACCCTAAGTAAAATTGCCTTCATTATGTTGAATAACTTAATAACCACATTTATTAGGTTGTTTATGGTCTAAACAGGAAACCCCAAAAGGAAATATTAAACAAACCTATATTTGTTTGATTTTCCTCATGGTATAATTAATTAAACCATAATTTAATTATTATTCCCAGTCATGTTTAACCCAAAAAAAAGGAATTAATTAGATAAACCTTTATTTATCTTATTAT
Source organism: Pinus albicaulis (assembly GCA_034641835.2). Lineage (NCBI taxonomy): Eukaryota > Viridiplantae > Streptophyta > Pinopsida > Pinales > Pinaceae > Pinus > Pinus albicaulis. The sequence continues at coordinate 1,309,866,146 of CM076574.1, forward strand.
TTTCTAGGAATAATTATTTAAATCTTATTTAGATAATATTCCTTGTTAAATACGACCAAATCACCCACAAATAATTAAATAAATCATTATTTATTTGATTATCTTTCAACCACTTCCTTAAAAAGATAAATAAATCATTTATTTATTTATTTTTGACAAATAAAGGGATTTGACCCAAGTCAAATGCTTTTTCCCTCCAACAAATATAATAAAATATTCCATAAAAGGTGGATCTAGATTTGGTTAACATTATCATGCACCAAGATCTATAATGACCCAATATTTTGTTATAAATAGGAGGGTTTTTCCTACCATTCTTCACCTTTTGTTTCCTATTAGATCACTCTGGATCTATACACTTGGTCACATTTTTCTACCATTTTCTGTGTGAGCTCCCTTTGAGTTCCATTCTTTGTGTGGGTTTTCTACACCAACAAGAGAGAGAGATTTTAGATCTGAAGTGCTGAGGACTTCCAAGAACCCATCCCACTGAGGAGAATTGGATATGCCTTCTTGTTTTCCTCCTAGGTGCCCGATTAATACAAAAATTCTTTCAAAAATTTTTCTTGTCTTGTCTATTGGTATATGGAGCAAACCCTTGTTTTTACTGCTTAATGTCTTTCCATGCATAGATCTAGTTTTTTACAGCTCTTTTCTTGTTCAACTAATTGCAGATCTAAAGATATTGGTAGCCACTTTTGTTTTTAGGGCTATTAGTTATGCGTAGCTAAAGTGGTCCTTTTTCATACACTTCGACAAAGGATTCATACTAACAAATGGCGACTCCACACGGGTTTTAAATTACGACCGCTGTCGTTTTTCATATTCCTGCATATCCAGCTACTTCAGACCCTAGGGTTTCTCTTCAGCTGTTTATTTTTCCTATTTTTATGTTGTTTTTCTCACATAAAACCATAAAACATTAAAATTTTTAACTTCTGTGTGTTTCTGGCCCTATTGCGCAGGTAAGCGACATCAGCCACAACTGAGACGACAATTTTTCTGAAAATCTACCGTCGAGACAACCAGACCAGGGGGGTCGCACTTTTTGGCCCATAACCTACGACCTGGACCTCTAGGTCGCACTTTTCAGCCTCTTTTCTGTGACCTGCACTGAAAACAGGTCAGAAACTGCGACCTGCCCTTTTTTCAGCTATTTTTTTGCAATTTTTTTGGGTTCTGCTGAAGCTTCTGTCAGGGTTTTCTAGCCTCTGTTTCAGCCCGTTTTGACCTGGTTCTACTCTGTTTTAGCTCATCTAAGTGGGAACATAGCCCCCTAGGGCTTCAGTACCCTCCACTTTTTTGTGGAAGAGTTTTTTTTAGCTGTTTCAGCCGTCTGTTTTTCTGAGTTTCAGACTCCCTTTTCCAGATCTGTTACCTCCTTTTCAGATCCCTTTTAATCAGCTCCTCTACCTCTCAAATCACCTCCTGTAGATTTGTTTGGATCTACTCTTAGGGCCTCCTCCTTGCCCCTTCCGTTTTTACTGATTTCCTCCCTTTTTCCAGCCACCTTGCCTCTGTCTCTTGTCTATGATCTGCACCTATTTTCAGCAGCTTTATCCTTTAGATCCCTGTCCCTTTTGACCCTAGATCTATTGGCCTCTTTTACATGTGTTTTGACTAGATTTTTTCCCTCTTTTAGAGTAGTTTTGAGAGACCCGCCTTTTTGGGTTAGATTGATGCATGGTTAGCTGTTAAATGTTCTGTTATTTCAACATTATATACTGTTCTCTATAGATTTCTTTTCAGTTACGCAGCACACTTTTTCTTGCTCTCAAAACGAAAAGTGTTTAAAAATTAAAATTAACACACACCACACACTGACCCTAAGTGAAGAAGTGCCTGGTTAACACCGCCTGGCAAAGACTCTAAAATCAATTGTCACTGCACTTTGTCTTCCCTTGACCTCACTTGATTCTGTCCCTTTCTGCCCTTATCGATTTCCTTCTTCCTTTCATCATTGTGCCCCCGCGGCACCTTTCCCGGAGACTTCTTGGCCTTCACCTTCAGTTTCCGGTTGATCAACCTGCTCCGCCCCACCGTCGTCGAGCCAGTCCTCCTCCGAGTCCGCACTCCGACTCCTCTCCTGATTCATCGGGTTCTCCTTCTCCTCCTGGTTCTCCCCCTGTCACCTTCACTATGTCTGGTCCAGGGCCTAATGCTAGCGGTGCTCCCGGACCTAATGCCGACAATAGTACTAGTGGAACCGCCACAGGAACTACCCCGACCATACCCTCGCTGTCGTACATTGCAGGCCTCAGCCTCCCCAATTTCAATCAGTTGATCAATGACCCTATCCGCCACAATGCTGGTTGGCCTGCTATGCCAACCAAGCTCCCCTCCGACATCCCTAAGTTCGAACGCCTTGCTGGAGAAGATCCAACCAATCATGTCTGATCTTTCCACATGTGGTGTTCCTCCAATTCCATCACCGATGACTCCATCCGTCTTCGATTATTCCAATGCACGCTTACCGGTGAAGCTTCTAAATGGTATGTTGACCAAGCCACCTCTTCCCATGCCACCTTTGCGACCCTTGCCCAAGCCTTTTTGTCTTATTTCCATCTCCCTCTCCGATACGATACTGGCACGGAGCTCTTGACTTCCTTCAAGAAAACCTCTTCGACCCGCCTTTCCGCCCATGTCCAGGAATGGCGACGAAGACAGAGCTTATGTCGAGCCCCCCCCTTTGAAGATCGGGTTTACATGGACTAGTTCCTTCACACCCTCTTAGCTCCCATCGGCAAAGATGTCCCCTCCCATTTTCCTCAAACCGAAGAAGCCGCCCTCCAAATAGCCTTGAAATATGACCTGATCTACGCTCAATCTGGTTATGTTTATACCGTTCTTCCTGACCTTCCCAGGCCCGGCAGCGCTAACGCCCCGGGGGCATCTCATTCCACTGACGGTATCATTGGAGCCCTTTCCCATCCATACGCTCAACCTCCTATGGGCTATGGTCTCCCTCAGGGAGGGGCCAACACCTCTAGCACTCTTCCCCCTCCCGGTAGCATGTATCCAGAATACGGCATGCCTCCTCCTTTTGCCCAAACTCCTGCTTAACTCAATGTTGCCCAACCTAATCATTATCTTTATCCGCAGCCTGGTGCGCCAGCTCCTCCAGCATATGTGCTTCCATCTCCCTTGCCTCCTCCAAACCCGCAACAGCACTTACAGCCCCCTCCACTGCTAACCAGCACCAGGGCACTCAGCCCAAGCTAGACAGCCCGCTTCGCACAAATAAGCCTTGTTCGTGTTGCGGTGTTTATGATCATTACACCCACGATTGTCCCCTCTTACCCCAGATGCGGCAGATGTGGGAGTCTCAAGCCACATTGCGCGGACAACACGCCTCCCCCCATGCTCCTCCTAATGTGGCCACTACCCAACCAGCTGTGTTTACTGATCCCTTCCCTCAGCAAGGATTCGTGGCTACCCAAGAGCCTAACAGCCAGGTCACCACTCCACCTTCCCTTTCTGGTTCCTCCGATTACCAGATCCTCATGATGCACTCCGATCCTTCCCCGACCGTCGACCTTCACCTTCAAACTCAGTCTCGCCAATACCCCAAGCCCCCTGCTCAGTCTGCCCCCGGGCCTCCTTCTTCAGGTTCTACAAAGCCTCTTTCGACACCGAGTGGCCCCTTACATATCCCTCAACCCAAAGTTTAGGTTCATACCAAGATTCCTAAGGGGCCATTACGTCGAAACGCTGTTTTCGGTCGAGCTTCTCATTCGTATAGCATAGTAGATGATTTGGCGCAATCTCCTGCTGCCATTTCCACACTGGAACTCCTCCAGTCATGCCCTTCCCAAAAGAAGGCCCTACTATCTGCCGTGGGTGTTGTAGATCCTGCTGATGACCAAATGATTGTTTTCGACGCCACCCAATCAGACCATCCTCCTCTTCCTGCTTCCGTCGCCTTCCAAATCCCATTCAAAATCCGGAACGCCAATGTTTCTCGATGTATAATTGATGAGGGGGCATCCACCTATGTGATGTCTGCTTCGGTTTGGAAGCAACTCGGATCTCCTAAGCTGGCCCCTTCCACGATCACCCTTCGAGCGTGGGACGGCCACGTCTCCCAGCCCATTGGCCTTTTCTGTAATTGTCCTATCACCCTCGCCGGTAAGACCGTTTGCGTTGACGTCGAAGTCATTGACGCCCCTCTAGACTACAACATTCTATTGGGGCGAAGCTACACTTATGCCATGTCTGCTGTCCCATCCGCGGTTTTTCGCAAGATGTCTTTCCCTCACAATGGAAAGATAGTCACCATTGACCAGCTGTCTTATCATGAGCCATCGTCTCAGACCTCCCCTGAGACGACCATCTCTTCTGTAGCCAATAAGCAAACCATCGATTCCTTGACCAGTGTCTCCCCCAGCGTCTACAAAGATTCTTCCCTGCTTGGAACTTTTCCTGGTCTTCCCCCTCCTCATCTTTCTGATCCCAGCTTGTCGAATGTTTGCATGATGCAATCGTCTCGGGCTACCCTTGAGCGGTCCACTTCGGCTAGTCAGTAACCTCAGACTCAACCTCGCCCACCGCAACCTGCTCCTAGCCCTTCATCTCCGCCAGCCGGACCTCCTCCTTCTGGCCCTCCTCCTACAGCTGGTATCCCCAAACCCCTTTATCCCCCTGGAACGGTTCCCCCAGGCCTTAACCATCTCAGAGCCGTCCCTCCTGGTCATTTCCCTGCTGGGCTGATACCTTTCCTGGCTCCCCCTCCCGGAGTATTTTTTGTCCCCATCATGGCCACCCTCTCTCTCCCTAACCTGACCCTGGGCATACCCGTCTGGTACATTGAGCCTCCAGCCACTACCCCACCCGGTCACCCCAAACCTTACCTTGCTTTGACACCGGTTCAACCGGTCCCCCTCACTTCCTCCAAGCCCCCCGCACCTCCCTAGGACCCTAACCCTGGGGTGCCAGCCCCGGGAAAGAAAGGCAAAGCTTGTAAGAGGGCAACCCATTAGGACCAGGCCGCCCCGACAACCCCTACACCTCCGCGACTGCCAAAGCCCGCTAGCCAATGCGCTTTGTGCGATATCATCGGTCACGCCACCCATATGTGTCTTGAATTTCTGCACCTCAAGATCCTATTCAACGAGACGTTTCCCGACTCTGACATCCCCGAAGTCTACGTCACCATCCCGGACTCTATCCCGAAACTCAAAAACTTGCGCACAAACCACCCTTGTGCTTTGTGCGATTTCCACGGCCATTACACCCACCTCTGTCCCTGCCTTGACGAGTATTGTTCCTCCTTGGACATGTACCGCTGATTCAAGGGTACTTCGATAGGACCAGAGGATCTTCCTACTCCCATTCACATTCCTCCTCCCGCTATCGAACCAACAGAGTCGTCAACCACCATTTTGTACCTGTCATCATCCTTGCGAGATAGTTCACCTAACCTTCAACCTGCCGATACTCTCGGATCCTCCTCAGCTGACCTTGGATCTGTTGATATTGGACATCTGAGCCCTTCTCCTCCTTATGACCCGTCACACAACACTACCTCCTTGGGTGACCCTTCTTCCTCCAGTCTTCCCATCTTCCAGTCTGATGAAGACATTATGGACGCCATGACCAACCCTGACTTTCCATGGGATGATATGCACCATCGCGCATACTTCCTCCCACAGCAGTCCCATGACCAATATGCTGTGGAAACCAAAGACTTCATTCCCAATGCAGTCGATTGGTTCAAAAATCCCATCCCTGCACCTGATGCTTTCGAAGAAGGAAACATGTCCAATATCTCTCCTACCATCAAAATTGACATTTCAGTCAAACCAGGAATCGAAGAATACATCACCTTGGGCGCCCAATGCACCCCGGAAGAAATCGAAGCTTACACCAAGCTTTTCAAAGAATTTCGCGATGTTTTCACCTGGTCCTACTCTGAAATGCCCGGACTCGATCCCGCCATTGTCGAACACCATATCGACACATGGCCTGATGCCAAACCGGTCCGTCAAAAGTTGAGACCCATTCATCCTTCTAGACGTGACGCTATCAAAGCCGAAATCGATAAGCTCAAGCAGGCTGGTTTCATTTACCCCATTAAATACACCACTTGGGTATCCAACCTAGTTCTCGTTCTCAAGAAACAAGGCACCATCCGTGTCTGCACCGACTTTCGCGACTTGAACAAAGCTTGTCCCAAAGACAACTTCCCCACACCATTCATTGACCAAATCATTGACGAGTGTGCGGGGCATGAGGTTCTATCCTTTATGGATGGTTTCTCTAGATACAATCAAATTTCTATCCGTCCTGCTGATCAACTCAAAACCACGTTCATTAGTCTGTGGGGAACTTTTGCTTACCGGGTCATGCCATTCGGCCTCAAAAACGCGGGCGCCACTTTTCAACGGGCCATGTCTTATTGTTTCCATGACTTAGCTCCTATTATCCTTGCTTATTTATACGACCTCACTGCACGTTCTAAGCATCGGGCGCAGCACCTACACGATCTGCGTACCATTTTTCTCTAATGTCGCAAGTATAATATCCGCCTTAACCCGTTGAAATGCATCTTTTGCGTTCCTGCCGGCCGTCTCTTAGGCTTCATCGTGTCTAAGGATGGTATCACTCTTGACCCTTTGAAAGTTCAAGCCATTCTTGAACTTCCCATTCCGTGTACCCTCCACCAGCTCCAAAGTCTCCAAGGCAAAGCTAATTTTCTTTGTCGGTTCGTCCCTGACTATGCCACCACCGCACATGGGTTCCTTAGACTCCGCCGATCTACTATCCCATTCGTTTGGGATTCCTATGCTCATGATTCTTTCGATGCCCTCAAGCAGGCTCTCACATATGCTCCCTTGATCCGTCCTCCCGACTTTGATCAGGACTTCATCCTGTATATCTCCGCTTCCACCTATTCGGTCGCTGGAGTCCTAATTCAGGAAGATGACAATGGTATCGAGCATGTGGTTTACTACGTCAGTAAGAACCTTGTAGGGCCCCCTGTTTCCTACTCATATGAAGAAAAATTAGCGCTGGCTGTCGTGTTCTCAGTCCAAAAACTTCGTCATTATATCCTCATGCGCTCCACCAAGGTTGTGACTAATTCCAACCCCCCTGGCTTTCCTATTGAGTCGTCGTATCCTCACTGGGAAGTACGCCCGTTGGGTCGTTATTCTTCAGAAATTCGACCTCGAATTTGTCACACCAAAGAGTAAGAAAGGCTTAGCCCTTGCTGAGCTCATTTCTGAATTACCTACCGGATCGCAAGCTTTATGGGCCTATCGAACTTCTGTTAAAACCGCCACCGGGTTCACTCCTTTCCACCTGGTTTTTGGAGAGGAGGCAGTCTTACCACTCGAGTGTGAAATCCCTTCCCTGCATCTGGCCGTCGAACTTCTCCCTGACACCCAACCTCTAGAACAACGACTTATCATGCTCGAGCACGCTCCCGAAGACCGCCGTGTTGCCTTGCAAACCATGGAAGCGGCCAAGAAACGCACCAAAGCTCAGTATGACCAAAAAGTCCAGCCTCACACTTTTCACAAAGGCGACCTTGTTGTAGTCTATGACCAGGCCCACAATGTCCTTGGTCATGGGAAGTTCGACTCATTATGGATAGGCCCTTACATCATCAGTAAGGATCTCAGTAAGGGGGCATACCTCTTAGAGGATTTCGAAGGAAACCCCCTTCCTAATCCTCGCAATGCACTCTATCTTAAGAAATATTACCCTTAGCATTTCCCTTCCGAAATTCATGTTTTATTTTCTTTTAGATAGCCAGCATATTTTTTCCATTTTTTGTGTTTGACACTTCACCAGGACACATTTTGTCCAAGAAGGGTCACTTCCCCTCTCCTTAAAATCGAATTTCCTCACTCATGACACTTGTACTTGGGGCACCGTTTTGCCTCCTTACTTGTTTTTGTTCGTGTCGATTTTCGTCATGAGCTACCATCTTGTCCTCATGTTTTCATGGTCCCCCATTGGGCCTTTACTGCGTGGCAGCACCATCGAGTTGCCCTTGTTTAGAGCATCCAAGTTGATTCATCATCGCATTCATGGAGTCTATCCCGAGTCCCTTTGTACCCCACTATAGCTCTCCATCCTTCATTGCTTGGTCTCTCTCTTGTGTCGCACATTATGAACTTCAGTCCCACTGTCCCCTATCCCTTCTGATATTTTTTCAGTCGCTGCCATGTCATTCATGCCCTTTATGCTCTAACAAGGGAAGTCGTCCATTCGCTACTCAGTCCTTTCCACTTCACTATCACCATTAGTGTCAGTCTATCCGTTGCTATACTATTTTCTCTCGTGCCTTAGTTGAGGATCTCTCATTGCCTCACCTATGGCGGACCTCCTTCTGTCGACATTAACTCATTCATTCCAGAAGCCAGGTCTAGAGGGTAGTGTACCTTGGTCCCAGCTTCCACTCTTGTTCGGTGCCTCAGATCAGGCAAGGGGATCTCTCCTTACCCTTTGACTTGATTGTTTCTCCACTCCATCTCCTTTCAGCATGATCGAGATCCGTATGCTTGATGGTTCAGTGATACAGCAGCAGCTCTTGATGATTCCTGGGTGTGTGTGAGATGTCTCAACCCTCATAATGGGGTGGCCCTGCAGGTAGCCCCCCACATGCCCGGATGACCTCCTCCTCGCAGCCTTCGATGCAGCTCCAGATATTTGATGATGTTGGCCTTAGCCACTTGCAGTGCCTCTTTGATTTGCATGTATTAGTCAGATTTTGTGAGCCCTTCCCCATTTTCAGGGGGAATATAGGTTGTACTTGTCTCTCATGTACTCAGATATTATTGTATAAGCCCTGGCTGTTATCCCAGGCATAGCATGTATGTGGGATTCTTCATTGTATTATTATCTGGCTCATGTTTATGCCGGTTGTACTTTATGGTCCGGTCCCTTGTTTACTGGACACACTATTCTTTTGTACTTTGTCTCAGCGGGTATAGGTATGCCTCCCCCGCCACGTTCAGCACAAGTACCCTCTCATAAAAAGAGACTTGTTGCACCTGCGAGTCTCGTCTCCTCAGGGTCTAGTTCTTCAGCACACTATCTACCTTATATGTCTCTCTCTGACTTCCCTTTTGTTGTCTGGTGATTGAGTTCTTACAACGTACTTCGGTCATACGATTTGCTCCTGACACTCGCACACTGGGGGGCAATCTGTTACACCATTTTTTGGTCATCTAACCTATTATCACTAGATGGACCCAAGTACACCACGTAAGACCAATTTTACCCTAAGTAAAATTGCCTTCACTATGTTGAATAACTTAATAAACCACATTTATTAGGTTGTTTATGGTCTAAACAGGAAACCCCAAAAGGAAATATTAAACAAACCTATATTTGTTTGATTTTCCTCATGGAATAATTAATTAAACCATAATTTAATTATTATTCCTAGTCATGTTTAACCCAAAACAAAGGAATTAATTAGATAAACCTTTATTTATCTTATTATTTCCTAGGAATAATTATTTAAATCTTATTTAGATAATATTCCTTGTTAAATATGACCAAATCACCCACAAATAATTAAATAAATCATTATTTATTAGATTATCTTCTAACCGCTTCCTTAAAAAGATAAATAAATCATTTATTTATTTATTTTTGATAAATCAAGGGATTTGACCCAAGTCAAATACCTTTTCCCTCCAACAAATATAATAAAATATTCCATAAAAAGTGGATCTAGATCTGGTTAACCCATGCACCAAGATCTAGTATGACCCAATATTTTGTTATAAATAGGAGGGTTTTTCCTACCATTCTTCACCTTTTGTTGCCTATTAGATCACTCTGGATCTATACACTTGGTCACATTTTTCTACCATTTGCTGTGTGAGCTCCCTTTGACTTCCATTCTTTGTGTGGGTTTTCTACACCAACAAGAGAGAGAGATTTTAGATCTGAAGTGCTGAGGACTTTCAAGAACCCATCCCACTGAGGAGAATTGGATACGCCTTCTTGTTTTCCTCCCAGGTGCCTGATTAATACAAAAATTCTTTCAAAAATTGTTCGTGTCTTGTCTATTGGTATATGGAGCAAACCCTTGTTTTTACTTCTTAATGTCTTTCCATGCATAGATCTGGTTTTTTGCAGCTCCTTTCTTGTTCAACTAACCGCAGATCTGAAGATATTGGCAGCCACTTTTGTTGTTAGGGCTATTAGTTATGTGTAGCTAAAGTGGTCCTTTTTCGTACACTTTGACAAAGGATTCATACTAACAGTTGGGATTTCTGATTTGTGGTTGGTTATCCCATTATGGTTTTCTCTCAATATTTTCTATTCTATCAACCACCCTTTCTAAAGTTTTAGCAAGGAAATCTAGTTTAGTATCTGAATTTGATGTTTCTTCTTTGATTGTGACTCTCCTTTAATTCCTAAGTCTGGCTTTTTTGGCTAGAATATTAATTTCTACACCAACAACATCTAATTTCATTTGTTCTAATGTTTCAGCATTCCTTTCTCTTAGTTGGTAGGCCATATCTAGATCGAATCCATCAGGAAATTTAAGAAGTACAGAATAGGGTGTAGGTTTAAGATCAACGGGAATGGAATTATAAACACTATTATACCTAGTGCAGTAATCCTGAAGAGACTCATTAGGAGCTCTTTTTAAAGCATCAAATTTAGATAAAATTTGCAGGGGGTTCTTTTTCTTTTCCCATTTATTTAAGAATGCTCTTTGGAATGCAACTAAATTAGCTATACTACTAGCAGCTAAATTATTAAACCATTTCTGAACCTCTCCTATTAGACTTTGAGAAAATAACCCCATTTGAACATCTTATTCATCTATTTCATAGATTTCACAATAATCTGTTATTCTTGTAACATGTTGTTGAGGAGTAAATTGTGATTGGCCATCAAATAGTGGTATATATTTTTGATAATCTTGGGGCATATCATAGAGGTTTTGGGGAAATACAAGGGGAGCATACCTAGTAGCCATGGCTTGAAGTTTTGTTGAACTAGGAGGTATAATAGTAATGATAGGAGCAGTGTTGGATATGGTAGCCGATGAGTTGAAAGTTGTGCTTGAAGAGCTTGGAAAAGATGTTGGTATATATATGGAACTATTTGGAAATAAATATGTAGTGCTTATAAAACTAGTGGATGTACTGGATTGAGTGAATGAGGAAAATAATATCCTAGGCTGCAAAGGAAACTTAGGACTAAATTTTTCTGTGGATGAACTTGCAGTGGAATCGAAAAATGAGGTGACAGCATACAGAGTTGAATTTGCTGTTGGAATTATTGTTGTGTGCAATTGAGAAACTAGAGGCTTAATGTGAGAAAATAAATGGGCTAATTTAATAGCTTCATCAATGTCTTTAATCAGTGTAACATTAATCCTTTCTATTTGACTTTGAGATTCAAATTTATCTGATTTTCTTTTTGATGAAATAATATTATGTTTTGCTTTCAAGAAAGAAGTAAAAACATGATCTATTACAGTATCTTTTAAATGAGTTTCATATTTAATTTTAAACAATGATTGTTCAAACTTGAAATCAAAATCAATATTAGATAAGCTCACTAATTCTTTGGGTAAAGAATTAGCTTTTCTTAATGGTACTTCAGTTTCTAAATTGGCAATTTGTTTTTTATTTTTGTTTTTTCCAAATTGTTCTGGGTTATCTACTATAACTGCAGGCTTAGGATCTGGATTAGTCCTGGTATAGTAGGTTTTCCAAGAAGCCAGAATGACTGTTTATGAATACCCACAACCCTTTAAAAATAATATTAAAGTAAAAATATAGATTAAAAATCTTCATTTAAGACTAATTTTAAAACTAGAGATTGGTTAAATCCCCAGTAAGGTCGCCAGTATGCTATCACCCTAGTAATTTCTAAATATTGTGGGGTTTTGATTTTTAGTTTAAGAAAACTAGGGGTAACCACAAACCTAATTTGGAAATTTAGGATCTAGCCTTCCTAAATTTAAAAGAGGGCTCTCTCTTTATGATTTAACTTTGTTTTTGTTTAATGTTTTAGGATAGTTATGATAGAGCAATTGGTTTTGGTTTTGAAATGTTTTGTGGAAAATAAGATTATTTAAAGACAAAATAAGAGGGATCTACTAGTCCATTGGGCCATGGAGTCAAAGTATAGCAAGAAATACTAGAAGACAAGGCCAAAAGGATGCTAATGTATTTAGGGCAAGGTAGATAACCCTTATAGATTTGGATAGATTGTTTTGATGAAATGGCTTGCTTCGGGATAAAGGGCAATGAAGGATTCTTTGATCTGGAAAAAGAGGAAGGAAGCAGGGGTCAAACGGGACTAGGAGCAATTAAGAATTCCTAAATCTGGAAATTAGCAGAAAACATTTAAATGATTAAGTAGTTAAGACAGGGAGCTTTTACACTAGTCCTGAAGTAATACTCCTAATTAATCATTAAGATTCAACAATATATATGAAATTGTATGTAACTCAGAATGGAAACAATGACAAGAGAGATGCACTTTACTCTTCAAATTATCGCATGAATCGTGAATTATGAAGTCCAATTAGCTATTTTCTAGACTGCTGCTTTGAAATCAACACATGTGAGCCTCCAACGTACTAGCAAAATGTCTATAATGTTATTAGCAATTTTATTCCGCCCTAATCACTTCAAAAACTGAAGTATTTATACAAATTTTTATTACAAATATCCTAGAGAGATGTAGGAATATTTCTATGAAATATAAAATATCTTTACATATTAAGAGGGACAGCTTCTTAACAACTTTAGCAAGTTGTCCTCTTATCTAGAAAATATAGAACTATCTTATCTAAAAAAACTATTTGTTGAATAGCTGTCCATGCTTACTGGCATATTGAGAAATATATTTTGGAAGATAACTTCACTGATACTCTTTCCACTTATACTCTTTGACATTGTACTTCATCCTTGAGGTTCTTTCATGCTGTTTATTTATCATGTTACTGTTGTAAAAAAGGAAATTACAGCAGTCAAAATCAACTTACTGTTGTTTTTCTTTCTGATACACTTTGAATCTGTCCTTTCAATCTAATACTCTTTAAATTGGTATTTTAACCTTTAAATGCTGTAAAAAGAGACTTCTCAGTAGTAAAAATTCAAAATCAAATAACTGCTTTTATGTGTCTCTTTCTCAAACCTATTGCTTCACTGTTTTGCTTCTTTGCTGCTACAACAAATCTGTAAAAGTCTGCCATTGTTCAGCATCTGGTATTTTTACACTTTTTAGTTTTCTGAAGTTCTCATCTACATCAGTATACTTGGAAAAATTTGGTTTAATAACAAACAAATCTTTGATTTCATGTTGAAGGAAAAACAAGTCTTCAATATACTCGAGAACAACTTTCCCTGTTGGAGAGCCCTGTGGCAGTGGCTTATTAACATGTTCTTTCACATGGTCACTTATCTTTTTGTCATATTCTTTCTGGTCCATCAACTTATCATTGAAAAAATGTATATCAAGAATGCCAGCTTGTCTTAGCATAGTGTACTTTGCTAGAAACTTGGTAATGGAAAAATTCATGGAATCACATTTTTCTTTCAAGTTGTTCATTAGATTTTTCTTTGTCAAGACTTTCTTAATTTGCAATATAGTCTCTGTCCTGTCGTGTAACTTCAATTATTCTAGCTCTCTCCTATTCTTTCTGTTTGAGAAAGTGATTAGATTCAATATATGTGCTGGTTTATCTGCTAATTATTCTATTGTCCTTTGTATTTCACCTTGAGCTGCTAGAAGGAGGTTTCTCTGTTCATATATTATTTGAATTGATGGCCACTGAAGATGTATAGCCTCAATTATATTGGTCCATAGGTGATTTCTCATGTAAGAAATCTGTGTAGTGAAACTCAAATCCTTTTGAAGGCTTTTGACTTGCTCTTCAAGTCTTTTTCCTTTTTGTTCATAATTATTGGCATTAATCAATGCTGCTTTGTTAGATACTTCTATATTCTGAATCTTTTTCTTCAAACTGTTAATTTCATTATTTTTCAGAGACATTTCGTCCATTTCTTTGACTATCTACCCTGCATCATTAGTCTATTGTACCTATGATGTTGAGGATTCTATATTGGAGGTAGTAGCTGATTGCACTAACACTGCAGTTGCCAATGCCTCTTTTGGTGCTAACTTTTCACCTAGTGTAGAAGGAATAACAACTGTAATGATAGGTATTACAATAGGAATGGTGGAAGTATCAGCTTCCTTCAAAAATTATTTTTCTTTCATCAGTATATCCAATTGAATTTCCATATTCTTGATTTGGGCAGTTAGCTTTATGATCAACTGCATCATATCATCTTTTTCCTTCTGTTCTTGAATTATCTCCTTACTCTGTGGGTGCTCACTTTGAGGAACTTTTAATTGTTTCCTTAAATCAGCAATATCATCATTTTTCTTCTTGATCAATACTTCAACAGCTTGTACATTTGATGGATCATCTCCAATTTGTAAAATCAAATCTTCTAAGGCCTTGATCCTTAGATGTTTTGCATATAAAGAGCCTTTTTCAAGTTTCATTTGATCTTGCAGGTTGATGATATTATTCTGCAAATTAGACACACTCATTGCTTTTGTCACCACAATGGAATATAGCATCTCAGAGCTATGTATATAGAATTCTATCCGATCCAATTCATGCACTTTTTCAGTATCTACTTCAAATTCCACCTTTTTGTAGTTAGCCACTGTTTTTGGGGTTGAAGTAGTTGGTTGTAAATAGAACATGATCATTTTATTTGAGGAGTAATCAAATGTTGTAAGCAACCTGTCTTGATTTCTTGGCTTTTGTTTGAGAAATTGAGAATAAATATCACTTTTCATTTCCTCATTCCTTTGTTTGATCTACTTATATTTTTCTTTGATGTCCAAATCTTTTTCTTCTGTTGTTTGAGAAGAAGAAGCTTCTATATTAACATGCTTTTCAATCATCTGAGTGTATAATTCTTTACCTACTGCTTGTTCTCTTTCTATCTCTGTTAAAGTCTCTTTAATTATCTCAGTGTCTTCACCGTTGCTGACTTCTGTTTCATTGGTGTCTTCAACCTCAATAATTTTCTCTTTTCCTATGGAACCAAATATGAGCCTTTTGTTGTAGATGAGCTTGAACTTAGTAACTGAAGTAGTTTCTGCTGTGTAGGCTCCCTCATCTCTGCTCCTTTTGTTTGAAACTTCTAGCTATTTAGAAGTTACCACAGCAAGTGTGGTATCCATTTTTCCTGTTGGCTATGTATTTGTAATTAAATCTACCAATGTATTTTCTTTCCATTCTATCTGATTGGAAAAATTTTCAATATCAGGTTTTGGCTCATGTATACAGGGAGGTAGTTTACACTTGACCCTTATACTGTTTAAAAGACCTTGGAGGTCATAATTCCAAGGGAAACTCACTTGAAATTTCAGCTCTGATAATCTTTTTTGTATCTCTTTCTCAGCATCCCTATTATTCATTATGAAAGGGCCAATTTGATTTATCAGTTTGAACTGGGTCTTCTTTTTAGAAGCCATGAAATGGATACATCATCATTCAAAACCTGTCTCAAATACTTTAAAACAAAGACTCTGATAGTCAAAAACTTAGGTAACTTGTATGGAAGTATATTGGTTCCAAAGATTCTTAATTCAGTGTGTTTCTCATACAAGTACCAATCTCCCATTTGCATTCCTCTGAAAGTTGTAATATCCTTTTTATTTCTTCACTTAATCTAGGCTGTTCTGATTTATGTAGCAAATTCATAGCTGGCCTAATGAACAAATCTGTGAAATATGTGTAGTTATATTCACTTCCTTCTTTTCTCAATAGTGATGTCCAAAAGACAACTGATATAGGCTGGCCCTCTACATTCATTTTCTGTTATGATATTGGAAAGTGATCAACTTCTGAGAATAAGAAAAAGTGAAATAAATAGGAAGAATATCTGAATACCCCTTCAGTGGGTAACTTGGTCAATTGATAATGAATGGAATCAACTATAAACCTGGCAAAGTCAAATATCACAGTAGGAGGTTGACTAGGAGACAAGGTAGACAAAAACCCAAGGATGTACTCATCAGTAAAATAGCCCAATATGAAGGATAACATAGAAATTACATGCCCAGAACCCTCTGGAAACTTGGAAGTGGAATAGGGAGGATTCAGCTTTGGAATATCTACATGAATAGGCATGAAGTTCTGAAAAATCATGAATCTTTTGGGAAAATCCAATCCCAAATATAACTGTGTTAATGCTTCAATGGATAGGCGAACTGCCCTATGGTCAAACTAAAGTTGTAACATCTCATTAATAGACTCTGCTATGATAGAAAATAAAATCTCCCTATCAGCATTCACAATTGATCTTTGGTTTGGAACATAGTATTTTTGGCACATTCTTACCAGGTCTTGACCAGGATGTGTTATTGGGACTACATATTTGGGTAAATTTTTATGCCAGACAGGCATTTCTTCCTTGTCTAGGAACTTTTCATGACACCAGTTATGAACTTATAATAAGTTAAATTCTACCACTGGGTCTACAATTTTATAATCAACATCAACCAAGGGGATGACTTCTTCAGTAGACACTAGTGGTTGAAGAGGAGTAACAATCACAATGGTATTTGCAGTGATAGTAGGAGTAGATTTTGGGGCTTTTGCTGCATCAGACTTGGGAGGTTTGGATCCTCCAGGTTTGATAGGTTTGGAGCCTCTAGCTTTAGGTGTCATTTGCTTCTTCAACATTTTGAGATAACTAAAGCAAGATTATACAGTTTGCAATAGTTTATTTTTCTTCAATCAGAGGATAATTGAGCAATTTTACAGACAAGGATGATGGCAGTGGGCAATTCAATGCTCAATTAGGAACTTTAGAACACGGGAAATAGGTTTTGAGATAGAAAATGCAGGTTTTCTGAATGAATGGGGCTGCAAAAGAGATTCTTTTAGGTATTTTGTAGGTTTAAAAAACTTTCTTAGCCGTGAAATTTATCTTTGAAGGGTCTTGGACTGAGAATTTGACTTAAAAATGAGGTCTTCTGTAAACGGAAATTTCTAGGAAAAAATTGCAAGGGTTTTCCCTCTTTTTTCAAGGCTTTGGGCACACTAAGATGAGCAATTTTACTAATTATAGCTCAATAGGTTCGAATTGGTGGCTTAAATTGTGAAATTGGAGGTCAAAATGTTGAAAAATACCTTAAATGTAGGTATTTTGGTAGTCGAAAGGGTTTCTGAAACTTTGGTGGTTCTTGCGGATAGGTCTAGATCGCTGATGCAAAGAATGGCTTCAAATGGTCTTCAAACAAGGGATCATCGGTTGAATTTGGGTTTTTCTCTAGATATAATTCAACAATTCGAGCCAAGGCTTGTTTTCATAGTTGGGCAGCTTTTCACAATCAGGAATGCACAATAACATTAATAAACATTATAGTAAATATTTTATCCTTTGATATAAATATTTAAAGACTGTAATAAATGCTGGTCCAATATGTGGCAGGAGCGGTTTTATTTTTGTGAACGCGGAAAACCGAAAGTTGTTTTTGAGTTGGGTTTGGGCTTTAAATGGTTATTCTCAAAACGAACGCGATGCAATCAAAATATGACACGTCATAGGAGGCAGTAACTGGAAAACTGCCCATTTCGCACTCGTTTGGGCATTTGGAAATCATTTAGTTTGTGAGCGCGAAGATGATCGTCAACCGTTGGATCTGAGAAGTGCAAGCGAACGGTCGGGATGAGTTTAGAAGTTGCGGTCAAAAGTTGTGGGACTGGGCAACTTTATTATACGGTGTCAAATGAAAAATATAATAAAACCTTTATACAAAATACTTTATAATTAAAGTTTTAATATATAAAGGTTAACTATATATGAGATATATGGTTCGAAAAAAAGGTGGTAATATATATATAAAGCGTTTATATATATGGTAAAATGCGCGTGAGGCGGGGTAACTTTGGCAAGTCTATTGCAATATTTTGGGGTGTATTTTTAAGTTTCCAAAGACTTTAGATTTGTCCGAACATCATATATTTTTTTTATATAGTCTTAGACCATGGTGGGATCCAATAACCATATGGGGTAACATTATTTACATAATGTTAGTTTTATGCCAATGGGGGTATAATTGGGGTTTTTTATTTAAACGTGTGGATAATTAACTTTGGCAAAAAAATTTATAATAGTGGGTTTTTTGGGATAATTAAATACAAGGGGTTATATTAATAGGATAAGGTATTTTATAAGGAATTAATAAATAAGTTAGAAGTTAATATGACCAAAGAGAATGAAAAACACCAAAATATATTCATATTACTAAGTAAAGTGATAATATAAAAAGCAAAG
Organism: Pinus albicaulis; assembly: GCA_034641835.2. NCBI lineage: Eukaryota > Viridiplantae > Streptophyta > Pinopsida > Pinales > Pinaceae > Pinus > Pinus albicaulis. Next base: position 1,309,884,451 of record CM076574.1, read on the forward strand.
CTTTATTATTTATAACTTCACCACTTTGACCTAGAATACAATATTTTTGGAGGGTTTTTATGTTTTTAAAAATGAAAGAGATTAATCAAAAGGATATTTTCTTTTTCAATAAGTAAAAGGTATTTACTTATGAAAGTGTAATGGATGAATGTAGGGTAAATGATGATAATTAGGGATTATTATAGGAATTCAACACTTTTAACTTAACAGTCATTGAGCCTTGGGTCCAATCCCAACAGAAGTTAGAGAAATGCTCTAAGCCTCTTTGACAGATAGTATAGAATGAAGAATAACTATAGGGGATGGGAAATTAGTTATTTTTTCCCCGTGATGAATATTACAATGATTTTCCCACTTCTTTCTACCTGCCCAACTTTAATCTAACATTTTCTCTTCCATTTTGCAGGTGCATTTGAGCTAGCAACCTTGAACATTTTATTCTTTTGAAAGCATAAAAACTATATAAATCTATCTTATATCATCTAAGGGTTCAGATTAAACTGGTGAACTCCTCTTTATTCTCTACCTATCTATAGATTAGTCAGGATTAAACTGTCTGACAAATCTTTATTCACTATCTACAACAATAAAATTGAAACATGACAAGTCAAGATTGATCAGTTCAACTCATCATAGATTATGGAATTTATTGACGGTTCGCCATAATCATCAGTAACAAAGTAAAAAGTAGTGGCATTTGGACTTGCACACTTTCATGTTTTATTTCTTTTTTCTTTGGGGTATATTACTTTTTCTAAGTCCTTTGATTTTTCTTTTAGGACTTTACCCTCTTTTTTATTTTCTATTTTTTTTTTTACAAAATATGGGAAAACAACTTGCAGAAAGCAAGGTATGTACATATTTTTACAAGAATATCATAAGTCTTTTGGTTTTCAAGTTCCTGTGGTAACTGTTTACTGAAGAGTTTGCCGGATTATCCACAGTCTCACGAAACACTTGTCGACGTTTCGAATCCCAACGGGGATCCATCTTCAGGACATTGGAATGAAGAATTAAAAGAAGGGTTATAATCCATAAATAATGCCTTTCCTTCCTTCTTCATTATTTATGGATTATAACCCTTCTTTTAATTCTTCATTCCAATGTCCTGAAGATGGATCCCCGTTGGGATTCGAAACGTCGACAAGTGTTTCGTGAGACTGTGGATAATCCGGCAAACTCTTCAGTAAATATCATAAGTCAATTCCAAATTACGAATCCTATACTTATAGGACCCTAACAATGGCTTCACATGGGGATGGCATTTCCTAGTGAAATGTCAAGAACTCTAAGATCAGTAGCCTTCCATTTTGACCATGATGATTCTGTAATTGTCTTTTGATTTCTGCAACAACTCATATTTATGACATTTTACTCTTCAAAGCTTAGGGCCTTCACTCTAGGCTTCAACTTTGGAAAGAAAACATCCAATCCAATCTACAAATTGCAATGTATATTTACAATGATATAAAAGTAAATTAGGACTAAATATTAGTTAACTCAGAAGAATATTAGTGTTTAAGCATTCTACAATTCACTGGTCCTTCTAGAATGTTTGTTCCATCCAAATTTCTGATAAAAAATGCATTGTTACCTCTGTACCCATAAATGACATAAGGACCTTTCCATAGAAAGTCAAACTTTCCATGTTTTCCTTTTTCTTCTCTCCTGGAATCCCATTTTAACACTTTATCTCCTATGGCAAAGTCATCTTCTTTAGTTCTTTTATCAAATATTTTCTTGATTTTCTCTTGAATGACTTTAGATTTTTCATAGACTTCTACCCTAGTCTGTTGCAGATGGATAGTTTGATTTATCATTCTTTGTATATCATTGAGTTATACCTGTGATTCTTGGATAATTTTCATAACTAGAACACCTAAAGATGATGGGAAAACTGCATCCATCCCAGATACAGTCTGGTAAGGAGATGTTCTAATTGACTTCTTGGTAGTAATTCTATCTTCCCATAAGGCATAGACTAAATTTTTATTCCAGGTTTTCTTATTTTCTTCAAGTAGTTTTTTTATGATACTCACAAGGCTTTTATTTGAAGATTCAACTAGGCCATTACCAGGAGGGTAATAAGAAGTAGAGTGGCCTAGGGTAATATGATACTTGTGGAAAAAGGCAATCATTTTCTTAGATTTAAATGAAGTTTCATTATCAGTAATTATTTTCTGTGGGCAACCAAATCTAGATAAAAGTTTGTTTTCTATGAAATATATAATGATTGAATCAGTGGATTGTCTGGTAGGAATGGCTTCAATCCACTTGGTGAAATAATCTGTGGCAGTCAATATCCATTTGTGTTGGCTAGAGGATGGAGGGTGAATTTGTCCAATGAAGTCTAAACCCCATTGTTGAAAAGGCATCTCAGTAGAAATAGGTTTGACTGGTAAAGGTAACAACTTCCTTTTTCCTTCAAAAAATTGACATTTGTGACATAAAGTAACAATTTTTTTAACATCAGCAAATAAGGAAGGCTAGTAGAAACCAGCTCTAAGAATCTTATCCACTATACTTTTCTAGTATAAGTGTCCTCCACAATCACCTGCATGAAACTCTCCAAGAATTTTGTCAGCTTCTAATTTTAGTAAACAGTTCAGTAATATCCCACTTTGTTCTTTCCAATAAATCATATTATCTAGAATACAATATGTCATTGCTTTAAGTTTGATGAATCTAGCTTTAGTTCTAGTTAATCCAGGAGGAGCTTGTAAATTTGTAAGTACAAAGATAATATCTGAGTACCATGGTGAGTCTAGATAGGCTTCACTGATCAATAGAGTCGCCATCTCTTCCTGGTCATCAATCTAGGCAATAAAATTTATATCCAAAGCATTACAATTGGATTCAGCCATCAGTTTGGCTAAACCTTGTCCTTTTATGAGCTTGGTTGGTTTAATCTCTATGTCATATTCAAGGATAGTGGCAATTGACTTTCCTCTTCTTCCATCTGGCCCATCCTATGTTAAAATATCTTTGACTACAGAATTTGGGACATAGGAAATAATGTGGGAGTAAGGAAAGTACACTCTGAAATATTTTGTGTCTTTAACTAAAGCAAAAGCTTGTTTTTCCATTATGTTATATCTCAAAGGTGCATCTCTAAGGGTTTTACTAAAAAATGCTATAGGCTGTTCAAAACCTTGGTCATTGTTCTACAGTAGAACTACATCTATGGTATGTTCTGAGGCAAATGAAAAGATTATAAAATCTTTCTTGAAGTCTGGACTGATTAGGACTGGAGTTTTTGTTAAAGCATGTTTAATTGATTCAAATGACTGCTTTGATTCAACTGTCGATTTTAAAACAGAGTCCTTTTTTGACTTGTTATTCAGTTCTTTGATGATTTCTCCTAGATTAGAAATAAATCTTCTCAAAAAGTTAATTTTACCTAAAAATGCTTGTAACTCTTTGATGTTCCTAGGTGGGTGAATTTTTAGTATGGCTTCTATCCTTGTTGGATATATCCTAATAACTTCCTTAAAAGTTATGTGTCCAAGTAGTTTTCCTTCCTCTAGTCCGAAAAGGTTTTCTTAGGATTTAATGATATACCAAATTTTCTACACTTAATGAAAACTTGTGATGCAGGAGCATCAAGGGGCATTTTTTATTTGTAAATATGTTAGAAAGGGGGTGTGCCAATTTTTAATATTTTATTAATTAATTTGTTATTTTAAATAAAATAGGAGGAAGTGAGGATTTTGTAAATATCCTTTTATTTAATAAAAGGATATAAGAGAATTTGGTTAGTTAAGGATATGAAGGGATAAGATTCTAGATAATAGGATTTGTTGAGATATTCTAGTGGTGTTGAGATATTAAGGGGATTGAGCATTTAATTAGATCATTTTAAAATTGTATAAATAGGAGGGGGTTTTGAGAGAAAAACACATTGGGATTGTGAGTGAGTGTTAGTAGTGAAAGAGTTTCTGTTTGGAGCCTCCGGCAGTTTGTAAAGGGCCAATAAGTGGGGAAATCAGGCCACGAAGGAGGATTTCCATGTCAGGTTTGCATGATTAATGAAGAATCTGGTTTTTTTTGGTTGATTTCCATTATATGGTTATGAGACTGTTGTTTATGAATTCTATGCAATAAAATGAATCGAATTCTATAAGGTATTGTGAGATCGATCTGAAATAATCGATGACTGACATGGTTAAATCTATAACATAAACTGGTGGAAATTTGAACGCATTGAATTGGGTGAAAATTTTGTGGGAATGATTGTAATCCAAAGCACTGAGTCTGCGAGTTTGTAGGGCTCGATTCTTTTGAATTTAATTGTTGTTAATACAAATCTATATGGAGAATTATTATTGAGAAAACTCAATTTTATAAACAAATGTCAGATCAGTTGATTGATGAAGAAACGTGTTCAGTTAACATTAATGGTTGAATGAGCGCCGAATTATCTGGAGTAGATTTGACAATCGATTGAAAGTTAAATGTGTACGGTGATATCGATTTTGTATAAATAAGAGCCATAATTCAATTGAACTGGAAAAAGTTAAATCTGTATTGAAGAATCGATGAGTTTTTGAGAATGCCAGAAACATCAGATTCTGGTTAATTTATGTATGAAAGCAGAAACTCCAGTTGTAATTAATTGAATTCGATAGAGAGAATTATCAAATGATAATAGCAATGATCCTAAGAGTTGAAGAAAAGTATAACGATTTCTAGAAATTGTGAATTGAATGGAGAGTGGTAATCGAACACAGTTTTATTGTGCTCACTATGGAAGTCGGAGCACAGAAGATAAAGAAGGCGTAAAGTTCTTGAAATTCTATTTATTTGAAATAAATATGCTGAAGAATTATGTTGTTTGAATGCAGGGAAGGAAGAACATCAAATCGATGATGATCTAATATCCATCGATTGAAGGTTCTTTGCAACGAAGATTAGTGCAGAAACATGAAAATGCAGTGTACAGGCAGAACGATGGTGAAGCGCCGGCATTAAAACAACCCAGTTCAAATTTGATCAGATGTTGGGAGTGCCAGTTGATGAATGTGAACAAGACACTGTTCCTTTGATTTGGGTTTTCATAAATGGTTAACGCAGAGTAGACACAACGTTTAATGGTAAGTGTATTAAAGTGTTGAAGAAATAGACTCTGCGTTGAGTTTTAAATGTTGTCAGTATTAACTGAAGCGATATTCATACAGCTCGAGTGTAATGTGTTAAGCTTTGAACACATTCAGAAGTTGTAAGTTTTATGAACTGATACATCTACCAGATTTTTAAAGATTGAAGGGCGCAGTGAATTGAAGATCAGTTGCAATGATGTAGTGGGCACAGTAAAGATTGAAGAAAGCATTGGCAATCGATACATATGTTGAGTTTAATGAATGCGTTGGCAAAATCGAGCTACAGTGATGAGAAGTGTGCAGTAAGGAGTTGAAGAGTAGAATCATGGAAAGGGTAAGCCTGAACAGAGGTAAGTTAAGTTGCCATGCTTGAGTTTTTAAAATCTGGTTTGAATTTGTAAGTTGAATTTTTAAAGAGGCAGAATTGCATACAGTGAGGGCGCACATAATATTGGACATCTATGATGTAAATGATTGGTTGGGAATTTAGATCAATGGGGTTTTTAAATGGGAAGATGCTTAAATATGAGTTGAATGGTTTGAGTTTGATAATCATGGTTTTATAACCAAAGATTGAAAGAGAAGCTTACACAAATCCAGAGTTTGAATTTTATGTTTTGATAAGTTTCAATTCAAGGAGAAACTTTTGTATGAAAATGGTTGGTTCTGGTTGTGAACCATATGATAGCTTTTAATTGGGAAATGTATGAAATTTTCCAGCCTGCAGAGAGAGCATAGATATATTTGAACCCAATGATATGGTAAGAGTCTGGTTTGATTACAAAGTTGGAAACCAATGAAACTTAATCTTTTATAAGATCTTTGAAAAGTTTTCAATTGAAGTGTGGATTAAATGCATGGTGAAAGGATTGTTGGTTTGAATCTATATTTGAAGAGCTTCCACATGGGAAAGGTAAAGTGTGAGATTTGCAGGTATTGAGGATTTTGATTTGGACAATTAGCTGAGATACATTTTTAGGTGCATGTTGATTTGGAGATCCTGGTTATTGCAGGCTAGCCATGTTTTCAAATTCCTTTGGCCTCCTGAATGTTTGTCTGAATAGGTAGTTTTTGTTGAAGAAGGCTGAGGCCAATGGGAGAGGATTCAAGTTTTTTTTTTTAATTTAGTAATTGCATGTGGTGAATGAATGTCGGACTGTGAAACTGATGAAGATGGAAGCACATGTATGCAAGTGCAGTTGAGGAAGAAGTAGATCACAGCTTGAGAGCAGTGATGGAATCCAAAAGAGGATTCTAGGTGTGTGGCAGAACCTAAAGATTCAACGGAGGTTGAATAAAAAGGACAAGTGTGTTCTTAAGAGTTGCAGATGAGAAAAGCCTGAAGGAGCAGTGGAGGATGCTCGAAAGGTTCCAGCAGAGAACCGGGTGATTACCAAAAGACCGGATCCAGAGGAAGGGATTGGTGAGGTAAGTGGCAGCAGGAGAGGTTACTGTTGCAGAGGCTTGATGCAACTCATGAGTGAGAAACTCATGGCGAAGGAAATGACTACTGAAAGTCATAAAGAGGAAACGGGGTTGAGAGGCCACCCATTACCAGTGAGAGAAAGAGCAGGAGCAAATGGCATATTGAAGCGGTGGACTGATGAAGTAGAAAAAAAATTTGAGATCGCAATTCATCTTGAGTTATTGATGAGTTGTTGCAGAAGAATATGAAAGACGGGAGACATGGTTGATGAGGAAGAGAGTGATGGCGAAGCTTACGAAAAGGATCGACGAGATAAACATGCGATTCACGGAAAGAGTGAAGAAGCTCGAAGCAGATGATGGATGTACGGTTGAAGACGAGAAGAACCGGAAGCGAAATTTCGAGTTGGAAGAGAGGTTTCCATTAATGAAACGAGAGGAGGAGATAGGGAGATCATTGATGATTCTTGATTATTGGGTAAATCCAGATCAGCTGGATAATGTGAACTCTTGTATTTTTGTAGCTGATAATTTTGATGTGGTTACAGGTGTTGAGGAGAATGCGCAATCTTGTGAAGCTGTCGCAAGTGTGGAAAGGAGTCTTTCAGGAGATAAGTACTCTGAAGAAGAAAGCAGTGATGCTTTTACTGTTACAGCACAAGATGTTCATGTGAATGAAAAGGAGATTCAGCTTGAAGAGCTGGTATATGAACCAACAGTTGAGACTGTTGAAACTTGTAATTTTCAAACTGAAGAGTTGTATATGAATGCAGGGATGATATATGACAAATTGTTTTTGAAAAGTGGTGGACAGATAACTGATTTTATTGCAGGAGTTGAGAATCAGAATTATGTTCTGATAACAGATGATGAGATGGTGACAACAGAAATCTTGGCTTATGAAAGTATTGAAGTTTGCACAGAAAGTTTCTCAAAGGAGATGACAGGTTTATGGCATGAGTTAAGTGTCCTGGAGAAAAGATTAGAAGCACAGAGGATAAGTGTTCAGAGTATAAAGACAGAGATGAATGGAAATAAAGAGGTTCCAGAACACAGAGGTATTCTCGAAGAAGATGACGTCGAGGAGAGACTAACTGATAGTCTCAAGAATGATTGGGATCAGCATACTGAAGTGCTGGCAGTAGGAAGTAAGGCACTGAGGCCTTATGATTTTTATTCTAACAAGTGTTTTGTGAATACAGGTATTGTTGCAGGTACTGGAGAATATTTGACTCAGTCGAGCAGTCAAATAAAGGGAAAAGAAATTTTTTGTTCTAGAAGACAAGAGGGCATGGATGATCGGGTGGCAGTCAAAACAGAAACAAGCAAAGAAGCAAGAAGTCAGCAAGTGACAATACAGATAGAGAAAGCCGTCTTAGCTCAGCAGACAGCTAGAAATCAGCAGTCGGGATATTTATTGGACCGAGAGATTGAAAGTATCAGAAGACTGATGACGAAAGAATCCCGGAAAAGACCAGCAGCAGTAAGACAAAAGAGAAGCAACAAAAGAAAGACTGTAGCAGACTTGGAAGGTAGAGCAAGTGGAGCACTACAACACAAAATATGGAAACCTAGAGGACAACGATTAACAACAACGGTGACGGTGTGAAGCACGGAAAGATTACAAAATAAAATTTGGGATCCAGGAGGAAATAATTATCCATACTTATGACCAGGTGGTCATGAAGTTTCTTACATGGGGAGTCTGATGCAGGAGCATCAAGGGGATTTTTTATTTGTAAATATGTTAGAAAGGGGTGTACTTAATTTTTAATATTTTATTAATTAAATTGTTATTTTAAATAAAATAGGAGAAAGTGATGATTATGTAAATATTCTTTTAAGGATATGTGAGAATTTAGTTAGTTAAAGATATAAAGGGATAAGATTCTAGATAAGAGGATATGTTGAGATATTTTAGTGATATTGAGATATTAAGGGGATTGAGCATTTAATTAGATCATTTTTAAAATTGTATAAATAGGAGCGGTTTTTGAGAGAAAAAAACATTGAGATTGTGAGTGAGTGTTAGTAGTGAAAGAGTTTCTGTTTTGGAATATAAACGGTTTATGAGCCAATAAGTGGGGAAATCGAGGCCACGAAGGAGAATTCCATGTCGAGGTTTGCATGAAGTTAATGAAATACGGTTTTGGTTGATTTCATTATATGGTTATGAGGCTAACATTTGGGTCTATGAAATAAAATCCAATCGAATTCTATAAGGTATTGTGAGATCGTCTGAAATAATATACTAGTGACATGGTTAAATCTATGCTGTAAGTAGGTGGAAAAGTTGAACGCATTGAATTGGGTGAAAATTTTGTGGGAATGATTGTAATCAAAAGCACTCTGCCTGCGAGTTTGTAGGGCTCGATTCTTTTGAATTTAATTGTTGTTAATACAAATCTATATGGAGAATTATTATTGAGAAAACTCAATTTTATAAACAAATGTCAGATCGGTTGATTGATAAAGAAACGTGTTCAGTTAACATTAATGGTTGAATGAGCGCCGAATTATCTGGAGTAGACAATCGATTGAAAGGTAAATGTGTATGGTGATATCGATTTTGTATAAATAAGAGCCATAATTCAATTGAACTGGAAAAAGTTAAATATGTATTGAAGAATCGATGAGTTTCTGAGAATGCCAGAAACATCAGATTCTGGTTAATTTATGTATGAAAGCATAAACTCCAGTTGTAATTAATTGAATTTGATAGAGAGAATTATCAAATGATGATAGCAATGATCCCAAGAGTTGAAGAAAAGTATAATGATTTCCAGAAATTGTGAATTGAACGGAGAGTGGTAATCGAACACGGTTTTATTGTGCTCACTGTGGAAGTCGGAGCACAGAAGATAAAGAAGGCGTAAAGTTCTTGAAATTCTGTTTATTTGAAATAAATATGCTGAAGAATTATGCTATTTGAATGTAGGGAAGGAAGAACATCAAATCGATGATGATCTAATATCCATCGATTGAAGGTTCTTTGCAACGAAGATTAGTGCAAAAAACATGAAAATGCAGTGTACAGGCAGAACGATGGTGAAGCGCCGGCATTAAAACAACCCAGTTCGAATTTGATCAGCTGTTGGGAGCGCCAGTTGATGAATGTGAACAAGACACTGTTCCTTTGATTTGGGTTGTCATAACTGGTTAACGCAGAGTAGGCACAGCGTTTAATGGTAAGTGTATTAAAGTATTGAAGAAATAGACTCTGCATTGAGTTTTAAATGTTGTCAGAATTAACTGAAGCGATATTCATACAGCTCGAGTGTACTGTGTTAAAGCTTTGAACACATTCAGAAGTTGTAAGTTTTATGAACGGATACATACGCAGTTATTAAAGGTCGAAGGGTACGATGAATTAGTCGTTTAATGATGCTTGAGCACGATGGATGGAAAAGCATTGGCAATCGATACATATGTTGAGTTTAATGAATGCGTTGGAAAAATTGAGCTACGGTGATGAGAAGTGTGCGATGGGAGTTGAAGAGTAGAATCATGGAAAGGTAACTGAACGTAGTGAAGGTAACTGAAGCAGAGGTAGGATTATTCAGATTAAGTTGCAGGGTTTTAATTTTTAAAATACGGTTTGAATTTGTAAGTTGAATTTTTAAAAAGCTGATGCATACAGTGAGGGCGCACATAATATTGGACATCTATGATGTAAATGATTGGTTGGGAATTTAGATCAATGGGGTTTTTAAATGGGAAGATGCTTAAATATGAGTTGAATGGTTTGAGTTTGATAATCATGGTTTTATAACCAAAGATTGAAAGAGAAGCTTACACAAATCCAGAGTTTGAATTTTATGTTTTGATAAGTTTCAATTCAAGGAGAAACTTTTGTATGAAAATGGTTGGTTCTGGTTGTGAACCATATGATAGCTTTTAATTGGGAAATGTATGAAATTGTCCAGCCTGCAGAGAGAGCATACATATATTTGAACCCAATGATATGGTAAGAGTCTGGTTTAATTACAAAGTTGGAAACCAATGAAACTTAATCTTTTATAAGATCTTTGAAAAGTTTTCAATTGAAGTGTGGATTAAATGCATGGTGAAAGGATTGTTGGTTTGAATCTATATTTGAAGAGCTTCCGCATGGGAAAGGTAAAGTGTGAGATTTGCAGGTATTGAGGATTTTGATTTGGACAATTAGATGAGATACATTTTTAGGTGCATGTTGATTTGGAGATCCTATTTATTGCAGGCTAGCACTACATCAACTTGTCTTAGATGATCCAAATGATCATTATTTGTTTTAGAAAAAACAATAATATAATCTAAATAAATAACCAAAAATTCATGCATTTCCTTAGCAAAGGCTATATCCATAGCTCTCTGAAAGGTAGCTCCCGCATTCATCAATCCAAAAAGCATTTTCACATACATGAAAATGCCCAATGGAGTGGTAAAAGCTGTTTTGTGTTGGTCTTCCTATTGGACAAGTATCTGGTTATATCCTAAAAAACCATCTAATAAAGATATCCTAGAAGAACCAAATACCCTTTGTAAAATATGAACCATCTTGGGTAAAGGGTAATTATCTTTCAATGATACTTTATTAAGATTCCTGAAATCTACACATAACCTGATTTCACCAGTTTTCTTTCTTGTAGGTACTAAGTTAGAAACCCAATCAGAATATCTGATTGGTGCAATGATTTGGGCATCATACATGCATTTAACTTATTTTTCAATCAAAGGTAATAGGATAGGATTAATCCTCCTCAATTTTTGTCTAAATGGTTTATGATACTCTTTTATAGGAATATGATGTGGAATTATGTTTGTGTCATACGATTTTAAATCTTCATAACTCCATGCAGAGACATCTTGTTATTCCTTTAAAACTTCACTGTATTTTTCTTTTTCTTGAGGGGGTAAATTTTTTGACAATTTGATCATTTTTGGGTTGGTCTTCCTGTTGGACAAGTATCTGGTTATATCTTGAAAAACCATCTAATAAAGATATCCTAGAAGAACCAACTACCCTTTGTAAAATATGAACCATCTTGGGTAAAGGGTAATTATCTTTCAATGATACTTTATTAAGATTCCTGAAATCTACACATAACCTGATTTCACCAGTTTTCTTTCTTGTAGGTACTAAGTTAGAAACCCAATCAGAATATCTGATTGGTGCAATGATTTGGGCATCATACATGCATTTAACTTATTTTTCAATCAAAGGTAATAGGACAGGATTAATCCTCCTCAATTTTTGTCTAAATGGTTTATGATCCTATTTTACAGGAATATTATGTGGAATTATGTTTGTGTCATACGATTTTAAATCTTCATAACTCCATGCAGAGATATCTTGTTATTCCTTTAAAAGTTCACTGTATTTTTCTTTTTCTTGAGGGGGTAAATGTTTTGACAATTTGATCATTTTTGGTTTTGTTTGTGTCCCAATGTTACATTCTTCAATGTCAGACTTCACTGGTTCCATTTTAGGCTTTTCAGGCACATCATTGGAATCAAACAAGTCCTCCAAAGGAGTCAAAACTTTAGGCAAAAAATTATCTTTTAAATCTAACATCTCAATTTCATATTCAATTATTTGCTCTATATCTACCTTCTCTAATTTATTTATGTTAGATTCAGTAAATACAATGGGTTTGGTAAGTTTATGTGTATCTATGTTATTTCACAATTAACATCTAAATCTATGTCACATTCTGAATCTAAATTACCATCTGTGTCTATCTCACAATTTTGAAATTCATCCTCATTATTCAAAAAATGATAAATCTGTTCATCTCCAGAGAAGATCTGCCAGTATTTGACATTGTTTGGGACAATAGGTTTGTATTTAACTTCAACAGTATAACTATGTGTTGGTTGAAAAGGTAAATTACATGTGCTAGCAAAATTTGCTAGGCAATGTGCTTGCAAATTTTGATTTCTTGGAATAGTTGCAAACTTACATTCTATTAAATCATCAACCAAATCCATTACTGCATCTCTATATTTGGCTAATCTAGGATTATGAACAGAATATTCAACATTTATTTGTCTAATGACTAATTCCGAATCTCCCATAATTAAAATTCTCTTACCTCCTAAATTTCTAATGATTTGGAGGCCTAAGATAAGTGCCTCATACTCTGCCATGTTGTTGGTGCACTTGAAGTTGAGTCTAAAGTCATGTCCTTCAGAATGAATGGTCTCGATGTTTGTGATCCACACTCCAGCTCCTGCTCCTGACTTGTTCACTAAGCCATCAAAGTCTAAGTGCCAAAGGGCTTCATGAAAAATATTATCATTGTTTGGTTTAGGCTTTATGTCAATTAGTTTAGTTTGGATTTGATTATTATTAGAGTTACATAAAATGAAAGAATCAAGATCAATTGGTGTTGAGTAAATTGGATAATTTATTCATCTCTCAGCACTGCTAACCATGTATTTCATTAAAGTTTCTCTATAAAGTTTCTTAGGTTGTCCAAACACTATTATGGTGGCATAGCTCATGTCTAATTGTAGAGATCCTTGCAACTTAGCTCCCTATGAGCAGGAAAGAAGCATACCATATTTTGGTGGGATATCAGCTACTACAATATCCATAACCATACTTTTACCAGGATACTAAACCAAATTAACACATAAGTATTTTATCAGTCCTATGCACTTAACCTTGCTTGAATCAAAAGAGAACAAATCTTTATAAGGCCTTGTTATTTCTAAATTTAGAGTTTCCATGATACATTTTGGCATTAAATTGTGGGAAGCTCCTAAATCTAACATTGCATTGTGTAAAATCTAATCATGAATAGTAAGACTAATATAGAAGGGAGGAACTGATCCATATAAATGCTTACCATTTACATCATGGCCAAAAATTAATTCAGGTTGATCATCGTTTAAATTAATAGAATCTTCACCATCATTCATATTCAAAGTTTCAGTAATTGCTGATTTATATAAGTCATTTTTTACCAATTCTGTTAAAGGAATTGGTATTTTTCACTTAGCTATTTCAGATTGAATATTAAAAGATGATTGAGACTTACTAATCTAAATTAGTTCATCTTTCGTGACAATTACCTGAGTGGGTTTTTCATGAATTTCAGCAGATGTACTTTTATCTTGAGTCGTTATTTTTTTTTCTATCTGAGTTTCTTGACATTTTCTATCTTTAGTTCTCTTTTTAGGGACAGATTCAGGGGCAGCAGATTTTTTTTCAAATTTTGAACTTTCAGCAGAAGCTTTGGTATTAACAGTTTTGGGATTTGCTGATTTAGAATTAGAAGGATTCTTCTTTGGATCAAGAATTGCTGATTTTACTCAATTAAGGCCTTTGGTAGTATTGGCCTTTTGGGCATTCTTGGAAGATTGGGCCACTTCTTCAGTAATGTCAACAATTTTTGGAGTTGGTGATTTTTTGGGACTGGGAGGATTGGAATTTTTCTTGTTTTCCCTTAGGAGAATTTGCAAAATATTTTTTTTTGGTGCTTCTACATTATTTTTAGCTTGATTTTGAGAACTGTTTTTTGTAGAAGTTTCATTGTTTTTTTCTATTTCTAAGGTTATACTAACTGTGAATTTCATTAATAGTGAAGTCATAACCTTGTTTGAAATCAAAGGATTCACTAGATTCTACTTTGAGTTGTTGAAGCTCAAAAAGTTCTTGATCCTCTTGAGTGAGGAAAATAGTGTTTTCTTCATCTATCCCATTACTATATTGATGTTATCCTCATCTTCATAATTATTATGAGAACTCTCAGCATAGTTCTCTTGGAATGGGAGCCTAATGTTTTAATCTAGAGCAACTTCTTTAGCTTTTCCAGGGTTATTGTTTTTTCTGAAGTTGGGATTTCTGATTTGTGGTTGGTTATCCCATTGTGGTTTTCTCTCAATATTTTCTAATCTATCAACCACCCTTTTTAAAGTTTTAGCAAGGAAATCTAGTTTAGTATCTGAATTTGATGTTTCTTCTTTGATTGTGACTCTCCTTTCATTCATAAGTCTGGCTTTTTTTACTAGAATATTAATTTCTACACCTACAGCATCTAATTTCATTTGTTCTAATGTTTCAACATTCCTTTCTCTTAGTTGGTAAGCCATATCTGGATCAAATCCATCAGGAAATTTAAGAAGTATAGAATAGGGTGTAGGTTTAAGATCAACAGGAATGGCATTATAAACACTATTATACCTAGTGCAGTAATCATGAAGAGACTCATTTGGAGCTCTTTTTAAAGCATCAAATTCCGATAAAATTTTTAGGGGGTTCTTTTTCTTTTCCCATTTATTTAAGAATTCTCTATGGAATGCAACTAAATTAGCTATACTACCAGCAGCTAAATTTTTAAACCATTTTTTAACCACTCCTGTTAGACTTTGAGAAAATAACCCCATTTGAACATATGATTCATCTATTTCATAGATTTCACAATAATTTGTTATTCTTGTAACATGTTGTTGAGGAGTATATTGTGATTGGCCATCAAATAGTGGTATATATTTTTGATAATCTTGGGGCATATCATAGAGGTTTTGGGAGAATACAAGGGGAGCATACCTAGTAGCTATGGCTTGAAGTTTTGTTGAACTAGGAGGTATAATAGTAATGATAGGAGCAGTGTTGGATATGGTAGCCGATGAGTTGAAAGTTGTGCTTGAAGAGCTTGGAAAAGATGTTGGTATATATATGGAACTATTTGGAAATAAATATGTAGTGCTTATAAAAATAGTGGATGTAGTGGATTGAGTGAATGAAGAAAATAATATCCTAGGCTGCAAAGGCAACTTAGGACTAAATTTTTCTGTGGATGAACTTGCAGTGGAATCGAAAAATGAGGTGACAGGATACATAGTTGAATCTGCTGTTGGAATTATTGTTGTGTGCAATTGAGAAACTGGAAGCTTAATGTGAGATAATAAATGGGCTAATTTAATAGCTTCATCAATGTCTTTAATCAGTGTAACATTAATCCTTTCTATTTGACTTTGAGATTCAGATTTATCTGATTTTCTTTTTGCTGAAATAATATTCATTCTTGCTTTCAAGAAAGAAGTAAAAACAAGATCTATTACAGTGTATTTTAAATCAGTTTCAGATTTAATTTTAAACAATTATTGTTCAACCTTGTAATAAAAATCAATACTAGATAAGCTCACTAATTCTTTGGGTAAAGAATTAGCTTTTCTTAATGGTACTTCAGTTTCTAAATTGACAATTTGTTTTTTCTATTTGTTTTTTCCAATCTATTCTAGGTTATCTACTATAACTGCAGGCTTAGGATCCGAATTAGAGCTGCTATAGTAGGTTTTCCTAGAAGCCAAAATGACTGTTTATGAATACCCACAACCCTTTAAAAATAATCTTAAAGTAAAAAGATAGATTAAAAATCTTCCTTTAAGACTAATTTTAAAACTGGAGATTGGTTAAATCCCCAGTATGGTCGCCAATATGTTATCACCCTAGTAATTTCTAAAGATTCTGTGCTTTTGATTTTTAGTTTAAGAAAACTAGGGGTAACCACAAACCTACTTTGGAAATTTAGGATCTAGCCTTCCTAAATTCCAGAGAGGGCTCTCTCTTTATGATTTAACTTTGTTTTTATTTAATGTTTTAGGCTTGTTATGATAGAGAAATTGGTTTTGGTTTTGAAATCTTTGGTGGAAAAAAGATTAATTAAAGACAACTTAAGAGGGATCTACTAGTCCATTGGGCTATGGAGTCAAAGTCTAGCAAGCAATACTGGAAGGCAAAGCCAAAAGGATGCTAATGTATTCAGGGCAAGGTAGATAACCCTCAGAGATTTGGATAGATTGTTTTGATGAAATGGCTTGCTTCGGGATAAAGGACAATGAAGGATCCTTTGATCCGGAAAAAGAGGAAGGAGGCACGGGTCAAATGGGACTAGGAGCAATTAAGAATTCCTAAATACGGAAATCAACAGAAAACATTTAAATGATTAAGTAGTTAAGACAGGGAGCTTTTACACTAGTCTTGAAGTAATACTCCTAATTAATCATTAAGATTTAACAACATATATGAAATTGTATGTAACTCAAAATGGAAACAATGACAAGAGAGATGCACTTTTCTCTTCAAATTGTCACATGAATCCTGAATTATTAAGTCCAATTATCTATTTTCCAGACTGCTGCTTTGAAATCAACACATGTGAGCCTCCATTGCACCAGCAAAATGTCTATAATGTTATTAGTAATTTTATTCCACCCTAATCACTTCACAAACTGAAACATTTATACAAATGTTTATTACAAATATCCTTGAGAGATCTAGGAATAGTTCTAGGAAATATAAAATATCTTTACATATTAAGAGGGACAGTTGTTTAACAACTTTAGCAAGCTATCCTCTTATCTAGAAAATATAGAACTATCTTATGTAACGAAACTGTTTGTTGAATAGCTTTCCATGCTTGCTGGCATATTGAAAAATATATTTTGGAAGATAAATTCACTGATACTCTTTCCACTTATACTCTTTGACATTGTACTTCATCCCTAAGGTTCTTTCACGCTGTTTATTTATCATGTTACTACTGTAAAAAAGGAAATTACAACAGTCAAAATCAGCTAACTATTGCTTTTTTTCTGATACACTGTGACTCCATCCTTTCACTCTGATACCCTTTAAACTAATATTTTAACCTTTAACTACTATAAAAAGATACTTCTCAGCAGTAAAAAATCAAAATCAAATAACTTCTTTTATGTGTTTCTTTCTCAGACTGATTGCTTCACTGTTTTGCTTCTTTGCTGCTACAACAAATCTGTAAAAGTATGCCATTGTTCAGCATCTGGTATTTTTACACTTTTGAGTTTTCTGAAGTTCTCATCTGCATCAGTATACTTGGAAAAATTTGGTTTAATAACAAACAAATGTTTGATTTCATGTTGAAGGAAAAATAAGTCTTCAATATACTAGAGAAAAACTTTCCCTGTTGGAGAGCCCTGTGGCAGTAGTTTATTAACCTGATCTTTGGCATGGTCCCTTATATTTTTGTCATATTATTTTTGGTCCATCAACTTATCATTGAAAACATGTATATCAGGAATGCCAGCTTGTCTTAGCATAGTGTACTTTGCTAGAAACTTGGTAATGGAAAAATTCATGGCATCACATTTTTCTTTCAAGTTGTTCATTAGATTTTTATTTGTCAAAACTTTCTTAATTTGCAATATAGTCTCTGTCCTGTCCTGTATCTTCAATTCTTCTAGCTCTGTCCTGTTCTTACTATTTAAGAAAGTGATTAGCTTCAATTCCTGTGCTGGTTTATCTGCTAATTCTTTGTTTGTCCTTTGTATTTCACCTTGAGCTGCTAGAAGGAGGTCTCTCTCTTCATATATTATTTGAATTGATGGCCACTGAAGATGTATAGCCTCAATTATATTGGCCCATAGGTGATTTCTTATGTGAGAAATCTGTGTAGTGAAACTCAAATCCTTTTGAAGGCTTTTGACTTTCTCTTCAAGTCTTTTGAATTTTTTATCATAATTATTAGCATTAATCAATGCTGCTTTGTTAGATACTTCCATATTTTGAATCTTTTTCTTCAAAATGTTAATTTCATTATTTTTCAGAGAAATTTCCTCCATTTCTTTGACTATCTGCCCTGCATCATTAGTCTATTGTACCCGTGATGTGGAGGATTCTTTATTGGAGGTAATAGCTGATTGCACTGATACTGAAGTTGTTAGTGGCTCTTTTGGTGCTAACGTTTCTCCCAGTGTAGAAGGAATATCAGCTGTAATGCTAGGTATTACAGTAGGAATGGTGGAAGTATCAGTTTCCCACAAAGATTCTTTTTCTTTCATCTAAATAGCTAATTTACTTTCAATATCCTTGATTTGGGTAGTTAGCTTTATGATCAACTGCATAATATCATCTTTTTCCTTCTGTTCTTGAAGTATCTCCTTACTCCGTGGGTGCTCACTTTGAGGAAGTTTTAATTGTTTCCTTAAAGAAGCAATATCATTATTTTTCTTCTTGATCAATACTTCAGGAGCTTGTACATTTGATGGATCAACTCCAATTTGTAAAATCAAATCTTCTAAGACCTTGATCCTTAGATATTTTGCATATAAAAAGCCTTTGTCAAGTTTCATTTGATCTTGCAGGTTGATGATAATATTCTGCAAATTAGTCACACTCATTACTTTTGTCACCACAGTGGAATATATCATCTCATAGCTATGTCTAT
The DNA here is from genome assembly GCA_034641835.2 of Pinus albicaulis. Taxonomy (NCBI): domain Eukaryota; kingdom Viridiplantae; phylum Streptophyta; class Pinopsida; order Pinales; family Pinaceae; genus Pinus; species Pinus albicaulis. The sequence goes on from CM076574.1 coordinate 1,309,903,169, forward strand.
AGAATTCTATCTGATCCAATTCATGCACTTTTTCAGTATCTACTTCAAATTCAATATTTTTGTAGTCAACCACTATTTTTTGGGTTGAAGTAGTTGGTTGTAAATAGGACATGATCATCTTATTTGAGGAGTAATCAAATGTTGTAAGCAACGTGTCCTGATTTCCTGGATTTTTTTTGAGAAATTGAGAATAAATATCACTTTTGATTTTCTCATTCCTTTGTTTGATCTTCTTATATTTTTCTTTGATGTCCAAATCTTTTTCTTCTGCTGTTTGAGAAGAAGAAGCTTCTATATTAACCTACTTTTCAATCATCTGAGTGTCTGATTCTTTACCTAATGCTGGTTCTCTTTCTATCTCTATTAAAGTATCTTTAATTATCTTAGTGGCTTCATTATTGCTGACTTCTGTTTCATTGGTGTCTTCAACCTCAATAATTTTCTCTTTTCCTATGGAACCAAATCTGAGCCTTTTGTTGTAGATGAGCTTGAACTTAGTATCTGAATTAGTTTCTGATGTGTAGGCTCCCTCATCTCTGCTCCTTTTTTTTTTAACTTCTAGCTGTTTAGAAGTTACCACAGCAAGTGTGGTGTCCATTTTTCCTGTTGGCTGTGTATTTGCTGTTAAATCTAGCAATGTATTTTCTTCCCATTCTATCTGATTGGAAAAATTTTCAATATCAGGTTTGGCTAATGTATAAAGGGAGGTAGTTTACACTTGACCCTTATACTATTTAAAATACCTTGGGGGTCATAATTCCAAGGGAAACTCACTTGAAATTTCAGCTCTGATAATATTTTTTCTATCTCTTTCTCAGCATCCCTATTATTCACTATGAAAGGGCCAATATGATTTTTCAGTTTGAACTGGGTCTTCTTTTTAGAAGCCATGAAATGGATAGCATCAATATTCAAAACCTGTCTCAAATAATCTAATGCAAAGACTTTGATATTCAAAAACTTAGGTAATTTGTATGGAATTATATTGTTTCCAAAGGTTCTTAATTCAATGTGTTTCTCAAACAAGTACCAATCTTCCATTTTGTATTCCTCTGACAGTCGTAATATCCTTTTTATTTCTTCACTTACTCTAGGCTGTTCTGATTTATGTAACAAATTCATAGCTGGCCTAATGAACAAATTTGTTAAATCAGTGTAGTTATATTCACTTCCTTCTTTTCTCAATAGTGATGTCCAAAATACAATTGATAGAGGTTGGCCCTCTACATTCATTTTCTGTAATGATATTGGAAAGTGATTAGCTTGTGAGAATAAGAGCAAGTGAAATAAATAGGAAGAATATCTGAATACCCCTTCAGTGGGTAAATTGGTCAATTGATAATGAATGGAATCAGCTATAAACCTGGCAAAGTCAAATATCACAGCAGGAGGTTGACCAGGAGACAAGGTAGACAAAAACCTAAGGATGGTCCCATCAGTAAACTCATCAGTAAAATAGCCGAACATGAAGGATAACATAGAAATTACATGCCTAGAACCCTCTGGAAACTTAGAAGTGGAATAGGGAGGATTCAACTTTGGAATATCTACATGACTAGGCATGAAGTTCTAAAAAATCATGAATCTTTTGGGAAAATCCAATCCCAAATATAACTGTTTTAATGCTTCAATGGGTAGGGGAACTGCCCTAAGGTCAAACTGAAGTTGTAACATCTCATTAATAGACTCTGCAGTGATGGAAAATAAAATCTCCCTATCAGCATTGACAATTGATCTTTGGTCTGGAACATAGTATTTTTGGCACATTCTTACTAGGTCTTGACTAGGATGTTTTATTGGGACTACATATTTGGGTAAATTTGTATCCCAGACATGCATTTCTTCTTTGTCTAGGAACTTTTCATGACACCAATTATGAACCTCTAATAAGTTAAATTATACCACTGGGTCTACAATTTTATAATCTACATCAACCAAGGGGATGACTTCTTCAGTAGACACTGGTGGTTGAAGAGGATTAACAGTCACAGTGGTCTTTGCAGTGATAGCAGGAGTAGATTTTGGGGCTTTTGCTGCTTCAGACTTGGGAGGTTTGGATCCTCCAGGTTTGATAGGTTTGGAGCCTCCAGCTTTAGGTGTCATTTTCTTCTTTGTCATTTTGAGATAACTAAAGAAAGATTATACAGTTTGCAATAGTTGATTTTTCTTCAATCAGAGGGTAATTGAGAAATTTTACTGACAAGGATGATGGCATTGGGAAATTCAATGCTCAATTAGGAACTTTAGAACACAGGAAATAGGTTTTGAGACAGAAAACAAAGTTTTTCTGAATGACTGGGGCTATAAATGAGATTCTTTTAGGTATTATGTAGGTTTAAAAATCTTTCTTAGCCATGGAATTTATCTTTCAAGGGTCTTGCACTGAGAATTTGACTTAAAAATGAGGTCTTCTGTAAAGGCAATTTCTGGGAAAAAATTGCGAGTGTTTGCCCTCTTTTTTCAAGGTTTTGGGCACACTAAGATGAGAAATTTTACTAATTATAGCTCAATTGGTTCGAATTGGCAGTTTAAATTGTGAAACTTCAGGTCAAAATGTCGAAAAATACCTTAAATGTAGGTATTTTTGTAGTCGAAAAGGTTTTTGAAACTTTTGTGGTTCCTGCGGATAGGTCTGGATCCCTAATGCAGAGAATGGCTTCAAATGGTCTTCAAACAAGGGATCATCGGTTGAATTTTGGTTTTTCTCTGGATATAATTCAAGAATTCAAGCCTAGGCTTGTTTGCACAGTCGGGTAGCTTTTCACAGTCGGGAATATGCTTTGATATAAATATTTAAAAACTGTAATAAAAGCGAGTCAAATCTATGGTAGGAGAGGTTTTCTTTTTGTGAATGTGGACAACCGTAAGTTGTTTTTGCATTGGGTTTGGGCTGTAAATTCTTTTTCTCAAAACGAACGCGATGCAATCAAAATGCGACATGTCATAGGAGGCGGTAACTGGAAAACTACCCATTTCGCGATCGTTTGGGTGTTTGGCAATTGTTTAGTTTGTGAGCGCGAAGATGATCATCAATCATTGGATCTGAGAAGTGGAAGTGAACAATCGGGATGAGTTTAGAAGTTGCGGTCAAAATTTTTGGGATCGGGCGGCTTTATTATACGGTATTGGATGAAAAATATAATAAAACCTTTATACAAAATACTTTATAGTTAAAGTTTTAATATATAAAGGTTAACTATATATGGGATATATGGTTCGAAAAAAAGGAAGTAATATATATATAAAGGGTTTATATATATGGTAAAATGTGGGTGAGGCGAGGTAACTTTGGCAAGTCTATTGCAAAGGCTTGGGGTGTATTTTTAAGTTTACAAACACATTAGATTTTCCTGAACATCATATATTTTTATTATAGAGTCTTAGACCATTGTGGGATCCAATAACCATATGGGACGGGATTATTTACATAATGTTAGTTTTATGCCAAAGAGGGTATAATTGGGGTTTTTTATATAAGCATGTGGATAATTAACTTTGGCAAAAAAACTTATAATAGTGGGTTTTTTGGGGATAATTAAATACAAGGGGTTATATTAATAGGATAAGGTATTTTATAAGGAATTAATAAATAAGTTAGAAGTTAATATGACCAAAGACAATCAAAAACACCAAAATATATTCATATGACTAAGTAAAGTGATAATGTATAAGTCAAAGCTTTATTATTTATAACTTGACCACTTTGACCTAGAATATAATATTTTTGGAGGTTTTTTGTGTTTTTATGAATGAAGGAGATTAATCAAAAGGGGATTTTCTTTTTCATTCAGTAAAAGGTCTTTAATTATGAAAGTGTAATGGATGAATATAGGGTAAATGATGATAATTAGGGATTATTATAGGAATTCAACACTTTTAACTTAACAATCATTGAGCCTTGGGTCTGGTCCCAACAGAAGTTAGAGAAATGCTCTGAGCCTCTTTGACGGAAAGTCTAGAATGCAGAATAACTATAGGGGATGGGAAATTAGTTATTTTTGTTGGTGATGAATATTAAAATGATTTTCCCACTTCTTTCTACCTACCCAACTTTAATCTAACATTTTTCCTTCCATTTTGCAGGTGCATTTGAGCTAGCAACCTTGAACATTTTATTCTTTTGAAAGCATAAAAACTATCTAAATATATCTTATATCATTCGAGGGTTCAAATTAAACTGATGAAATCATCTTTATTCTCTACCTATCTACTGATTAATCATGATTAAACTATCTGACTAATCTTTGTTCACTATCTACAACAATAAAATTGAAACATGACAAGTCAAGATTGAACAGTTCAACTCATCATGGATTATGGCATTTATTGACACTCTACCATAATCATCAGTAAAAAAGTAAAAAGTAGTGGAATTTGGACTTGCACACTTTCATGTTTTATTTCTTTTTTCTTTGGGGTATACTATTTTTTCTAAGTCCTTTGATTTTTCTTCTAGGACTTTACCGTCTTTTTGATTTTCTATTTTTATTTTTATTTTTTATTTTTTACAAAATATGGGAAAAAAACTTGCAGAAAGAAGGTATGTACATATTTTTACAAGAATATAATAAGTCATTTCAAAATTATGAATCCTATACTTAGAGAACCCTAACACGTCTCGTGGAAGCACTTGAGCAATCAGATTTCTCGTATTCGCACTGTCCCTCTCATGTTTGGTCAACCCACTCCATCTGATAGTAGTCACCCAGGGTTGGGATTCATTTTTCGCGCAAGGATTCCGGCTACTAACCCTGCTGAACCCTCAGCCCGGACGGGGCCTGATGTTGAAGAATTCCTAGAGGTTGAGTCCGAATTGGAAGAAGTTCCCCCCACGCCGATCACAAGGAAAGGCAAGGAAAAAGCACAAGGTTTAGGGAAAACCTCGAAAGCAGCAAGAAAGCCTAGGACTTCCCAAAGATGTGCCAAGCCTCCACCAATATATCCTTTAGATCAAGATGCATAGGAAGGCGCTCTGCCTGCTAACCCGATCAATTGGTTACCCCCATTTTTTCGTCCATGAAGGTCGTCTATGCGAATGCCAAAAAACTTGGATGGCTTGGTCACCTATCTGCAAACCCCCCTAACCCCAGGGGAAGTCCCTGTCCTCAGTGATCCTTTTGGGCGACTTCACGAGGTTAAGGTTAATGATCACGATTTGGCGAACTATGAAAACCTTTCGGAATTGGCCCCTACATTATACTTTGACACAATCCATAGGGATCATGGAGTCACAGTAGTACCCCAGTGCTGGATTTACCACTTGGCTGGATCGAGACTTTTGAATATGCTTTGAATGCCTCATTTTGGCCATTATTATGTCACAGATCAGTTGGCTCGCCAGTTGCTCGCCCTCATTCACGATGGTTGCTTATGGATTCATGACAGGTTCCCTATTGATGCTGCGTTGATCCACAAGATTACAAGCCTTCCTATGCAAGGGCTGCGCCCATTGGCGCAAGTCGGAAAAAAATACGAAGCAGCCACCGCTACATTTGTGCGGAAAACCTATGCAGTGCATCAAAATCAGCGAGGGTTTCTGATCCAGACTATCAATGACCCAACCACGTAGATGGGTACTCGTCTCTTAGCCTGCAAACTAATGAGGAAGTGCCAGGTTGTGATTTTCCCTGCTTATGTGATCCAGTTAGCCGGCCAGTGTGCGAATGGTGTTTTTTTCAACTAGGCTCAATACTTGTGTGAAGAATTTATGGCTAATGTCCGCAAATCCCAGGAGTAAGGGACATCTTTCTTCTATTCGTGGTTATTATTCCTGATAGCACTGGTCTCTTGGGACAAACCCAAGGAGTCGAGACAAAAGGAAGAAGCCTTTGAGCAGGTCAACTCTACGCTGCCTACTTTGGTACCTGCCCAGCGCTTGGCATGGTTAAAAACCAGCAATGATCTCGAGGACGAGATTGAGAAACTTTGGCATAAACAACATATCATGGAACAATGGCTAAAGCCTTGGGCTATCACAACCCTCCGACTTTCACAAGACATTGATGGCGCGACCAAGCGACTTAAATAGATTCTTTAAAGCGTCACCGCGGCAACTGAAGGACCGACCTCCCAGAAGCTGGTAGACCTTGCACAGAATGCTGCTACCCAGAGTCAAGAAATGTTACCACCATTGATCACCGCCCTTACTACCTTACGTACGCAGATAGAGGCCGCACAACCACAGTGACTCAGGACGAGTCACAAGATTGTGTTGGGGGACTGTTGGAATAGGGTCTCCTACGAGCTGCGAAACTGGTCCATTTTGAATACTTTTGATTTGATTTAGTCTAGCGCAAGGGGTTTTGGGGTGGGTCAAAGCCCCGAAAGCATTGTAATGGGTAAAAGGGTAAACTAGGGGTCTGAAAACCACGGTTTGTGGACCATATGAAAGTCTAGGCTAGATTATTATAAATAGAGGAACATTTTGTATTGTGAGGTAGGAAATGAAGAACTATTGATGCGAATTGTGGTTTAAGTTGTCTGTTTTGGTTTTTGGGGAAAGGACACCTGCTGGCTGTGTGCGCAGAGATCCAGAGCCTCGATGTGTGCAGACCCTGCTGCTGTGTGCACAGATTGGGAAGGGGATTGTAAGAAGGAACTAATGAATTGATGAATAAGAAATATTGATAGAGAACTGAATCTGTGAATCATTGGTAATTACTGCACTGTGCGCATTCTGTATTTTAGCTGCGAAGGATCTATGTAAGTGTGTTTTCTGTATCTGGATTGGTTTTGTTCTATTCTGTTTCTGCAATATTGTGCTAATTTCATAAAAGTATATAGTTATATATCTAGCACATGTGGATGCGAATAGAAACCTACTTGGCCTTGCACAGAACAAGGAAATCTGGGTATCACAAGGCCGAACGTAGCTCTAATTGCCTTACCTATCCTTTCTCAGGGTGCAGAAACCTGGTTCCAGCACCCACCAATACTACTTCGGGTGAGAATTTGACCTGTGCAATTAGGTCATTGCCAAAAGGGCCAGTAGTATAGGGGTTCATTGGCAAACCTTGAAATCAAAACCTAGGTCAGGACCCCTCGAGCCAGAAGGAAATCATGGTTTGCCCATTGTTTCTCCTGAAACACACAACATGTAAAGTATGGAGAATCATACTCCCAATGGGCACCTCCAAACTTTGTCCCACTCTCCAAACAAAGCTCCCCATAAACATAAGAATATCAGCAATATATGGAAGCAAAAACCAATGGAAACAAGTTGCCATATGACAACCGGAAAGTGGATCATAGTTCCACACATGGAACCAGCGTAGTGCATCCCTTTCCTGCCTCAAAACAAAGAATAACAAGTGCCCTTCCAGCCACTTTTTTACTGCCACAATCATCCCATAAGATGGAATCATGAAAGTACAATGTGGTGTCAATGGTGTACACCAAGAATCATGTGGCTTCCCCCACAAACCACCAATAGAATAGCCAACCTCAATGCTACAATTGGCCTTAAGTACATCATAATATAATATGCAAGAAGGGATAATCCTTCTTGGTACAACACACTACTCATATATAGTAAAGAAGTACAAATCATAATGCAAAATTGTACCTTCTCCACCATGTACTTTGGTATTGGAGCTGAAATGGCTCAACTAGAAATTCTCCCTCACCCCCAATGAGTAGGGAAGTGGTTGTGACATTCTCTCCATCACCATCCAGAATATGCATATCTCCCTATGCTGATATATATCCTATTGGATTCCCTCCAAATGAACTCCTCCATCAAAGAATGAAATGTATCAAAGTGCATGGAAAGAAAGTCCACCTGTGATGCATGTAGTAGCTTCCTCTTGAGCTTAGAGACTCTGGTGAAGAAGAATCTTCCATAAGAATAGATAACCTTTCCCACCACCATGTATCTATCATCTCCCTCTTGGTCATCAAGAGTCATGCAAGCACCAAGATCCTTGGAGTACTCTACCAAGAGCTGAGATCTCTAGTATGGATCAATCCTCCTAAGAGACAGCGCTGAAGATCTAAAATGTGAAGCTCCCCACATGCTGTTGTCTTCTGCTTTGACATCCCTCATGCTAAATTCATCCTCCAAAGTGTTTCCATTCCCATCATGCAGCTTCTCATGCTCAAATAGAAGTGGTGACCTTTGGAAGTTGGCTTCCCATGAGAAGCTACCATCCAAAAAGAACCTCCTGAGCTTGGCCAATGTAAGCATGAGTAGCTTCCATCTACTCCAATGTATGGAGGATTCTTTCCTCAAAGGAAGTACCCTCTGTTTCTCCAAATCCATGGAGCAGCTCCCTTGCACCATGAAGGTACCATCCTCCATCACTACAAAAACTTTTGTCAGCGTAGTATGTGTAGTGAGAGTGGGTGATGCTGAAAATGGGAGAATGTCTCCCTCCTCCTTGAGTCTACCCTAGACTCTCTGCGCTATACTAGACCCCTCCAAAGTATTCACCCCTCCGGAATCTAAGAGTGGTGAACCAAATGGTAGGATGTCTCTCACCCACTCTAGATCTGGTGGCCTCCTGGGTGGAATGCCCCCATGTAGTGAGACATCAAAATCTAAAGTGGACTGTATATATGAGTGGATTTATTTGTCCCTTTATGTACTGCACAATACAATCTCCTTATTTTGTGCAGAAACCTCCCGAAATAAATAAGGGTGAATTCTCATCATCCCTTGATGCTGATCCTTCTTCTCTTCTTCTCCTCCCATCTCACAACTCACAAAAACTGATACATGTTGCTCCAAAATTGTTCTTTGGTTCCCACATGTTAGATCATTTGGAACTCCTTGCAAAGACACAAGGGCTCCTCTAGTGGAATCAATGGCTCCCTTTCCACCTCCATGTGGTGATGGATCTTCTCCCAATGGTATAGTGCTGTTAGCTCTTCTTTGCTCATCCTCTTCATCAATATTTGAGAATGCCTCATCATCAAGGAGAGACCCTTGATCTTGATCTTCTCTTGAAGGAGGAACCTCCATGTCTTCATCTATAGAAGGGTTCTTCAAGAAATGGGGATCTTTCCCTTGGCAAGGAATCATGCATGGTTTTATCCCCTTCAGCAGAAATAAGGAGTGGAGTTGGCAGAATAGATCTCTCCAACTTATGCAAAGGTTTTGAATTTTTGGGTTCAACAAATGATGTTTTACAATGTTTAATATCAAATCTTCTCACTAATTTCTTAGTGAACCCAGCATAAGTGTTTACATTTGCATGATTAAATGAAGTAGAATTACAAAACCACCAATGATGGGCCATATATTTGAGGTGCAGCATTGCTACTCTAATGGCCTCCTTTTCTGAAACTTGGTGTAGCTGGAAATAGGAATCTAGCTCCTTCACCCAAGCTTTGGTTGTGCACTTTTCTGATCCATAAAAGTTAGATAGAAATATTCTACCTCTCTTGCTTCTATTGCTGGATCTTCTGTCTTCCTTGAGTTGGAAAAACCCTTGGAATTCCAAGTGCTCTTTGAATCTCCTTGATTGAGACTCATACTCCTGAATAAAATCACTCAAGGTCTCCTCCCTTGGTGCATCTTCTTCCTCCATCCTTCTTGCAATGAATGTGGGAAAATAATTGTGCTATGGATCTGCATGTGTGGCTAAATGCTCACACCCATCGTGTGAATATCTAGGACTTGCTCCTGTTTCAAACCCTCTTGGAAATTTTCTACACTTCTCCCCTTTCATCTCCTTGAGATCTTCCTTGATATTTTCATAGTTTGGAAAAGAAGCTGGGAGATCCTCTCTTCCTTCATTTCTCCAAATAATGGAGTCGTGCCTTTGTTTCTTCTGTAAATCTTCTCTTTTTTGTGAGAAGAATCTTCTCCTTCAAATGGCATAATGTATTGAATGCACAGGCTAAGCCAAGATTATGCTCCGATACCACTATAATATCCCAAAATGGGAATAGCAGCAATATAGCCCATAAAAAAGTAAAGCACAGCAAATATGAACATGAAATAAGAGGGATAAATATACAACCATAATTTTATTAGAATATCAGCAACCATATACAAAAAGATCATGAGGGACAAACCACTCAAGCAAATAAAACAATCCTCCAATGAGTAGAACAATCAGCACATGAGTTGCTGCTACTGTATAGAATGCCGGAAAGTAGTGACAACACTGTCTATATTAGTGTAGCTCCTATTGTAATCATACATAAATGTAATATGGCTGATAGATACAAAATAAATGCCAAAAAAATAAGAAAATATTGTGCTCCAAAAGGAATGCACTCAAGCCACGAGATGGTTGAAATACACCAAAGAACCAAGCACTGGAAATGTGTACTGCTCCTGCTGCTCCTACTGGAATCTATTAATTCTAAGGCAAAGAACCATGTGCGGAAGGATTTTAGCATGCTCAGAATGATCTGGGATTTTCACCACGGATTCCGCTCACACAACCCAGAAAAACACAGAAATGGTTTGGCCAGATCTTAACTTTGAATTTTCGGCCATTTTTAGGTTACCGACTGCAACAACTCACTAAAATAACGCAATCATGGACTGGAAATACACTATGAGAGATGGTATATGGTTTGAATGATGCAAAATATGTAGAAATATGCCCAGAATCCCTCCTTATTGATCCTCCAATGGATAGGCTACCTCTCCATTGAAAAACAAGCCCAGAATTGGCTCTATGTGATCCTCCTTTGCTGCATCCTGCAACACAACCCATCTCTAAAGAGAAACTGTGTTGTAGCTAAAGGAGGTAGCTTGGCCAAAATTATAGAATGAGGAAATGCAGCCCAAAGACCCTCTCCTTCCCTAAGGATGAGGTAGGGATTCCCAATCAGGAACACCCTTGTGCTAAACAGCACAACAACCCTGCTAAACAACAACAGGATGCAAAGTCTAAACAGACCAACATCAAAATGATAATCTAAAACATGAATAAAAATGGTTTCTATCCCCTCCATATATAGCATGAGAGCCTCCTCACATTGGTTCCCATCCATATTTTCCACCAAGCTCATGCAAGTTGTCCTTCACTAAAACTGTGTTGTCTTATCATAAAGACCACTCCTCCATGACAGCGCTGTTGATTTGGTCAAAGTTGACTAAATCAACATGATCCAGTCCCTGTTCATACCAAAAGGTGCTTAATCTAGCTGTTTATTCTTCCTCCTTTCACATTATGAGTGTTATTATTCCTTCTAGAGGGGTTTTATGATTCTCCCCACCCACTTATTCACCTACCTGGTGATAAAACCAACTATAATATTCCATTTAGATGAAGGCTAAATTTTTGGAATATTACACAGATTTTGGGTTCACCTTAAGAGAAATAAGATCTACATCTCTGGATCAGATCCAAACTGATGTGTTGTAGGTAGAAGAAAACTTTTTTTCTACTAGTAAGTTCAAGGGGAAGACAAAACATGAAGCCTGAAGAAAGAAGGGGGAGGAAGATTCTACCACAAATCAGGAGAGGGAATTACAGGAGCATAGAATCAAAGAGATGAATAAGCTGATCAAGAACCTCTCAAATAATCTAGTTAAGATTGAATCAAAGTCCAATAATTCCCCTCCTCTTTCCAACCAAATGATTCCTAACCGGTGGTTTAATCCTCAATATCCGAGGCCCACTCTACAGTTGTTTCAATAGGCCGAGGAAGTCACATACAACCAAGAATATCAATTCCTCACCTACTTTCATGATGAGGAGGGTGAACCCATCCTGAAAGGGGAACAAGAAGAAGAGGAAGTCCCTCCAGAGGATCAAGAGATTGACAGTTACTACAAACAATTCATGGATTTCATGCAGGTTCAAATCCACAAGAAGTATGACCTCAGGTCCTCAAGAAAGAGAACCTGAGGGAAAGAAAAAAATCAAGAGTCAATATCAAGAGAACAAACCCCTCTTCATCCTACTAGCAAAGGGAAGAAGCTGTTAGAAGAGTCAAACCCTCATAAGGCCACTGCATCCACTTCCACAAAGCAAGGAGATGATCCTCCCAAGGATAAGAAGCCCACATCTATACCCTTGAAACCACCCGACCCTCCTAAAGAGCTATTCGAAGAAGCCATTATAGAAAAAGGGCCCACTCCCTTTAACCTCCAAGAAGAATGACCCATGGTGGTTCTTGGACTACATGTGGAAAACCAGTTCCTCACCTATTCTAAAGAAGAGGGAGGCAAGCTTACCCTCCATGAAGAAGGGGAAGAGATAGAGTGTTTCCCAGGGGACAAAACTAAAAATCAATAGCATTCTGGTGATCTAGAAGTAGGGGCAGCAGAGCTTAATTGTCTAGATCAACAAGAACATCCTCAACAAGCAAAATTTCCTTCAGAGATTAAATATCAATCAGATTTTCATGATGAAGACCATCTCTCAAACTCTCTTTCAGTACACGGTAAAGTTAAAAGTTTGTTTGAGAATCTTCCAGTTGCTAGCATGACCAATTTTCATCAATTCATGAAAGTTTCCCTAGGTTGATGGGTAATCATGGGAAATTTACTTCTTATCATAGAAGAGTATGGACATTTAAAAAGATAGCTTGGGGAGACGGTACAATATTTTTCAGCTAGGGTAAATAAGAAGTATCATTCTGCTGATATAAGGCCACCCCCAGGAGTAGCTCTCTTGCAATACCCAGATGCCTTAAATCCAAAGGTGGAATTCCAAGTAAAAGAAAGAGACACTGCAATCCTTAAAGAAATACCAAATATTGGGGTTGATGTGGAGGTGAACCTACCGAATAGAGAGGAAAAGTTTAAAACAAAGAAAGAATTGAATTAGTTTGATTCTCTTCCACCTTTGTGCCTTAATTCATCGGATAAAATGCAAACATGTTCCGAGTTGTTTGAAGACATGGAGAACACATGTGTGGGGTTGGATCGATTGGGTCCGAATATTTAGAAACAGCCCAACTGTACCTTGATCTAGTGGCCATCTATATTGAGAAAGTATTCATCAAAAAGCCACCATACCTTTTCAGGATTTCTGTTGTTGTTCAGGTTTACCAAACCCATTGCAATGAATACCATGCTGGGAATTCCTATCAAATAAAAGTAACAAGTTTGTTCCTAAGTCTGGTGGAAAACAATGAAAGAAAAAAATTATTAGAGAATTTGCTTGCTTGGTTACATTGGCATTATTGTATCATTTAGAATAGTAGTATTATCAGTAGATTAGTGTTGGTAGGTATGAAAATAAGCTCAATTATATGAACATATTTCTAGTTTAGTTTCAAATTTCTTTACAGATTTTAGTTCAAGTGTGTTTCAATTCCAGTTTCAACATAATTCCGGTTTCAGCATTCAAAATTTTCAATGTGCGGCAGTGATTTCAGTTTTATATAGTTGGCAATGAAAAACTCAGTAGTAGCTTCAATTCAAGCTTACAGTATGCATTTGCGACTCCATGAACCCAATAAAGCATAGGCATTTGAGGCCTGCAGGTTCTCAATGTACTTAGAACAACACATTGTCCCCAGATGGAGCCAATGTTGGCCTGTGACCACACATAATATGGAGAAGTGGTCCCTATAAGGAAATCACAGGGAATAGTCATTAATTTTTAAGGGGAAGGCCAAGCTATTCAAGCACGGGCTGGGAGGACACCCCGCAGTCAAAAGAACAGTTCAAGAGTCGTACCAATGGACACGTTCAAAACATTGCACCTAGCACAGGGTCAAGTCAGGCTTATTCGTAAGCTCAGGAGAGACTAGCACTATAGAATATCGTTTAATACTAACATGTATTGAAGTTAAAATTAAACAAGATTATCATTCTTCCAAGTTCGAGTACAACGAAGATCTTATTCATTGCGCCTAGATCCAACGGCAACCCAGGAGCACAAATTGCACAAGATTTATACCAAGGAGTGCCCCCGCAAGAAGTCTCGTTAAATCCGCTCACCTGCAAATCGACGGTTGACATTAACTATAGTAACTCTCTCTTCAAATTCCCAAAAAACTCTTAAGTGCCCTCACAAGTGGTTTCAGGTTTCAATAAAGGACATCGCATGGTGATAGCTGGAGCCCATGCCCTTTACTTTCAAATCATAGAAAACGGAGAAATGGCGTACTTTTCTTCAAATAATTTAAGGGTTTCACAGGAGGCGCAAAAGGGAAAATAGACGGTCGGGATCAAAGCGCAGAATTGCAGCGGAGAGATGGACTATAGAGATCATAGCGCGGGGATGCAAGTCATATGGACGTACAAGATTAGATCACAAGATCTAAGTTAGAGATAAGAGGTCAAGAATGGATATCACAAATAAAGAAGCATGAGAGTTAATGGATCAGAGATTCTGGAGAAGAGCCACGTGTCGGCCATAGGTTCCATCGCGTATCGCACTTCGCAGATCTTACCATTTACCCTTCGCCGCTCACACATAAATCTTGCAATTTGCGATACGCGGGCGGTCCCACCTCCATCTGCCACGTTGCTCCTGGCCATCGCATATCGTTCACGAAAACTTTTAACATTTACCTCCTCGCACTTCGCACTTCGTAGAACATAACATTTAAGCCCCGCTGCTCCCAACTAAACCTTGCGACATGTGATCTGCGGGTGGTCCCACCTTCACTACCATGTCACCCTTTTCTCCCCATCGCATATTGCACTTCACGAGGCTTAAATCTTACCTTCCAATCCCCTTTTCGTAAAACCTATGGGCTGTGATATTGTCGGTGGCCCTCACTTCATTTCCACGTCGCCTCCTTCTCCCCCAACTTCGCACATCACAATTTTTAATGTTTACCCTCCACTGCTCATAAAATAAATCCATCGATGTGTGATTTACTATAGTTGTGGGACCAATCCCTACCATGTCATATAAAGCCATTCCCCAGACTCTAACCCACTCTTTTCTATTTAAATCATTTCCATCGTGTGTTAATACTATCTTCCCCACCATTCCTTCCGCCTTTTCCATCCATTCTTCACACATCCCATCCATGCCCCCCTTCAAAATCCGGTTCTCAGTTTGCAATTCAAAACATAGCATGAGATTTTGGGTGGAACATGCAGTTGTGGTTTATTCATTTTTCTTAGGAAACCTCCACTAAAGAGCCAAGCATACGCAGTACGATTGGTCATTTCACAGTTGCTAAGTGGAAATCATGAAAGTTAGAGAGTGGAGGATTCCAAACAACAGAGGGAATTATATGATGAAGGCCAGACTGCCCACTTGTTCTTAGCCACTTCTCTCTACTCCTTTTGAAGATTCTGGAATTTGGCCTCCCTGGAAAACTTTTTTTGTTTATTTTTACTGCTAGATAGTGATGTTTTGTTGGTGATATCCTGATTTCACCTGATTCTATTTTGATTCTCTGTTTATGGGAGCGATTGCTTGATGCACGCTCCACTAGTTAGTTAGGATATTTTTATTTCGCATGTGTGTATCGATCATGAGAATTTTATTTGATTTTAAACCTTGAAGGAAAACTCTATATGTAGTGAGTTCTGAGATGAAAGAGGGGTTATGGAATTTTGAAGAATTTTGTTGTATTTTTGTATGATTGTGCTCCCTGTGCTCTAAGATACATATTTGGGAGAGTTGTTTAAACTTAATATGATACAGAGCTAATATTTGGATTCCAGATGGAGCAATGAGTAGTATGTATCTATTTCCTTCTATTGCTAGTAATCTCCTTTTTATTTATAACCATGTTTCATTCTCTGCTTCTTTGATGGTTTGTGTAATGTAGCGGCCGGTGGTTTGAAATTTTATTCATGAATTCATGTTTGTATAACGCTCAGGTGTTAACACTCATGTATTAAGCTTGTTGTGCTCCCTTAATTCACGCTCCATGAACCTCTGTTATTTTCCATATCTCATTCATATCCGCTTCCTCGGAGTTCACAGGGGATAGATTCTTAATCTCTTAAGCCTGTCTCTTGTGGGTTCCTTCTCTTTTTCTTTCTCAACGCTTATGCATATTTTTAAAGATTCTGCTCATTGTTTTATACTTGGCCCATCTAAAATCCATCAGCCTCATAGCCTCCCAAGCCCTCTCACATTTTGTGGGAATTCACATGAATCAGGATCAAATGGTCTTCTCCATTCTCGAACCACCAAAACCATTATTCTCTTAACCCATATTGTGTTAGAGGCATTTATAAAATTGTCCACATTTAACCTCTAATTTTAAGATGTCCTAGGCATTGGTATTTTGCAACTCAAGGTTGTCTCTAGGAGCTACAACATTATATATAATGAAACAATATATATAATTTAATGTGGAAATTTTTAATTGACAAAAATGAATCAACAATAAATATATTAGTATCTTGTGACTTAAAAAGAGTTATTTGTTGACTAGGTTGTCGACACTATCCTAACATTTCTCTTTAAATTTGACTGGGAAATTTGTATGCTCTTCTCCCCTATAACTTAAGCCCAAGCTAAAACTTTATGAGTAGGGATACACGTGCCTAACCAGGGCTTACAGTTGTATGCTCATATACATGTAATATAAGCAAATTTGATCTCCAAAGTGAATTTTTTTGTTATTTTTATATAACACTTATGCCACCTTATGTCCTTTTTTCTGTTATTGTTGTCCAACACATATGCCACCTTATTCTCCTCTTCACACATGTTCAGAACAAGTGCTCTCCTCGTGCTTCTTCACCACAACCAACATTATGATATGATTTCCATATAAGTTAGCTTTGATCTTTGCCTCTTCATTTGCTTTCTAAACCAACCATCTCATGTGTCATCTCTAAACAGGTCATCCATGCACTACTTGAACAAAAAATACATTTTCTCCACCAAGTAGTACTTATCCTTTTTAGTATTTAGTTTTAATTTGATACCACTTATTAATAGTTAAACTAATGCAAGACTAAGTTAAATACAAATAATTACATAAATAGCAACAAAAAACATGATTTACCCTAGAAAACTCGAATAAGAGAAAAACCATCCAACAATAGATGTATTAGTATCTTATGCTTTAAAAGCAACCATTTCTTGACTCAAATGCAACCAAGGTGGTCAACACGATGGTCCCAGCCAAGTTAATACTTCACTCAAATCTAGCACATTACAATGAAGAATTCCCAAGATTTTTAAGGACTTCATCACATGTAATCCATGGGGTCTAATACCACATGCTATGAAAATCATGGTAATCATGTTCCTGAAACCACCATTGTTGCTGCAACAACCTTGACTCTTTCACATAGTCAAGTTTACCCTAACACTCCCCCCTTTAAACTTGAAGGGGAAAATATTTATGCTTTGCTCCCCTATCACCTATTTTATGTCAAGACTTCACCAATAAGGGTACACACAACTAAATACGTTTTAAAGATCATCACATATATTTTCTTTGGTGATGTTAGAAAAATTCCATAAAAGAGCATGTAAAACCATATATGCAAACACTTTAAGAAAAAGAAAGCCATAAAGACAATGCACCTAATGTGGACTACGTATTTGGGCCCAAATTCAAATTGGAGAAGCCTCTTCATTCATCTCAGTAAAAATAAAGGCAAGTACATGGAAAAATACATAATTATACCTCAATCCTGAGAATGACCTGAAAATAGGCTGCTCAAATCCCAAATCTGACTGCACCAGTAAAATCCTTATGAAAGTTTGAGTAAAATGAGTATAAACTCAGCTATATTCTACCAACGTCAACTCTAGGCTCTCTTTCCAACATCAACTCTAGGCCTCCAAGAGAATATTCAAGATTCCACAATAGAATATAAAGGGAATATTCTAAAAAAATATTCTAGGGAATATTCCCTTAGGAACTGTACCGGCAGGTTTCTTCCTATTGGTTCTCAACTACATGGATTTGGTTCTCCTTGTTTAATTATGTGTTCTATCCATTCATCGACCCTTCTCTATTGTGTTTGAATGAATAGGTAGGAGTTTAAATACCAATTGGGCAACATACTTGTCAAAGTTCGGGCAGTTTCCCTCTCGGTTGGTGTATGGTATGTAAGGCAGTTTGTTAGTAGGGGTCACGGGTTGAAACCATGCGGACCCCCATTTCTTTTAAACCAAAACATGTTATATATAAAACACTTTTCGTCGTTATATTATTAAAACATTTGTTATAATAGTTCTATAAACCGTTGAACCAAATGAAAGTGTAAAACTATCAATATTCATTAGGGAAATTTTGAGGTTTAAAATGGGCCTCCTAAGGAAATTATAAAAAAATAGTGGAATTAATAAAATAAGATTTGATGACATCATCATATTTTAGAGGGAAAAATGAAAAAACTATTTTTTCAACTCATATTTTCAACTTATCTCCCAAAGTTTTTACTCCAATTTTGAGTGGGAGTACTCATTGAATGCAAAATTTAATTCTTCATCCAAGGAGTACCCATTTTGCATACTTTCTATGGGTCCCGCTATACAAAAAATGAGAAATATGCGAAAAACGTGATTGTAATCACGTTTTTCATGTATTTCTCATTTTTCGTGTAGCAGGACCCATCGAAATTATGCAACTCCTTGGATGAGCAATTAAATTTTGCATCCAACAAGTACTCCTGCTCAAAATTTGAGTAAAAAATTTGGGAGATAAGTTGAAAATACGAGTTGAAAAAGTAGTTTTATTATTTTATTATTTTTTAATATTTTTGCTCTTTTACTTAAAAAATGGTGAATCATCCTCGATGGTTGAAATCATCATATTGAATCCTATTGGTTCTTATAAAGTTTATTTTTGTTGTACATTTTTCTTAGAAGACACATTTTAGACCTCAAAATTCCACTAATGTATCTACGGAGTCATGGGTTGGTCGGGCCAATTTGGCTACCAACTGGGTGCCACGTGGCACCATTTGGTTGGGCCAGGTGGCCCCATGTTATTGGACCACCTTTAGAAATTACACCAACTATGGTGGTTCACCAAATTTATCTAGGCTGTCACTAAATTTAACCAAATTTTTAGGTAGTCGGTCGATTTTTGTGATGATCGAAGTTATCTAGAGCTTAACTAATTTTGTCTTTCTCCAAGTTTTGACTAGAACTTTGTCTAGGTGTAGTTTTCGCATTCGAACTCAGATTGAGGCAACATTTGTGTTGTTGGATTCCTTGTGACAAGATCTTCAATTTTGTCTTAGTTTCATAGAGATTCAAGGATTTTGAGTTTTGGGGCATTAGGGATCCTCCTAGATCAACAGTCGTATTTCCATATACATGTAAATTAAAAAAATTTCATCGAGTCTGAGGTATTATTATTATTATTATTATTTTATTGTTGTTATAGTCACCATTTTCTCACTATATCACATTGGAACAACTACTCACACCAAGTTTCATTCACTTGCTTGGACGCATTTGACATCCTGATATGGTTTTGGTATGCGTTGGATTTTGTCTTTGCCTCTACATTTGCATACTAAAACAATTATATCATGTCATCCCTAAGTGGGTCATTCATGGATTGCTTGACCAAAGACTATAATTTTTTTGTCACCAAGTAACAAGTTCTCCTTCATTTGGATATGATACTACTTACTAATAATTAAATTGATGTGAGAAGAAGATAATTGAAAATAATTATACAAATAGAAACAACATACATGATTTACCTTCAGAAACCAACTACGAAAAACTAACGAAAAATAGATGTATTATTATCTTATGAATTAAAAGCAACCATTCCTTGAATTAAAAACAACAAAAGAAAAACCAATGATGGTACAAATAATAACAACACATATACACCATATATATAAAAGAAACCCTTGCAAAAAATCCAACTCCAAATAATAGATATATTATTCTTGGCCCAAAGGAAATTAACAACGAAGTCAGTGCGCCTTTAAATAGGCTACATTAAATTATAATACCATGGAAAAAACTAAGGATTACCAAAACCATATACCACCACTGGTAAATTGACTTTAGACCAAGTCAAATTTACTCAAACTACCCTAAAAAAAATTCAACCATTTTTCCTTAACATTATGTAAATTAAAATAACAAGCATCTCAAATATCTCTCATGTAAACTTGTAAAAGTATTTATTTGAACTCTCATTTTCACAGTTCTATACCCCTTGAGGAAATAAGATTTGACAAACAGGAGTGACATGGATCTCAAAATCATGTGAAAAATCAAATATTGTTGATTTTATAGGAAATGATTTTTGTAATAGATTATAATTTGAGCCAACCAGAAATTAATTAAAAAAGTAAATAGGATTTCTAGTGAAGTGAGAGGAATGATAAATTTATAGAGTTTTTTTTAATCACCATTTGCAAGGGATGCTCAATTTTGATGTTAATAATTAATGTTATTCTTGATTTTGAAACTTAAGTTTGCATTAATGAAAATCCCTTTTAGTCTCTATAATATATTTCTCCTTTGAGATTTCACAATAGAAATAATTAAATAAGTTCATATAGTTTGTCGTTTTTTCTATGCTTGGAAATAAGACTTTCTATCATAAGACGAGGGTTATAATTGACTATTGTTGAGTTTCAATCGATTGATATGGTAGTGTGAGTAATAACCAAACCCAAAAACCTTTAACATTATAAAATGCAACTAATCATGAGAACAATGATTACAGTAAAGGGAAAAACAATACTATAGTCCTTTCTAATAAGACTAACCGAAAAATTTATGAGGCTAGAAGGTGCCACTAGTGTTGCTAATAATACAGGTAATAATGAGAAGCATGACGATGCTGGCAACGATTAAAAAGTCATTGATGATTGTGAGAAAGGGATTGGTAAGTAAGTAATTACTCTAGCATGTGCAAGGAAACTGATGTTCTAGACTCTTTCTTTCAGTAACATCTTAGGAGATAAATATCAGTTATGCTTAACATAAATAATAATAAATTAATAATGCTTAGTCTCTTATTACTTAGGACACCTAAACATGTTTTTAACTATGTTTTATGATGTTTTTGCAACAATTTAGGGCATTGTTGATTAAAAATTTAGGATATGATTGAATAAGTTGTGTGTTGCGTCTACGAGCTTGCTCATTATTAATACATTATTTTACTGATTTCTTAGATTAGAAAAAATCTCCACTTTATAAAAAATTAAATTGATGTCATAGGAAAAAGAAGGATAAAGGAGAAAATGAAATGCTAGAACAAGGTGCATTTACCCAAATGTCCATTGCTTGATGTAATACAATATTGAAAATGTCAACATCAGGAATAAATAAACAAAGGATTCAAAAATGAAAAGATTATCAAGGGGCCTAGAATTGGAATTTAACATCCCCTAGAAGAACAAATAGGAGGTAGCTTTTGATGTCCTTTGTTGGTGACCATGATAAGTGGTGTCACCTCCTCCTCTTGATGCTCCTCCTCCAGATCCTTCTCCTCGTCCTAGTATAACTCTTCCTCCCTTGCAGTTGCTACCTCCTTCAATGCCTCCTTGTCAAACCAATAAAGGAACAATTCCATGATAGGCATCTTGACCTTAAACCTCCATGCAATAGTGGTTTCAATCTAATCCATTGAGATGACATCCATGCCAAACATTCTGTGAAGTTGCATCACTCATAATCGAAGATTATAGTAGATGTAAATCATGTCATTAAAGTGTTGGGACTTCAACCTGTATGAGATTCATGAATTATTTTTTAATAATTATAAAATTTAAATATTAAAAATAATAAATTATAATTTATAATGAATGCAAAATTTTAATTTGAAATATTTTAACCTATTGTGCTCCTTTATGTGATTTTTTTAAAATATATTCAATTTTTTCTCACATTCAAAGGAACTACATGTTTGGATAAGCCCTTGAATGCCAAGCATTTGGAGATTGGGTATTCTTCCACCATAACTTATCCATCAAGCATCTAAAAGTTAAAACAAATAAGAGAAACCTAAGAAAAAACGTTGAAATTTGAAACTTGAAGCAAATTATAAGGAGGCAATGAAATTTGAAACAAACTTAAGCTTACTTGGCGTTTTTGTTTTCATATCCTTGAAAGCCCTACTAAAGCTAAATGTGCCACCTAACAACCTATATATCTCCATTTCTTTATAAATTTACTAGCATGCTTGCTCATATGGAAGAATCCTCTCAACACAAGTGAGTAATCCATACATCACCTCAATAAAAAATTTGAAACCACAAGAGAAAAAAATGTGGGGTTGAGTTAGATACTTCTAGCATGAATGGGGTGATGGAGGGTATTGTTCCATCACTCGTCAATCACTTTCCATATCAACTATTTTTTCTCAAACCCCTCATTCCCCTTATTCTTGTAATATGCATAGATGGCTTCTTTAGCCATATCCATGGCCTCATAGAAGTAGCCCATTGTAGGATTATCTCCATCAACCAATCAAAGAACTTGTACCAAAGGTTTGTATATGACACACACCTCCTCCTCTATCACTTTCCCCCACTCCTCCCCTTGCAATTTGACTTCTCACAACTACCTTGATATCTTTGGCTTCACCTATATCTTGTAGTGATTTTATGGCCTTACAAATGATTTCTAAACTTTCATTTGAGAAAAATTATATATTTTGTCTTTGAATTAGGTCTAGATGGTATTTCAATTGGTTGATGCCCCTAAACATATTCTTCTCACAAAACTTGCAGTTCAAAGTTTGTTTACTAAACCTCCTCCTCATCGCCCTTAGGTTCACCATATTCTCACATAGAGTGCAAATGCCTCAACATCTTTTCTTCAGTGTAATGATTATATTTTGAAACTATGACAAAAAAAAAAAAAAAAATTGAAAAAATAAAATAAAAACTAACAGTTTTAAAAGTTAAAATGAATATTCAAAATATAAATAATTTGAAGAAAAAAATAAATAGTTTACCTCATTATAGATATCCTACAGTTCCAAAAGAAATTGAGGAAGGAAAACCCTCTTCACTCAAAGAAGTTTGGCGTTCTTGGGAAACCCTCTCCACTGAGGTAAATATATATGGCTACAAAACACTCATACCTCTCTAGTAAAATCATGAGAAAAAATGGTCGTTGAAACCCCCATAGAAACTAGAAAAAAATAGGAAAATATTGATTAAATAACAGCTCATACTTGTAAGTCCGTGGCTATTGGAGAAAACTCGTTGAATAATGGAGAAAAAATACAATCATTGCTAAAAATCCAAAATTTCTCCTCTCGTCGATGCTTAGAAACCCTTTGCATTTCCTTTGAGCTCAAAGCACATCGTTGGGAATGCAAAGTGACCCAACAAAAGAAATAAAAGGCTAATTTAACTCACCTCGGAAATAACCCATGATTTTTTCCAATAAATCATAAAATCATGTGTTCTGCAAACGAAAATGATCGTTGATAAAATTGATGTCTAAAAAAATCATTAATCATTGATTTTATCGATAGTTTTATTACACTAATGAAACATAACACCAAAAAATTATAGAGATATATGTTGCAATAAAAACTTGCACAATAAACCAATGGTCATGACCTCTTTACACATTTATTACAAAGAAATAAGCCTATAAATATAAATAACAATAAATCAAAATCAACAATAAATCAAAATCAAATACATAATCGTTAATAAACCTTAACATTATAGCATAGCCTATGAAAATGGCTATACATTATATGTCGAACTCAAATTCCCTATGTGGATTGGGACTTAGTAATCCCCTTTTGTTGCAAAACTCAATTGTGAACTAAAATTGAAAATACAGTGAACACAATAATATCTACGAGACTTTATATCTAATCTTGAAATGCTTTCTATCTCATAGATGCAAGTTTCCTAGCTACCTATGTACCTAAATATTTAGAATTCATCCAAATATTGTGAATTACGTGTGGCTTGGTAAATCGCTAGGGAAAATTCAAGTCTGTAAAATAGTCACCAAACACAATAAACTAGTCGTAATTTGACTTGATGATATGTAAATTGATATTAGCCATGGTAGCAAATTTATTTTTGTAGATTTGTATAAGGGATACGAGAGACAGAAAATTTTAATACATGTCTAGTTAAATGTGTAGTTAAGAATATGTTGGTTGTTTTACTGCAATTGGTTTGGTTTTCAGTGCAAGCCAACTATATATATATATATATATATATCGAAATTCAAAACTATAAGAACAATGACAAATCATGTAACCCACTATGGGCAAAAAAAAAAAAAAAAGAGTGGCACAATTGCTAAATTATAATTTTAAAGAAAATATGAAGAATAAATTATATTGTGAATTATTCTTAAAATTTTCTTTATCTTGATTTATATATCAGGTTAGCTAAAATAATTATTATTTTTTGTTGTGTTTATATTATTAATAATTTTTTGGGTTTATAATATTGATCCTCAGGAATTGTGAAGGCATGGTATTTGCCATTCAGTTTTTCTTTTGCTACATATTAGTTTATATTTGATCAAAATTATCTAGTTATCTATAGTTTAACATTAAGAATTTATTTTTTTATTTTTTTTTATCTTTTTTATTATTTAAATTTATTTTTTTGTAAGCTGATTGGTTGAGGTCCTATTATGAATTGTTTAGTAACCTTCATTTCTATTAATTACTATTTTTTTGGTTTTTAATTTTATTTTCTTTATATTAAACTTTATGTTTTTTTCCCCTTTTTTCTATTTTTTTCTATTATATATATATATATATATATATATATATATATATAAGTTATTACTTAATAATATTTCTTAATTTTTGGTGATGGCATTCAATAATACAACATTTTATTAGTTGTATTTTTTGTGATGAAATATTTATGTCTTTATTGTTTTTTAGTTTAATTAAGCTATATTTAAACTAAGTGGTAGGTAGTAGATACTATGTAGCCATTGTTGTAAAATAATATAATAACAATTAAAATAAATTATTATTATAATTATTAACATATTTATAAAATAATAATAATAATAATAATAATCTTATTTTCAACTGCTGCCTGCGCGCGTTTAACCTAGCCGCTGACTTCTGGTCTTCACCTTCGCTCGAGGCTGCTGGCCTGTCATGGCCCCTCCAGATGCTGCTTCGGAGGGCACCAATGAACAATCTGCAGCAGATGCTTTCTCTGCTTTGGTTAAATCGTTACAGCGCCAACGACCTCGCCCTGCGCTTTCGAAGTTTGTTAAGAAGTTAGATGGGTTGCAAGAGGTCGATTTGCCTCCTACACTTCCTCGAATGCCTGCGCTCTCACTAGCTGAACAGAGACTCATCGGTCAATTCACTGGCCTATGGCCATCATCGAAAACATTTCAACGATGGATTGAAAGAAATTGGGCAGACAAAGTAAACTGTAAAATCTCCATTCGTTTCTGCGGGAAAGGATATTATACATTCCATTTTGAATCTAGAGCAAACAAGGATTTAATCTTCAGAAATGGTCCATATTTCATGGAATCTCGTGGACTGTATTTGAACAAATGGACTCCAGACTTCGATCCCAAGCTGGATGTCCCTAATGCAGTCCCATTCTGGGTCCGGCTTCCACATCTCCCGCTTCACTGTTGGGGAGATGACTCGGTTCGAGCCATCGACAATGCTGTTGGGAAATACATTGATTGGAGCGAGCCCAAGGATAATATGCAGGCATGTGCACGTATATGTGTTGAAGTTGATCTCGGCAAGGGTCTTCCAGAGGCAATCAGATTAAAGGTGGATGATTGGATGCACATTCAGCAACTGGACTACGAACAAATTCCCTTTAAATGCAAGGTATGTCATGAATACGGCCATTTTGCCACTCGCTACTCTAAATTAGTTAATGATGAACCTGCTCAATCTGAGGAACAATGGGGAACTATTAAAAAAAAGAAGACTGCAAATGGCCCGAAAGAAAACTATGAAGCTGCCCCCCCCTAAAGCTGCCCCTCCCAAACCATCCCCCTCATCAGCTCCTCCCAAATCTTCTACCTCAACAACTCCTCCCTCCTCTTCTTCCCTAGGCCCTCCCATCATTCCCAACCCAGGCCCAACCTCTAATTCTCCTTTGAACTCTATAAACCCCTTTGGCACCCTCTCTCTCCCTGAAAAGGATCCCCTGATTTCCCTCGAAAATGATCCTCCCATCCTTTTTTCCCTTTCTCAATCCTCTCCCTCCCACTCCCCTGATCCCCCCCATCATGATCAACCAGGAGCTCCTCGAAAGAGCATGGAGTTAATCAAGAATCTCAAAAAAAAGGACCTGGCAGGAAATCTAGCAAATAGCAATGGGATGAAAACGCCCAAAAAGATATTGCCATGGGAACTCAAAACCCCATAGAAACTTATATATTGGGTCAAAAAAACAAAGAAACAACACAAAAGGAGCAAGGGGGACGAGCATCTCTCCGAATCCCACATACTCAATGATGAAAGTTATATCATGGAATTGTAGGGGACTGGGGCACCCCTCTAAAACTACTTCCTTGAAAGATCTTATAGATCATGAGAAGCCAGGAATATTAATGATTCAGGAAACTAAACAAAGATTGCAAGAGATGAAAGGAATTATAGATCAGCTTAGACAATATGATGGACATATATGTGAAGCAAGAGGAGCTTCTGGTGGAATCACCACTATTTGGAACAAAAATGTTTGGACATGTACATCCAATACTATCAGTCAATTCTGGGTCAAAGTCACATTATAAAAGCAAGCAGAGCACAAACAAATAGTCATCTATAATATTTATTCTCCAAACCATTTCAGAGACAAAGAGCAGTGTTGGGCCACTCTACAAGAAGACATCCAAGCTGAAGACAACAGCAATATCATCCTTGGGGGAGATCTCAATCTTATATTACATTCCAATGAGAAAAGAGGAGGTATCTTTACGTTTGATCCTTATAGAACAAAGCTGGAAGACATCATGCAAGAGTACGATTTATTTGATGTCATTCCAAAAAACCGAAGGTATACTTGGAATAATCGCAGACTGGGAAAAGACAACATAATGGAGTGGCTTGATAGAATTCTGATAAACACCACTCTCCTCTCTGAGTTCTCCATAGTTTATGCTGCAATTCTTCCTAATTTAGCATCCGATCACTACCCCACCAGATTTTTCCTTGAGACACACTATCCTTTGGGGCCGTTTCCTTTTAAATATAGCTCTCTATGGTGCAGCAATCCAATTGTGGATCAGATTGTTAAAGCTGTCTGGCAGCATCACATAGAAGGATCATCGGGGTTCATTTGGGAATGTAAACTGAAAAATACAAAACATGCCTTGAAGGAATGGGTGAAGCAACATTATAAAGAACCAGAAAATGCCAATGTTGATCTAAAAAATAAATTGAAATAAATTCACAGAAAAATAAAGGAGAATGGGCTCTCCCAAGAGGATAAAGCACTAGAAAGTGATTTATATTATCAGTTGTACTGTTTCAATAGAGAAGAAGAGTAGAAGTGGAGAATAAAGTCAAGACAACTTTGGCTTCAAGGAGGAGATAAAAATTATACTTTCTTCCATAAGCAAGCAACTGTCAGGAAAGTCAGAAATAATGTCACCATGATCAATGATGAGGAAGGCCGTCCTCAAAAAACCCAAGAAGCTATCAAGCAAATAACCTAAGACTATTACAACTCTCTTTTAACAAAGATAAAGGAAACATAGGATTATTCAGAGCTCCTACAGCACATGCCCAAAGGAATCAGTGAGGATATCAACGCAGATTTGACTAAAGAAATCAATGAAGAAGAAATACAAAATGCCATTTGGGCACTTCAGCCAGATAAAGCCCCAGGTCCAGATGGCTTTCCAATCTGTTTCTATAGAACATACTGGACCTTGTCAAGATGCTGAGATGGACTCAACGCAATTGCAAAATAGGAGGGTTTACTAATGCCACCCATCTTGCCCTTATTCCTAAAGAAAATCGACCCTTGTCTTTTTCTCGTTTTCGAACCATATCGTTGTGTAACTCATCTTACAAAATCTTGACAAAAATATTGGCTACACACCTTAAACCTCTCCTCCCCACTCTCATTTCTGAAAATCAAGGGGGTTTTTTGGCTAATAGACAAATCTTGAACTCCATCCTTCTTGTCCAAGAGGCTATACATTCCAGTCAAGCAAGAAATGAGAAAGGCTTCATCTTAAAGTTAGACTTAGCCAATGGCTTTGACCGAGTCAGGCACTCCTTCCTATTTTTTGTTCTAGAAAAAATGGGATTTTCCACAACCTTCATCAAGCTTATTAAAGCATGCATCACAGGCCTTTGGATCTCCCCTCTTATTAATGGTATACCTAGACCATCCCTCCAATCTACTCGAGGACTAAGACAAGGCTGTCCACTTTCACCTTATCTCTTTATAATGATGGTTGAATCCTTCAGCAGAGCTCTGGATTTCAACCGTCGTATGGGCCTCATCACCGGAATTAAATTTGATAATGGATTCAGGAACATCAACCATTCTCAGTTTGCTGACGATACTTTTCTAATGGGGGGAGCCTCAAATATCATAGCCAGCCATTTCAAAGCTCTCCTAGATAAATACATGAGCTATTCTGGAGGTTTGATAAATTACCACAAAAGTTGTATATATGGGTGGAACGCTTCGGCACAAACTCTTCATAGGATTGCTAATACTTTTGGAGTTTCATGTAAGCTGGACTGGGAACATTTTACTTATTTGGGTATGCCAGTAAGTGTCGGCAACCTGAAAGAAGTAGCGTGAGAAGTCATTATTGATAAGATGAAAAGGAAGGTACAACAATGGGGCACCTCTTGGCTTAACCCAGCAGGGCGCCTAATTCTTCTTAAAGTAGGTCTCTCTTCACTGCCCTTGTATTGCTTTACACTCATGCAAGCCCCTGCTAGTTTTCATAATAAAATGGATGCTCTCCTTCATCACTTTCTTTGGCAAGGAGGGAGAACAGAAACAAAAAAATATAATTTGGTAAGCTGGAAGTAGGTCATTCAACCGCACGAGAAAGGAGGGCTACGAATCAGATCTTCTAAAATTCTAAACCTTGCCTTCGCTGGAAAACTTGTTTGGAGATTCATAACTGGCAAGAATGCTTGGTGGAAGACAGTTCTAGAAAAAAAATATCTCGGCTTCCCAAGGCATCAGCTTTTCGAACATGAGCTCCCTAACAGAGCGTGCTCAAAAATATGGAGGATGTGCAAGAAATCTATACCATTTCTTGAACAAAACACTTCCAAAGTGCCCAAAGGCGGCAGCCACATTAGAATTGGGGTTGATAAAATAATGGGGCAACAGCCCATAAGTCAACGGCCTGGTACACAGTAGATTATAGCTTTTTTTAACAGCATAGGGATTCGAACTCTGGATCAAATCTCTCAATGGGATGCCCACTCTCATACCTGGAAAGGCTGGACCTTCCCACACATACCTGTAGATATAGAAATCAGCCTCATTAATCTGCAAGACCACTTCCATGGTATAGCACCTTCCAAACGCTTCGTTGCTGATGATTTTCGCTGGGATCCATCAGGTACTATCTATACTATTAAGGCTGCCTACCATCAGATTTGCAACATCGATTTTCCCATGCCTATTTGGGCGCAATGGAGATTAGTTTAGAAGGCAGAAGCTCTTCCAAAAATTAAATTCTTTCTATGGATCCTCCTAAGAGGGAAAGTCCTCACCTTTGAGAACCTTAGAAAGTGAGGAATAAACGGGCCATCTTGCTGTCCAAACTGTCAATCTGATGAAGAGACGAGCCAACATCTATTCATAGACTGCCCATTTTCCATAGCTTATTGGAAGGAAGCTTTTCAGAGCCACAATCTCCCTTGGGCGCCTAGCACTAGCATCTTTGAAGCACTCCACATATGGAAAAAAAGCTACCCGTGGAAAAAAA
Organism: Pinus albicaulis; assembly: GCA_034641835.2. Classification (NCBI taxonomy): domain Eukaryota; kingdom Viridiplantae; phylum Streptophyta; class Pinopsida; order Pinales; family Pinaceae; genus Pinus; species Pinus albicaulis. The sequence goes on from CM076574.1 coordinate 1,309,932,862, forward strand.
AAAACCAAATAACATTTCTCGAAGGGTTTGGAATGCCTTGCCCTGTACTCTTCTATGGAACATCTGGTTGGCAAGAAACCGCTTGATCTTCAAAGGTAAAGAAACCAGCGTCAGAAAGCTCGACAACAAAGCTTGGAGTCTCAATTTGGAAGCTCTATCCACGAAATGTCAAGGGAAATTGAACATGCTGGACCTCCATGTTGAAGAAAGAAATTACATATGGTATCTTCTAGACAGAAACAACATAGCACAAAATAGAAGTAATCCCAGTAGCAGAACCAATTCTAGGTATAGCTGGAAACTCAGGATGAAAGAAGAGGAATTTGCACGATGGCTCAGGAACTACAATACTCATTATCTCTTTTTCGATGGCACCTCCAAGTCCAACCCAGGAATGGCTGGGGCTGGAGGAATCATTTGTAATGGTAATGGTGATGTTTTAATTGAATATGAATGGGGACTGGGTACTTTATCCAATAATAGAGCAGAAGCATTAGCTCTCTACCAAGGTCTGCTTCAGCTACAGAGACTTGGCATAAGCACATCTGTAATAATTGGAGATTCAGCCATTGTAATTAGTTTGATGGTTTGCAACAGAAAAGCCCCCAACTTGATTCTATAGCAAATCATAGGGCAATGCCAAACTCTTGATCAGAAGATGAAAGGAAACCTCTTTTACCATGTTCTTCGCTCCCTCAACAAAGAAGCTGATGAACAATCGAACAGAGCATGTTCTCATATTGTTGGAAACCTTCGATGTAACGACTCTGATCAGCATTTTTTCTTGCCATGAACAGATTTATACTCCTGAGCAGATTCTTCCCACAACAGATCTCCACTCTCAGACTCCGAAAACCTATGCCCAACTCCTTTGCAAAGTCTCACATTACAGCTATATGTCCTTTGGCTACGATTCCCATTGATGTAATTTCTGTAGATTCAAAATCTTACTCCCTCTGTGACGCTCCATTAAGCTCTGCGCCCCCTCCTGTGTATTTCCTTTCTCGTGATCAATCAAATGCATTTAACCATCAATTGACCACTTTCAACCATCACTCCATCGATCTCTATTTAACCCAGACAATGCACCATAATATCTTATGCATTTCTATCTGCCTAGTTAGTGTTTCTCAGCTCCACAGGTTTGTTTTATATGTGCCTCTGTCTACCCAGACAACTTTTATCAGCTCCATGCTATGATGACAAGTCAAATTTTTGCAAAAGCGCAAAATATTGAAATGGGTGAAGACCTCAATGGGCAGTAATTTCATCACACTTTCAAAAATCAAATATGAAATGCAAAGTCTGTTATTTATTATTCCAGTTTGTTAGAATTTACACCATTTCTTCCTTTCTTATAGTGAAGAAAGCCAGATGTAAAACAGAAATTGGCACCAAACATATCTATAATTGGCCCACCTCTTGCCAATGCTATCTTGTAAAACTGGAGCTTCGACTCCTATACTTTTTTTGAATACCAATCAACACCCGATTTTGTGAAAAATAATAATAATAATAATAATAATAATAATAATATAAAATTTGTTGTTATAGTAATATTACTACAATTTTTCCTCGATGGGGGTGACGAACATCGAGACCTACTAGATGCGTGTGTAATGAATGTTTACAATTGGAAAATGACAACGAAGACAAATCCCCTATCCCTCCATTATGTATGGTGTATGGTGAGTTTAACGATGTTGCATGTGAATTCTCATTCATTCTCTTCAGGATTGTGTGCTAGAGTGGTAAGTGGGTTTATGGTGTTCGTTGGGGTTCAGGAATGCTATATTGCTATGGTGGATGGAAATTTTTGGTCTTAGCTTTGTTACTTTGTATGGTTTCTAAGGCCCATGGTTAGTGTGTGAATGGTTCTCAAAAGCGTTAAGTTCTTCTCCCACTGCATGGTTTTTCGCTTCGATCAGTGACTTGAGAGAATTATGGATGGTAATTTGGTCGACCTTAGATCCCACTTCTGCATTCCCTAATATTTTTCTCCCTGGGTGTTCTTAGTGTTTGTAAGGTTGTTTGAGTCTCCTGTCTATTGGATATATATTGGGCCTTTCTCTCTCTGTGGGTTTTCTCTGGTTTCCGGAAACCCACCGCTTGGTGAGAAACATTTGGGCTCGGTGGTGGAAGGGAGGTCTGGAGGCTACAACTATGCCCGATAATTGGCTTGGATATGTATCTTATGTGATTACACTTTCATGTCAAGTCCTTATGTTTGTGTATTGGGTCTTAGGTGCTTCCCCTGGTAGAGGAGAGGACAAGGTCTCATTCTGGTTGGTGCATTTCTTTTCTCTGATTTTTTTTACAACTCTTTCGGCTAGAGAGTGGTGGTTCACAGTTCTGAATATTTGGTGCCTACTAGATAATTTGGGGTTGAATTTCTCCCTACTGCAGTTGATGAATTGTTGGAAGGTGTTTTTTTTGTTGGTGATCCTTTCTTAGCAGTGTTTCTCTGGTCCCTCACCATGCGCCCTGTGTCTCGTAATTCCCACTCCCAACCCAAGAGGAGGAGAGCTTTGACCAGCCAGGGAGGATGCTACAATGAGTTGAAGGTGATGTTGTAAGGTTTCTAAGCATCCAAAGTGAGGTGGTAAATCCAATGGAGGTGTTAGCCATGCAGTGCCAAGAGCCTGAGGCAACAGAGGTGGGGCGAGAGCAATGTAGGGTGGTCGTGCAATTGGTGGGGGCAAGAAAGGTAGTGTGGCACGTGGGGATGGAATTGGTGTGTAGGGTCAAAATTGTTGGCCGAGATGTGTAAGTATTCATGGTCAGCAGAGTCACTCTGTTTCTTGTCGTGACTAATTTCATTATGTTCTAGATCACCTGGGATATTACGATAAGGCCAGAAAGGAAGAACACGAGGTTTTCATCGCTACATTAAATCAACTTCATTAATTTCAATTTCATGTCAAAGAAAGGATTATGGTGGTTTGGCATAGTTAAAATATTCTATATGAAAGGGTGGAGAAGTTGTAAATGTGGATGGAACACTTCGAGCAGCATGTTCATTATCCCTATCGTCCCCCTCCCACTCTAGGGACTGGGCCATACAATCTGATGTCAATTACTTCTGATGATTAAGCATGATCACATGTGTTATTCTCGTTTGGTTTGTCTTTTGTTGCTTTTTTCCTATTAAGATTTGGATTTTTTCTTGTTGAGATTCAACAAGATGATGATCTTAGTGAAAAGAGTCACCTTCACTAAGTGGGCCCGTAGGCTATTTTTTGCGCAAGTCTATTTTTAGACTATATCTATTTTTTTACATGGTGATCATATTTCATAAGTTGCAGGATGCTATTTGCAGATGGTTGATCAAGTTGGAAAAATAGATGAAATTATATTTTTAGAATATTGGGCGAAGTCTATTTATAGATCGTCGATCTAAAAATAGAAGTGTCAATTATTATTAGCTCTTAATAATAATCCGACAATAAACAACAACTTATTCTCTTGGAGCACTTAGTTTCAGTGCACAGATTTGGAAAATCAGTGGACTGAAGGAATTACGCAATTCCTAGGGTTTACTGGTGGTTCATTCATGGAGGACTCAGTTAGAACTGAAGTGGCAAAGTTATGACAGAGTTGGAAGAGTAGTTCATGGAGTTGTATTCAGTTTAACTCAGTTAGACTTAATTGAGCTAGTTGTATCTAGTCGAACTGAATGATACACTAGTAAGAGTGGAGTGAATTAATTAGTTAATTAATTCATAAACAATGACTCATTAATCAACTGAACAATACAACAGTTAACTATAGTGCATGTTAGTTCCAGTGGAGACCCAATGGAGAGATAGGTGAAAGGGCAAGATGGACTATCTGTTGTGACTATAGTGATGCATTGATTGCACCACAAACACATTGGAGTTGCCAATGAGGATTGTGCAGTCAAGGCAAGGGTAATTCAAATTAATTCAAAGCTATTCTTCAACAGGGATTGTGCAGTGGAGGCAGGCTAGCAGGAGGGCAGATATTGATGCATGGATTTTCAGATTTATTATATGTTAGTGTGTGACGATTGATTGTAATGAGAGCTTGATGTACTAAGCTTTGTATGAGATTGTTACATGATCTCCGTGATACATAATATATTATAGTTGGGGTTTTCAGCTTCAGGATTTCCCATTAAACAACTGTGTTATGTGCGATTGTTTTTATTTATGCTTCACACGTGTTTGCAATTAATTTTCTGCAAAATATTAACAGTGGAATGATTCTATATTTTGCAAGAAGTTAAATATTGTGAGATCAGGGGAATCTTGATGTATGCATGCTTAGTTTATAATGATTTCTACATAGTATCATAGCAGTGTTAATTCTTGAAGATTGCAATTATGAAGAATTGTTGAGTTTGTGCTGGTGGACAATTCAAATTTGCTATAGAAAATTCTTGGTGCAGAAGTTGAGTATACATTGAAATGTCTTTAAATGGGTTGCGATTTGAGTATGCCCTTGATGGGAGCTCGAATTACATAGCCTGGAAGGATAGGATGGAGGTGGTGCTGGAGGATAATGGAATGAAGGAGTTCATAGATAGCGATGTTCCTAAGCCAAGATCTAGCGATGCTGCATTACTTGATGCATGGAAAAAGAAGATAGCAAAGAAAAGAATAATTCTATTGGAAGGTGTGAAGGACCATATTATGTCCAACCTTCATGATAAAGCCACCCCATTCTTAATGTGGAAGTATTTGACAGATTTGTTCCAAAGTAGAAGCGACCAGAGGAAGTTGGTGCTTAAAGACAAGCTCAGAAAAATAAAAATGGAGAAGGGCGGCAGTATTCCAAAATATCTCATGAAGTTTGTCCACTGCAAGGATGAACTGGGAAGTGTGGGGGTTATTTTTGATGATGAAGACTTGGTGAGCTTGGCTCTCCTTGGGCTTCCGAAGAGTTGGAATAGCTATGAAGACTCTGTCAATGGACGGGAGAAATTGCCGAGATGGGAGTGACTTTGGTCAGATCTTATGCAAGAGGAGATAAGGCGGGGTACCAGGGATGGCTCTTCATCGAAGAATGAAGATGAAGAGAATTGCCCTTTGGCTACCAAAGCAAGGAAAGGGAAGGGGAAGAAATTTCCTTCAAAATCCGATGCTAAAGGCAAGAAGCAGGATTTGTCCAAAGTGAAGTGTTTTCACTGTCATGAACATGGGCATTTCGCCACTAACTGCCCACAGAAGAAGAAGAACAAGAAGGATGTTGGAGCTGCAGCTGGAGAGGCCTTAGCCTCGCAATTTGAACTCGATTTCTCTTTGATCGCATGCTTGGTTTCAAGCTATATGGTATTGGTGTGGTATCTTGATAGTGGTGCGTTTTTCCATATGACGGGAGACAAGGAGTTGTTTAGTGACTTGGAGGAGAAGGACCTCCAGATGCATATAGAGATGGGTGACGATGGTTGATACAGTGTGACCGGAATTGAGACCATTACCTTTGAGAAGGAGTCCAGTAATCCATTCTTTTTTAAGGATGTTATGCATGTTCTAGGTCTGAAGAAGAACTTGGTCTTGGTTGCAATGTTGGAAGACAAAGGTTATGATGTTGTTTTAAGTGAGGGAAAAGCTTTCCTTTGACACAAAAAAATGGGTCAAACCAAGAAGATAGGGATTCGAGTTAAGAATCTCAGAAGCTGGAGGTATTTGGCTTTGCTGCAATGGTGGGAAAGTAGAAGAAGTGGTGAGCCGGGATGAGGGTGAATTATGGCACAAGAGATTGGGCCATCTTCACCATTGCGCTTTGAAGATTTTGCAACAGATTTCTACTGGACTTCCCAAGGGTACTCTTATGTAGTTAGATCAGTGCAAGGGATGTACTATCAGTAAGTTTGTGAAGACCGCCTTTCATGAGAAGGAGAACCGTGCTTCGATGATCCTGGAGAGAATTCACACAGACGTGTGTGGACCTTTCTCAGTTGGTTCAACAGAAAAGACATGTATTATGTTATATTTGTTGATGAATATTCTCGTAGATGCTAGATCTTCTTCATGCAGAAGAAGAGTGAAACATTCTCAAAGTTTTGTGAGTTTAAAGCATTGGTGGAGAAGGAGTCGGGGAAGCAAGTGAAAGCTCTACGGAGCGATAATGGTGGTGAATACATCTCAGGCGAATTCAAAGACTTCTGTAGCAAAGAAGGAATTTGAAGAGAACTCATAGTGCCTCGTAACCCACAGCAGAATGGGGTCACAGAGAGGAAAAACAGAACAATTGTGGGTGCCGCAAGAGCTATGCTTGAGAAGGAGCTAGACTTGCATGCAGTGGAAGAACTACTTGTTCCGAAAGATGAGCCTTTGGATGTGGATCAGCCACAAGAGGAAGTTCATGGAGTGGAGGAGTCCACTCATGCAGAACCAAACATCAGAAAAGGCAGAAAGCAGACCACAGAAGTTGAGAGACCGAAGCTTGATGTGGCACAGAATATAGGAGTCCCTACATCACAGCGCAAACAGAGATAGTCACCTAACTGATTTACTGGATACATGGCTTTTATGAGCAAGTGTATCATGACATAGCCATCTTCTTTTGAAGAAGCAGTGCAGGAGCCAACATGGGTAGATACCATGGTGGAGGAGTATGACTCCATTGTGAGGAACAATGCTTGGGAGATTGTTCCAAGGCCGGTGGGAAAATCAGTTGTAGGATCAAGATGGATCTATAAGGTAAAGCAAGTTGCTGATGGGAGCGTCAAGAAGTATAAGGAAAGACTTGTTGCCCAGGGCTTCTCACAGATTGAGGGGATTGATTATGAAGAAACATTTGCACCTATTGCACAATATTCTTCCATAAGGACCATCCTTGCTCTCTCAGCACAGATGGGTTGGCACATTCATCATATGGATGTGAAGAGTGTGTTCCTTAATGGGATCATTGAGGAAGAGGTGTACATTGAGTAGCCTCAAGGATTTGAGATCTTCAGCGGTGAGTCGCGTGTGTGAAGGCTCAAAAGAGCATTGTATGGGATGAAACAAGCACCACGTACATGGTACACTCGGATCGATAGCTATTTCATTGGACTTGGCTTCACCAAGTGTGAGGTGGATGAAAACCTGTACCAAATTGTGGTGGAGGGTAAGCTTTTAATCATTGTTCTTTATGTTGATAATTTAATACTAACGGGTGATGAGGAGTTGATACACTCATGCAAGGAAAATCTTCCAAAGAAGTTTGAGATGAAGGATTTGGGCCTCCTTCATTATTTCCTTGGATTGGAAATATGGCAGCGGGAAGGTGAACTGTTTGTGTCTCAAGGCAAGTATATTCGAGAGATACTGGAGAAGTTTCACATGCAAGGCTGCAAGCCTATCGACACTCCTCTTTCAGGAAATTGGAGGAAAGAGGGTGCTACATCGACAGAGGTAGTGTATGCCACTGTTTATCAATAGTTGGTGGGTTCGCTCATGTATTTAGTTAATACAATATCGAACATATGCTATGCGGTGAACCTGTTTTCACAAGCGATGGTTAAGCCTACCAAGCTCTTTTGGAAGGTAGGCAAACATGTCTTGAGATATCTCAGGGGCACATCTGAGTATGGTTTATGGTACAGACAAATGGATGAGGTGAAGTTGCATGGCTTCATGGATGCAGATTGGGCAGGCAGCCCAACAGACAGAAAGAGCACATTAGGAGGGATTTTCAATATCAGATCTATGACAGTTTCTTGGTACAGGAGGAAAAAAATATCTGTGGCACTCAGTTCAGTGGAAGCAGAATACATCGAAGCAAGTCAAGCTGCATGTCAGGCTATCTGGATGAGGAAGATCCTGGTTGGTTTGTTCGGTTCACATTTAGATCCTACAGTGATACATTGTGATAACCAGAGTTGCATTAAAATCTCGGTTAATCTTGTGTTTCATGATAGATCTAAACATATTGATATCCGGTATCATCATATCAGAGATTGTGTGCAGCGGAAGATCATGTTGCTTCAGTGCATTCCTACGGAGGATCAGGATGTAGATATTCTGACGAAGGCGCTTACCAGGAGAAAATTAGAATAACATAGATGCAGGATCGGGGTGAAATATAATCCCTATCTTGTTGAGAGGGAGTGTTGAGATTCAACAAGATGATGAGCTTAGTGAAAAGAGTCGCCTTCACTAAGTGGGTCTACAGGCTATTTTTGGCGCAAGTTTATTTTTAGACTATGTCTATTTTTAGACATGGTGATCATATTTTAGAAGTTGCAGGATGCTATTTTTGGATGGTTGATCAAGTTGGAAAAATAGATGAAATTATATTTTTAGAATATTGGGTGAATTCTATTTATAGATCGTCGATCTAAAAATAGAAGTGTCGATTATTATTAGCTCTGAATAATAATTTGACAATAAACAACAACTTATTCTCTTGGAGCACTTAGTTTCAGTGCATAGATTTGGAAAATCAGTGGGCTGAAGGAATTACGCAATTCATAGGGTTTACTGGTGGTTTATGCATGGAGGACTTAGTTAGAACTGAAGTGGCAAAGTTATGGCAAAGTTGGAAGAGTAGTTCATGGATTTGTATTAAGTTTAACTTAGTTATACTCAGTTGAACTAGTTGTATCTAGTCTAACTGAATGATACACTAGTGAGAGTGGAGCGAATTAATTAGTTAATTAATTCATAAATAATAACTCATTAATCAACTAAAAAATATAGCAGTTAACTACAGTGCATGTCAGTTCCAGTGGAGACCCAGTGGAGAGATAGGTGAAAGGTCAAGATGGACTATCTATTGTGCCTATAGTGATGCATTGATTTCACCATAGCAATCAAGGAAAGGGTAATTCGAATTCATTTAGAGCTATTCTTCAGCAGGGATTGCGCAGTGGAGGCAGGCTAGTAGGAGGGCAGAGATCGGTGCATGGATTTGCAGATTTCTTCTATGTTAGTGTGTGACGATTGATTGTACTAAGAGCTTGATGTACTAAGCTTTGTATGAGATTGTTACATGATCTCCATGATACATAATATATGATAGTTGGGGTTTTCAGCTTCAGGCTTTCCCGTTAAACAACTGTGTTATCTGCGATTGTTTTTATTTATGCTTCACATGTGTTTGCAATTAATTTTCCAAAAAAGATTAATAGTGGAATGATTCTGTATTTTGCAAGAAGTTAAATATTGTGAGATTAGGGGAATCTGGATGTATGCATGCTTAGTGTATACTAATTTCTACATTCCTTTAGTTTTGTTACTATTTCTTTGTCATAGGGTGCTAGTTTTAGTCAACTAACCTGATCGGGGTGAGACTACTTGCATTTTGATATCTATGTACTTTCCTTTTGATGAATGAATATAAACTCGATTTACAAAAAATAAAAATTACTAAAATTATATATTTGTTAACATCAATATAAATATTAATATTAATATTGAATCCATAATATTTACACATCATCGTATATAAAAAAGTAAGCTTCCAATCTAGTATACATAATGTGATTTATCTAGGTAACTTTTTTTCTCAATGTAAACAATTGTAATTACGTTAATAAACTGAGAAAGGCACACATATTCCATTCCTTGAGGTAGGAGATTGCTTGAGGGAATCAATTTTTTAAATGACAAGCATGGGTTGGCTAAAGTGGTCTTAAATGGGATTTTTTGTGTAGGAAATCCTTTCCACGGACAAAAAATGATCCCTCTAGTCCTATGGGAGGATCTGGTAACAAACGAAACAAATATATGCAACCTTTCCTAACTTATACTAGAAAACACAAAGGAGGATAGACTTCCTACTTGTTTTTGATGTTAGTGTCTTTGGTGTCAACCTTGATTCTTTCGCTTCCATGCTCACAATCATGATCTCCTTTCTGTTGGCATAGATGAGCACCTACAAGGAAATACATGTGGAGACAACAAACATATACAAATCATAATAGTTTCTAGTACAAGTTATGCAACAAATCAAGGAACATTATAGAAAATGGACAAGAATTGACACATTTATGGAAAGGAAACACATAATGTACTATTAATAGAATGAAAAAGGGAGAAATACAACCATAATACTTGATGTTGGATGCCTCCTTCGGGTGAGACTTCAAGTCCTAGCCTTCGCCTTCAAACAACTTCCTTCTTTGCAAATGGGCAACAATTGGGCATGATTCAACTCATAGGATGGCAAACAACTATTAGTGGATGGTAGGGGTTTCATTTATATGGAAGGAGAGAGAGTTGAGGATCTAGAAAAGGTGGAGGAGTTACACATCTTACGGGAAAGATACATGGAAAGAGGATCCATGGCCATGAATGGGAGGTCTCGTTCCTATCATAAACTACCTGAAAACACGTTGTAGTTCTCGATTCGTCTAGTAATGGAAGCTTCTCCTCCATTTTTGGAAGAACTAATTGAAGAGGGAAAATGTGGATTATCCTGAAAAAAGCTTCAAAAGGTGAAAAGAGCGATTCATCAGCTATGAAAAACACACTGGGCTTGTAAAACAAGGTTCTTAATAATATTTTAAAAATATTTTTAAGTCAAGTCTTCTTCCAATTCTTATGGGATGTTTTAGACATGATTCATGGAGAAAATATTTTGTGACACTATTAGTGTGACGAAAAAAAGTGGAGTGTGACAAAATAATGTATAACAGATGCACCCAAAATCATTAAGTCGTAACGGGGAGTGATGGATGAAGTGCTTTACAAAAAAAGGCAAGGACTGAGAGAACCACCATAAGGAGACATGAAAACCAAACATAATACAATATATCTGACATATTTTGTGTAAATATTCCTAACAATACATCTCTTAGTAGGAATGTAACAATACATGGATCCACAACATGGACACAACCATCCGACTAGAAAGGATCGTATTTATAATAACGAATACATGTATCCACGACATGGGTGCAACCATCTGACTAGTAAGGATCATGCGTACAATCATGAATACTGAATAAATCCATGCACCCTAGATTTATCAAATGAAAGCCAAGGTCTTCACCTCTATCTCAATCTCACCAAAGTATGAATCTAACCATGTAAATAGATTTGTTGAGGTCGAACATGGTAGAAACCACTTGATTACTGGTCAAAGATGTAAAAAGTTAACAAGAACGATAGAAACCACCAATGATAATGATGGATCTCAAGGTACAACAACACAATCCATGAGTGTGAACAATGAAGTTGAAGTCGAACACTCAGAGAATCATTATACCGAAGGCTAGTGATGTGAACCTATCGTCAAATGGGAAGAACTTGCCATTGAGGCATACAAGCTCCAAGGTACTTAAAGGGAATTTCTAGATAATGAGATGGAGTCGATAGGAAATGATCAATCGAAGGAGGGCCATAATATTTCCCACATCATCGACATGAAACATAGCATTTTCCAAAGATGGAAAGAGTGATTCAGGATTGGTGCACAGAAATTAAAATGAATTATAATTTGTTTGAATTTGTAGATGGGATTTCTCTTGAACATATCAGTGACACGACTCTGGAATTTGGCAGCATTTGACTCAAAATAGGATTAGAGGTCATGATGACAATATGATATAATCAAATGAGAGGAAAATGGATTTCCCAAACCCATGAAGGAAAGTGACAAAGTGAGGATATCCCAAACCCGACATGAGATACATGTAAATGTCATGTTCAAGAGCGACATGCTGCCTTCCAACAAAATATAGGATATATGTTTCCTTCCATTTCCCCCTGCTATTTCTAGAAAGTACCTCTTTATTTTTTATGTCAATCTTGAAGAGTATACCCAATGCTTGTTGTATAAGTTCATCCTTCGGACGAATCCACCTTATTATTTTTAGCGAGCCCTAGGAAGGAGTAGCTCAGTCTTGTCATGGTGACAAGTACTTCAGCATTTTAGTTTTACGAGTCTGATGAAGGGGTAACTCGACATATTTTTTCATGTTTACAGAGTTCAAAAAAGAGGCAAAAAGGAAATTCCAAAGGTCCCTTTTCGTAGATAGTCTCTTGAATCTGAAAGGTAGAAAACAATATCCAAGAGAACCTCTTAGTCATGTTTGAATAAGGTATTCCTTTTTCATAATTAGTCTATCTCATTTTGGAAAAGGGTTAAAATCATACTAAGTAGTTGACTTTCCATTTACTTTAATGAGCTCAAAAAGACAAGTTCTTGAAAATATTTTCATATTTTGGGAATCTGAAAAGAGCTGAAAGAGGTATCCTCCTAGAGGAACGAGTGGTATAAAGGGTAGAGACTGGTTCCTGTCATGACTGAACTGCTCAAAACATGAAAAGGTCAAGGGGCTGGCTAATAAGACCACTCATTGTCGTTGTTCCCCAGGAAAGGGTAAAACAACTAAGTGAGAGCGTATGATTGGCCAAGAACATGGTGATGATGGAATGACAAAACCAAGGCTCATTTGGCAGAAGAGGCAGATAAAATGGAAATCATGAGATATGTGTAGGAATGGTTTCAATTTTTACACAAGCTTGAAACATGGTAAACTATGCTTGAGAACCCTTGAAGATGGTTTAATTTTTACACAAGCTTGAAACAGAGGAAAAACTATGCTTCAGATTTGGTTTCATTTCTACACAAGATTGAAACAATGAAAAACTATGCTTGAAAATTTTCATGCCTGCAACATAATGACTCAATTCAGGGTACATGCCCCCCAAGCTTCATTTCATTCACCTAAGTAGTGTCACTAGAATGAAAATACCCTGTAGCGGATGTTATAAAGGAGGTTTTTAGTGTTATAAAATTGGACAAAATTGTCAAAAACACATTTTCTACAACATCCGTTTTTGGAAATAGAGGTTTTGATGGAGCTTCTAATAGAACTTCAATGCAACTGAAAAAAATGGGCGGCCAGAGGTTATTATAGATGCTTTTATTATCGGTGCACGTTTAATGTGTGAACACACTGGTGTGTTTTAACCGGTACGCACTGGTGCTGTAAACATACCAAGCACCGGGATGGAAAATATTTTTTGAAGCCCCGAGGAATTTAGCAACGTCTTGGTGTGTGTCACCAACAAATACGCACCGGGCCGATAGAAGGTGCATGCACTGGTATATTCGGATTATAGTTGTAAATAACCGAGGCATTTAATGCAAATAGTATTGGTAAGTTACAAATACGAATGCATCGGTGCATGCACCTTCTATCCACCCAGTGTGTATGGGTTGTGCACATGCCCTAGGCCATTAAGGTGTAAAAACGAACCGACTGATTAAAGGCAACCCATACCGCTGCATGCAACGCCTATCCACCAGGGTCGTACTCATTGATAAAGAACACCAAGCGTTCTAATTGGTATTGGTATTTGGTGTGGTGCTCATAGGTCGTAGCAACGCACCGGTGCGTAGTATCATACACACGCACTGGTGTTCATTTTCTATTTTTTAGAAACATCAACCTGTGAAAATGAAATTATTGTGATTTTTTAAAATTCATTACTCATTAAAATGCGACACATATCTTATAACAATATTCATATAAATTAAATTCTTATTAGTGCATCTGAATGTGATGTTTGGATGAATTTGTTATATCATCAGATTTCATATCTCTTCATTATAATATTTAATCATCAATATATTTAATCAGTGGTGTAACATTTCACATCGATAATGGAGAACGCAATAGAATAAATTAAAACTTATTTTATTATTATTATTATTATTATTATTATTATTATTATTATTATATATATACGAATAAGACACTCTTTTTCATACAAAATGGGACAGTTATTGGTATCCCTTTGTCTTTCAATTGGAACACTATGTCCATTACATTATACAAAATTTCTAATTTCACAGACAAATATTTCAAAAAATGCAATGCCTTGCTTTGATATCCAAACATATTGATCATCATTCTTCACTGGAATTGCTGTCACTGCTCGAGCTACTTCCATGACTTGGGTTATTTGGAGGAATTTTTTTTTCATTGTGTTGATTGTTTTCTTCTTCTTCAAGTTCCATCTACAAACATAAAAATAAAGTGTAATGAGTGTATCTACATTGGTGAGAATAATGAAAATTGCAATATTAAATAATATACATCAATGTAAATCGAAAAGAAATGTACCACAACAAGAATTGACTCGTGAGCTATACACATTCATTCAAAACCAAATTTCATGCCTTCTTTCAACAATTATTTTGTTGGCGTGGTTCCATACTTCTTTTCCTGCAAGTTTTATACCCTATAAGAAATAATAGATTTAATATAAAATATTTTTTTGTTCTATTAATTATATACGGAGCTAAGTAAAACAAGATAGATATTTACAAATTCCCCATTTAATCTCTGATGTGCCAACATATACTAACAACCCATATTTAACCCAATGTCAATCAATTCTTCTGATGGTTCTTCTTTGTATGTTAGCACATGTTTGAATACATTCAATGATGATTGTTGTAAAACAACTTAAAATATACAAAAATGAAATCTAATTAAGTTTTTATAAGGAAGTAACAATGACTCACAAACATAGATATTAACCCTTTTGTTCATTTTCGTCATGTTTTATGTGCTAAATGGGTTCCATTTTATTTTCTTTTCTTTTATGTAAGAGAATACTTAAAATTAATATTTAATGCTAAATTATTTATTTATTGTACATAATAAAAAATTCAATGATTACATATTACATTTGAAGGACGTTGTTGTTGAGATGGCTCCTCGTGCGATGCAATTATGTCCATTTCTTTGACCATCTCCTTGTACACCTTTTTAGACATTCCCACTGGCATATTTCTGATATCAGCTTGTTCATCCTTTGAGATTTTCATAATATTCCTAAAAATTAACATGACAATAAACTATTTAATTTTTATATTGATATATGAAAACTAAATATATCAAAAGTGATATTTATAAATGATTGCTTTGTAGTAACATATACATATAATTCTAGAAAAACATTTAAAGGAGTATTCCTTTATCAATCCTTCTTTTTTGTTGTTGTTCATTTTTGTTATTAAAAGACTGACATGTCTCATTGACCAATTCTTTATAAACTCTTCCTATAGTTTAAATAAAATTTGGTTCTTGCAATCATTACATTGATTTTTGTATTGTAAGTGGAAAGAACGTCTACACATTCGTTCCACTAAATCCCTCAATTTTGTGTAGAAGTTTTTCCCCCTTTCATTAACCTCCAACACCACTCCAGATGAGCTAAGGAGAAATTCATTTTCATTTGCATTTTCTATTTTTTTCTTTTCTTAGAACAACATTCATTTCCTTCGTTGTTGGTCCCTGTAGAACATTAAAAATATTTCAATTAATAGATTGTTTGAAACATGTTATCCAATATTTTAAATATATTATAAATGAAAATTCAAAAAAGAAACTCATATTGGATCGATAGTATTTTTTCATTCACTTGATTCATCCTTCTGCAATTTTTCCATCAAGATTTTATGCTCTTCTGGTCTTAGATCAAAATTAATATTATCGAGCTTCATCATTTTGTGGCTTTGCATGATATACACTAAATAATACATATTAGTTAAGCTTACATATAGTTCAAAAAATGATAATTTTTGTAAAGAATTTACAAAGAACTTGCCTTTTTTCTTTTCTAGATGTGCTATCAGTATTTTTGTTACTTGAACTCTTGTGAGCTATTTTTTTTAACAATATAGAACCTATACCACTAATTAATATATTTTATAAATAAATCACATAATTTTTAGGTAAAAAAAAATCAAGAAAACGATGCATCTATCTAAATTAAATGCTTGATACATTTATATTTTTAACCACACCGGTGTGATTTTTTCTACTTAAGCACCGACAATGAGAAAAAAATTAAATGATAATGGTGCAATATGTGATTATAAATGCACCACCACTACAATAGAAACACTATACGATGCTCTTTGTTAATAGGAGACCCAATGCGCTATATTAACACGAGAGCACCGATTAACATAAACATAAATGAATCAAAAAATGTGTCGATTATAAAATAATGTTTTTTTTCAATATGTGCCCAGTGCGTTATACTAAGAGAACACTATTGCGCTATATTAAATAGGGCACACTGATTAACAAAAGACGTTTTTAAAAAAATCATTCAATGGACGACAAGGATTAGGATCTGACTCTGTAAGTGGTCCTGCGCTTTAGATGTCATACACTTATATATGTAGTAATACAAACCCTATAAATCTAAAATGAAAAGCCCTAATTGTGAATTTTTGCAGTGACATAAATAAGAACAAGCAAGGGTTTAACGCAAGAATGGTTTTTTTTTGTTTTTCTTGTTCTAAATTTTAATTAAACCTAAATAGGAATAGAGATTGTAAATTATTTTCATATTAAAATGTATAGCAAAATTTAAATTTTTTAATATGCATGTATTAAATCTAACAGAAACTGAAAAAAAAAATGATTATTATATTAAAATTTAATATTTTTACTATACTAGAGGGTTTTTGTGCGAATCACCAGATGTTTCAAATTATGATTCTCTGAATAGTGTTTTTATTCGAAAGTATTTTGCTACTCCGCAGTGCTCTCTTGCTCCAGATATGTCTCTCGCGTAAATCACTCCCTAAATGTTTTTGCAAAAAGAATGAAATAATGAATATCTTTTACTATTTAAATAAATTTTTATGAAATTATATTTCCGAAAATCATTTACCACTCATTTTTCAGTTTACTAATTTTTTTTTTCACTTCAAAAAAATAAATTTGCATTTTTTTTCCCGATATTCGGTGTGTCTGTTAACTAACCGCATCAGTGCGTCGGGTAATAAAACTACACTGGTGTGGTTAACAATACATTAGCATCGATCACAATAACTCCTTTTTTAAGGCACCAAAATTACTTTTAGGTATGTACACCAAAATTTATTGTCGATTTTTCTCAAATGCAGGGAGAAAATATCATAATTGTATCAAATGGATAATTCTTCAAAATCTAGCCCATTCCATAATATTTCTCAAATTCCTTCGTAGAGTTCTCCCTATACATCTCCAGGCAGAATTACTTCATACTTTATTTCTATTTTCATTATCTAATTGAATTTATTTCTTTTATCCATGTCAATCAGGTGAATAAAATTAATGTATACAAATTTACAGGTTCATGCAGATTCAAAATTGAGTTCAGATGCAAAAAATATTCAAATGGTTCCAAAACATCAAAAACACTTATCAAGAGCAGAATATCGCAAGACACAATTGGTAGATGAAAATGGATAGCCGCTTCACCCTACCAATTCTAACATGCCATATTTTAGCCACAATCTTGGGACAATGATGGTAATAATTTTATGGTATAATGTAATTATTTCAATGTCATACCAATTAATCATGCATTGATGTGCTTACTAATTGATATCATCGATATTGTACTAATCATGTTCAAATTATTTTTTGAAATTATTATAATTCTAGTGATGATGAGCGACCTACCTACCATCTTCTGTTGCACCGCATGACAATGTAAAATTGAGAGAAGGCTTAATAAAGAGGAAAAATTGCAGAGTAATGATACCAAGGATGGTTGAATCAACCACTTATTCAATTCCCACTACGTCTAAATTCACCAATTAAGAATGACTACAACAATATTAGTTCTTCACAAGCTAGAAATGGAGGTAATGAATAGAGGTTGGTATGGATGATTACTTAAGGGATACAACTTCCATGGAGACAATGTTGTTATATGCATTCCAAAACGATGATCGCCTAGGTGATGATGCTCATATTGCTGATACTTTTTTTGAAAGACTTAAATTTGCTTCCACCACCCCTCTCGTTGGACTTGGTGGTCAGTCAAAGTCTACCCAGTTGGGGAAAACGATGTTACTATAAAAATTGAAAGCAAAGTTTGGCTTTTCGAATGCATGTTTCCTAGAAATTTTGAGGTAATTGACCATCAAGTCCGTTATATTTTTAGAAATATTGTCACATATTCAACATTACAAATGGTCAATTTTATTAACGTTAATAATTATTGGAATTGTACATTTAATATTGTCCACCAACTACATGTTATTCAAATATAAGGTTATTTCGAGTGATATTGTGTTACCCAGTAACTATGAAGAGGCAAAGAAATTTTTGAAAATGTTGGGTGTTGAGTACAAATCATATCATGCATGTCCATATGATTGTATTCTATATAGAGGAGAGTATGCAGACAAAGAGATATGTCTAAAATGTGGGCATGAAAGGTATGATAAATAAAAAATAAGGGTAAATCATGTGGTCCTCCTTTTAACATATTGAGGAACATGCCTATAATCCCAAGGATTCAAAGGTTGTTTCATTGAAAAGAATTAGCTATGTTGCAGGGATGACACGCCTCACACAAAATTGAGTTGGGAGTTATGCGAATCACAACAAAATAAATAGCCATGAAGCATATAGATGATACATGGCCTGAAAAATTCAAGGATGAAGTATGAATTCTACGACTAAGCATAGCCATGGATGGTGTCAACCCATAATCCCTCCAAAACACCAACTATTATATTCTGCCTATAGTAGTGATTAATAAAAATACTCCCCCATGGATTTCTGTGAAGAATGAACATCTCATGTTGGCTATCATAGTCCCCAGTATAAGACAAGTGAAGAATATGGATGTCTGCTTACAACCATTAGTAGATGAATTAAAGGAATTATGGGATGGGATAAATGTATACGATGTATCAAGAGACCCATCACAACAGAGAGAAGTTTTATGTTGTATGGCATATGTGCTTACATGACACATGATTATCCAGGCTTAAGAGTTTTATCTAGTAAATTACGTGTTTATTGATTTGTTTATATACGTAACAATATTGTTTCACATAGTAATTTAATTCGTTGTAATTGTTCTAATCTTCATGATATTCTTTAACGTGCCATGCATATTCTATACAATAATTTCACAAGTCTTGTAACAAAAGGGTATTATGGATGTAAATGTTGTGGACCTTCTCTGAAAACTATATGGTCCAATGACCTATGAAAGCCAGTGTATGACAGCTCCAGGGTATTCCTCCTAGAATAACACCCTTATAGAAGAGCAACATCCGAATTCAATGTTAAACGAGAGAGAACCCAAAGGCCTGCAATAATGACACCAACTGAATGGATTATATCATATGAGAGAGAGAAGGAGAAGGAGTTCATAGTAATGTTCAATTCAAATGGGGAGCCTATGTTCAATGATCCAGAATTCTTCGACACCTATGTTGAGAAATTTCCCATTGGCATGAAAAGGAAATCTATCTTTTATAACCTCCCATATTCGGAGCATCTTAAGATTACCCACTTAATAGATCCCATGTATATATTTAAAAATGTTTCATCTTCTTTATGGCGACACATATCATCTAAAAAATGTGACACTTTGGTTGTTAGGAAAGATCTTATTACTTCAAAAAATAAAAACAAACATTGGCCAAGATAATTACAAAGTACAGGAGAGGTTGTTCCCTCTAATTGGTATTTCAAAGAAGGTAATGTCCCATTGATTTAAAAAAATTATGATATTTCTTTGGAAAATGAATTTATAATGGTTGTAAGGGTGCCATCTTCATATGGGTCGTCACTACGACAATCCTTCAATGTGGAAGACCATTAGAATCTTCTAAGAGCATGTATATTATCAAAATAATTATTTTATTAATTTTATATTAATAATTTTTATCCCATGGGATCATAAAACATAACTAACTTTGTATGAATGCGTTTATAAATTTGCATTGTCATTATCCTTTTTTCATGCGTGGGTGTGTGAAACATGACTTCTAGCAAGACCTAGGTCATGACATATATAAATTATCTGGATTTGTACATTGGATCACATCAAAGGAGATTCATGTGGCAAGCATTCCATGGATACATCAAGAGATAGTTGACATTGTTGTATGTTTGAGAAAGAACTGCCAACGATTTTCATGGACTTTCAGTTTCATCTTCTAATCCACCTAGTAGATAAGGGTGATTTGTTGTCGTTGGATGTTCTTCTTAGAGAGGTACATGAAGAAATTGAAAGGTTTTGTTCGAAAAAGGGAAAAACATGAGGGGTTTATGGAAGAGGGGTACATATCATATGAGTCTTTCTATTATGCTAGTGAGTACATCAAGCAGATCAACAACAAACTAGGTGTGGTGATTTGGGACGATGAAAGGGATGAAGATAAAAGAGAAGGGGAGCTTCTCCAAAAAAATGGAAAAGGGTGCTTGATAAAGAGTAAGCAACTTATAATTTGTCAAATTTTCACAAAGTAAATATTCACGTTGAACTTCGATATAATGTATATTTTGATCACTTGTTTGTGGAAATAATGAAAAATCTTATTGGGAAGGACAATTGGATAAAATTGGCCAAGTCAAACTTCCCAGTGAGATTCGAGAGAGACTTAAGATAAGTTACGATGCACTGGACGCAAAAGAAAAAAAATATTCATAGCTATTACATGTTATTTCATTGTATAAGACAGACATATGGACGTCCGAATATGGGATGGATCGGTTTTGATGGGGTTCTAAATATGTAGGGAAAGTACCTTGTCGAGGTGGATGGAAATATCATAAAAATGCACGATCAGCTGTGAGATTTGGGAAGAGAAATTACGGATGAGGAAAATTAGTTGCTTCATCTTTGGTCACCAACCAACCAAATTGATGATTTGTGGTAGAAATTTTCTATAAGTGCTTGAGTTTTTCATGCAAATTTAAGGTTTCTCTATTCAACAGAAGTAGAAAAAGATGTTTTTACTATTTTTCATTTGTTTTTTGTTTGTTTGAAATACACAGGTAATTACAGAGGTGCACAATATTAGGATAGTTCCTTGCCTCATTGATTACTATGCAGAGATCCTAGAAACAGAGGAAGAATGGTCATTGTTCAAAAGTTAATGCAAAACAAAGTGTCTAAGGAAGCTGATGGAAAATACACCATATTGTTTCAGGAACTGTTTGAGGAAGTTGATGGACACTACACCATATAGTTTCAGGAACTTGCAACTTGTTTCAATTGAGGATGGTAATATAAAAAGAATATTGAGGAGGGTTGAGTTGCCAAATTTGAAATGGTTAAGCTGGAACAATTATCCCTAATCTTGCCTGCCTTCCTATATTCCCTTGAAGAATGTAAGAGTTTTAGAAGTGGTGGGAAACAAATTGGAAACACTTTGGCCAGGAGAGTCTTAGGTCAGAGCTCGTTCTTTGTTTTTTCTCTACTCTGTTACTGTTGCTATTAGTATACTGAGCATTTTATAGATGAAAAGTGATCATATCTTAAATGCACAGATGAACGTCACATTTCAAGCACCTCTAGAGTTGCGAGAGTTAAAGATATATGCTCCTCTTTCGAAGTTTCCAAAGTCCATTGGGTGGTTGATGCACATTGAAAAAAGCATGGTTGAGAGGAGTGAACTCAAATCGTTACCAGAATAATTGTGTCATCTTCAGTTGTTAAAATACATACTCTTAAACTATGCAGCAAGAATGATGTCACTGCCAAATTCCTTCGGGTGTTTGACAAACCTCCAAGAACTTTGTATCTCAAGGTGTCGAAGTCTACAAGCACTTCCAAATTCCTTGGGGTGTTTGACAAACCTCCAAGAACTCAAACTTTCATATTGCAAGTCTGCAAGTACTTCTAAATTCCTTTGGGTGTCCTACAAACCTCTAAGACATTGATCTCTGAGAGTGCTCGAGTCTACAAGCACTTCCAGGTTCTTTTCGGTGTTTGACAAACCTCGAAGAAATTGATCTCGTAATGTGTAGGATCATGCAAGCACTTCTAGATTCCTTTGGATGTTTAACAAGCCTCCAAGAACTTGATCTTTCATAGTGCACGAGTCTGCAAGCACTTCTAGATTCCTTTAGGCATTTCATGGATCTCCAAAAACTCGGTCTCTCAAAGTGTGCGAGTCTGCAAGCACTTCCAGATTCCTTTGGGTGTTTGACAAACATCCAAGAATTCAAACTTTCAGATTGTAGGAGTATGAAAGCACTTCCAGACTCCTTTGGGTGTTTGAAAAACCTCAAGAACTCAGTATTTTACGGCACTGGATTCTACAATCACTTCCAGATTTCTTTGGGTGTTTGAAAAACCTCCAAGTACTCAGTCTCCTAGGGTGTGATAGTCTGCAAGCACTTCCAGATTCCTTGGGGTGTTTTACAAACCTCCAATACCTATGTCTCTCAACTTGCTGGTGGCTTAAAGTTCTTTCGGATTCCTTTTAACATTTGAAAAGCCTCAAAGACATTGATCTCGTAGGGTGCAGGAGTCCACATGAACTTCCAAATTCATTTGGGTGTTTTAAAAACCTCCAAAAAATCGATCTGTCATGTTGCTGGAGTTTCCAAGCACTTCTAGTTTCCTTTGGGTGTTTGAAAAACCTCCAAAAACTCAATCTCTCATAGTGCCAGAGTCTCCAAAAACTTCCAGATTATTTTGGGTGCTTGAAAAAATTACAAGACCTCCATCTTAGAGGGTGTGGTATTCAGAAGCACTTACAGATTCCCTCCAGTTCTTAACAAAAAACCTACATCTCAATCTACCAGGGTGAGGCAGTCATGAGAAAGCATTTGAAAAACCATTCCTTTCTCTTCTCGATAAACCTCCATATCTGAAAGTGTATACGTCTACAAGTGCATATAAATATCCAAAACATCGATTTCTGAGAGTGCGACACTCTTCAAGCACTTCCACAGTCCTTTCAATGCTTGTAAAACCTCTAGGAGCTTAAAGAATTTAATTCAACTTGAATGCATAAGGCTGTGTGGGGAACGCAAATATTAGACTTAAATTATGGTGATTGTATCTTCATCATATGTCACAATCATTAGGAGATAAATGGCAGTGACATTTAGTATTTCTTTTTCCTCTACTAAGATAAGACAAGAATTGTAATCTTAAAAAACTTCAGGATCTAAACATTTGCTTATGTATGGAAATCGAGGAGATTCATATCTTTTTTGTTTTGAGTTGTGATGGCTGTTGTGATCTAAAAAGGAATGCATGTCCTGACGCAGCTAAGCAGTTCTTCCATGGCACGATTTGAGGTCTACCAAACTGCACCATTTATTGAAATGAAGCACAATCGTATATGGTCAACGACCATTATTTCTTGGGCTATAGGATATTAAATGTGGTTGGGCATATATATTGCCCATTGTTATATTTAAATTAGTTTAAATCTAACGGTGGACAATATATGCCCAACCACATTTAATATACTATAGCCATGAAATATGTATGGCCTTATATGGCTTGGCAATCCTGCTCTATGGTGATTTTTTGAAAAGGAATTTTAGTTGTTTGTTTTTTTCAAACAGTGTGAAATTTGAGAAATTTTTTTGTAATTTAGTTTATTCAAACCAGGAGCTAGAGTGGAATAACTCAGGTCCAAAATTCTTCTCTTGAAAAAATATTACACATAAATAATACTGTAATATTTTATTTAGTATAATTGAATTATTTTATTTACCTCAAATTCTCCACTTTAAAAACATATTTTCCACATTAAAAATGACCTTCTTATTATTAATATATTTTTAAATACATATCTTCTTATTTATATATAAATTGAGTTTTTTTAGGCTATTAATATTTTTTCAAAAAACATTGAAAAAATTGTAAGTATTCTTTATAGCTAAATTTTATTGAGTATTTCATTATTTGTATATCATTTTATACATTCTTTCCAACAAAGTTCACTTATTAATATGTATATTTTAAGAGTGAATTTAATGTTTTATATGTTGGAATTTATATCACTTTATTAAAAGTGTTTATATGGACCAGTATATATCTCATCATATAAATCATTAAACACACTATCGCTTGGTTCATCATATTAGGTGTAGTCTAACCATTCTACATTTTGTCCTTTTCATCAGAATTTGATGATACAATTATTCATAAGAATGTAAGTTTTTGTTATTTAAATTACATTTTTTTATTGTATAAATGTATTCAACACATTCATGAGAATGTAAGTTTTTGTTTCTTAAATTAAATTTTTATTGTATAAATGGATTGAACACCCTAGAAAATCATTCTAGCACTCAGATTATACAGACTACATAACTTAAACGTGCAATTCCAAAAAAATCCCCTTTATCATCTATGTGGAGAAGAGACTTTGTGAAGAAAAGTTAATTTAGAGGAAAGGTAATGTGTTTTATCTACATCTTAATTAAAGGAGAATGAGAAATACACCATTTCCTTGGGGTCCTCTATGTAGGATACCGACAAGAAATTCATACGGTATGCAAAGTGTGGAGCACTGGGGCTTCACCCAATAAACCTGTAAACAATACCCTTAATTTGAGTACATATTGGAAAATACCTCTAAAAATCACATTATTTAAACCCCTACAAATATAAACCCAATACACCTTCTCAATTTAAAAATCCCCTACTTTCACTATGTATTGTAGGTATCCATTTTTTAATTAACATTTTTTATACCCCTTTATATTTTTTCATTAAATTTGAGCTCTATTTTTTATACCTATGAATTTAAAAACCTTTTACCCCCTATATATCCCTAATATATTATATAATTTTTTACTCCTTATATATCCCCCAATGTTAACCCAAGAGCTATGGTATTGCTCCCATAGTGAAGCCCCCGTTGTGTGGAGTTTGCAACAATTATCTGCATATTGTAATAAGAGAGTAATAAAAATTATTGTGTAACATACCAATCCCCTCAGTCCTACGTGAGTAATTGACCAACCGGGGACATGAGATGAGAGGTCATTAAGACATATTCGACCTTTTTGGTGACCTTGAGGAAGTGCAACCGAAGTGGAAACCATAACACTATCCTTTAAGACCTGTTGCAGGACCCCGAGAGGTTATCCCAGTCATCCACCTAACCTATCCGTGGGTCCCAATGAGATTTCATAGATAAAACCCCCTAGACACATGCATAGGCCTGCATCCATGCCTCTGGGAGGCTCTCGATGCACGCATGACCTTGCATGCCAGCGTCCAGGGACTAAATTTCCCAAAATTGTGCATGCATCCGCAAGATTTAAGGAGATTTTCAAGCCCAAAATCCTGGACATTTCCAGAACTCTGTATAGCTTCCAAAAATCATTAAATACAGAGTGACAACAATAATAAACCAAAACTTGACTCCAGGACTAAGTCTAGCCATCCCCAACTAGGACTGACATTTTGTCAAACTCTTGGCATAAATGTAATCTACAGGTCTAGGATACAATACAGAGCGTAAATGACTGAAAGAACTTACAAAACATTACAAAATGGATTGCCACCTTCTTTCTTACCTAGTTATGGAATCAATTAGGTCTTGCATCCAACGTTTTAACAATTACAAGTAAATACATGAAATAACGATGACATGAGCTATTAATTTAAACATGCTTATAACCACCATAAAACCATGGAAATAACAGTGAGAATATTGATCCGGATATATGCGGGAACGCAACAGAATAAACATATAACCATAAATAAAAATATGCATCAGAAGTAATACTTCATTTCATTAATATCAAATAACTAAAATATGCTACAGATATAATGGAAATAAACTAGCTAGGGTGCTAGTAGCTTATCTCTGAGAAGAGATGTGGCAGCTATCAACCTCTGAACTATGTTACAATGAGCCTCAAAGGGCTACTTATTATTGAGAAACAATGGAAAACCTTAAACATCCAAAAACCTAACCATAGGAGATGAAGCGCCAAAACTATGGGCCTTGTTTGGGTAAATTGGCACATCAACTTCTCGAGGACGTAACTTTGGCATACGATCTCTATTTGACACGCACAATACCTCGATAGAAATATGTATCCAAGTATTACAAATTTTGAGTGAGAAACATCAGTTAAATACCTATGTTGCCCTTATTTTTCCCAAAAAAAATCGTTTTGGGCCTCAAAACAGCTCTAGAAGTTAAGGACCTGAAAAAATTGCTAAAAATAGTAAAGTATGCTGCAGTTAAGGAAACTGAAAAACTGAAAGAAACAATGATGAGGGTCCAAGTGGAATAGGTGGGTGGCCACCAATATCCACCTTGATCAAATATAACCATTAAATCCACATAATAGTAGGTACAAAAGCAAGATAACTTAGCATTTAATAAACATAGGAAAATACCAACCAGATTCAGGACTTCCACGTTCCACTTGACCATAGACATGCTTGAGCCAATTCTCTCTTCAAACAATCATATCCATGCCATATTCCAAGCATGAATGTGAGATATCATGGATAAACTCATCCAAAACACAACTAAGGTAATCCAAAAGTTAAACCACCTCCACCCTCACCATACCGTGATAACACCAAGCCGATGCTTCAATGAAAAAACCGAGTACAACATGGAAATGTCATCTGGAATCCATCACTATCCTTGAGGAATTGTCTGTCTCCCTGTCTCTCAGTGTTAGACTCCTGTAATTCACAATATCACAAGGTGACTGATTATTTATATTTAGATCGTTTATATTGAAAATAATATTCCATCACTGTCATTTATTTCCAGAAAAAGGAAGGGAAATCCGAACTGTGAGAACTTCAAAGGAATCAATTTGCCTTTTCAGTTTAGTTGAAAGAGGAAAGTGTTGTTGATAAAGTGTAATGGCGAGAAAACTTCATTTCTGACCTCATTCATTTCATTTACCCTCTTTTACCCTTCATTTTTCCAAAATCCAAAGTCCAACACTTCATTTCTTTCAAAACCCATTTTTAACTATTAAAATTCATTTTTTATAGTTAAAAAGTAGCTCCGCCCACCCACTAACAACCATATCATCTTTCCCTTTAAACTTACCATATATTCCTTTTAATGCATCTCTTCCCTCACTACATCAAACCTTATATATATATATATATCATATATTACATATGTGATATAGTATTTATCATTTTCTGCACTTAACCATACTAAAACCTTAACCTTTCATCGCAATTCGCTTATCGCATGCTCACATTCCCAAACACTCACATTCCCTTTTATCCTAAATCCTACACTACCCCGAAATTCATTTTTTCCCGACCCCACTGTCACATCACACGTCCCATCCACCTTCAAACATCCCACAAATCCCCACCACCTCCGCGCATCACTACACATCCGATGGCCCACATTACCTTTCGTCCCCCCCTCAGCCTCCAAATTTTAACAATGGGTGGGGGAGGGGTTCCAAAATAGGCGGTACATGATACCGCTGAAGCCGTGATGTGTTGCTCCCACAGCCGTTCGCACCCACCCCCCTGCCAATACCGCCTACCACCTCAGGACCCCTCTGAAATCTAGCTTCGGGTTTTGCATGATGAACTGCCTCAACAAACCTTTATTTCCTTGACCCTTTACCTTTTCATTGAATCACAACATCGCATTTTCACTTACCATTTGTAAACCTGTTCAAAATCAACCGCCGATGCGATATTAAATGGGGCTCATTCCCTGCTACATCACCCTTTCCCCATCACCCATCGCACATCGTGATTTATGTTGCTTTCACTCATGACTAGTCCCACCAAGTCCTGATTTGCGATATCGCAATTCACAATTCGCACCTTCTCCCTTTTAATTTCTTACAAACTTCCTGATGCGATATTGGTGGGACCCCTTCCTTTAATTTTCGCATGAGCATATTGCAAGAATCCTTTCCACATTCATTTTCCACTCCACAAATCTTCCGATGCGATATCCTCCCTGGTCCCTGATTTGCGATCAGTTCTGATCCCTTGGTTTCGATATGCGATAAGACATCCCTCTATTAATCCTTCTGCCATTCCTTTGCTAAACGAAATTTCACCACCAATCTAAATAAATCCGTTGAATCTATCCAAAAGGTTTATTCGATCGACAGCCAAAGGTTTTTCGCCAAATTTAAAGAAAGGCGCCATTTGCAAATTAAAGGGATCTTTTTCAACAATAGTTCAAAAGGGTTTTTCTGTTAAAATAATTCCACCATGCACATTATTGAAATATTAATACAAGAAGATAATCCCCAACAGTGAGCAGAAAAGGAAAAAAGAAGAGGCAACCAGCATGACAGTATATTAAACATAGTGGTGCAGATCAGCCAAATCAACCAGCACCGCATCATATTTAACGATCCTGCAAAGGTGGCCCAAAAGTAGAGCCAGAGGTCAGAGCCACCCATCATTTCCTCTTCATGACCACCTCAGCCACCTTCAGCTTAATTTTGGATTCACGAAGCACTGTCAAATTTTTTGGATTCACAAAGAGTTGTCAAAGTTAATTCCACAGGCGTTGTTTGTCAGAGATATTTTTCCCAACCCTTTCATGGCCACACTTGTCCAATTTTTTCTTAATTGTAATTAATGAAAATTTTCCGAAGTAGATAGGGCAACCGACATATTTTTTAGTTAAATATTGCATGCATTAGTAGTATCAAGGGTTGGATGTTGGGAGGCTGGAATTGTTTGGACCTTGTTGGAACCTGAATTGTAAGAACTACTATATTGGAGCACTGTAATTTTGGAGCTGGGCATCAATAATAAAAGGCCGTCTACATTATAATTGAGTTGTGTTAAATGGTGATGTTTTAATTCTCTATTTTAAATGTCTCCATTGTTTTTCCTACTATGTGAATATTCATCTAATTGTAAAACAGAACTTTTAGATTAAGATTTGTTGTTGGAGCACCTTAATTCTATCTGTATTTATAATATGAATGTTTTCTGTTAAATTTTGATTAAAGAATTCTTAAATTCTCTTTAATCACTACTGAACACTACTATTTCCTCCACCTCATAACTCACACTACTCTAAAGATCCATTTAGCACAGTTAGCTTGCCTTGTGATGCTCTTGAAAAGTTGATGCAAGAATCCAGCCTTTTGACTCCATAGCCCAATGGATTAGTCCCTGTAGACCTGCTCATCCAGCCTACAAAATCAAAACAACCAATTCTCACAATTACTGTAACTAGCCTAACATCGGCATTCATAATATTAAGGAAAAATTAAATCAAAAATAGAAATAGCCTTGTCTGAGTCTAGGAAGGCTAGGTCTTGAATTCAAAAGTGGTTTGATGTTGTCCTCTATTGTTTATTCTTGCCAATATTATAAATTATAGGGCCCCAACATAATGGAGACTCAGCTGGGGAACTATTTAAAATATTGGCATTTCATTTGAATTCAGAAACCCCAGTCAAAAAGCATTGTATGCTAAAATTATTTTCCAATATTGGTATTTGGTTGTTGATCGTGGACAAACAGTCAGACACAAGAAGGTTGAAATCATCCATGTGTGACTCCACAAAGTTCAGTTTATCTAAAGACTCCACTGGTATAAGAATCCATAATTTTAGAGAACTTATAGTGACTCCATTCTATTATTGATTGATTGTCAAGATGAATTCAAGGGTACAACACATGTATGCTCCTTTAGACAGATCTAAGATCCCAAGTTTTCCAAACCCCATGCCAAACATCGATTGGTTAAAATATCTTCCGGTTTTTAAATATGAGAAAGGAGATGATGTTGTTATACATTTGTTAAGATTTCATATGCATGCCTAAATATTTAAAATCCAATTTCCAGAGGACTGTTTTATGAAAATGTTTATGGCAAGTTTAGAAGAGAAAGATAGGTCTTGGTATGAAGATCTACCGGCTGCAAGTATAAGTTATTTGAAATGTTTTCATGTTGTGTTTTGTGATAAGTATAAAGAAGATTATCCGTCCTTGTCACTAGTTCAAGATTGTTTTGATAATTTTCAAATTTTTATTGAATATCTGGAGGATTACTATGATGATGATCAGTTTATGAATGAGAAAATATTAGAAGCTTTAGAAGAAAGAACTTTTCAGAAAGTGGAAGTTTTGTTTTAAATGTCTTCTCATCACGAAGAAAGAGATGATATATGTTGTCTCTAAGTTCACAAAGTTTCATCAAAAGAAATATTCCTAACAGCACAAGGACAAGCTGATCAGCAGATGGTTAAGGAAGAAATTCAGCTTCCTGAACCTGTTCAAGTAGAGGACATCAATAAAAACCTCCAGCAGTCAAGTGATCTAGAAGAAAAATTAGCAGAGCTAGATGACCCAAACCCACAAGAGCATCTTCAACTAGTAATGTTTTATCGAGAGATTGAACACCAGTCAAGTTTTCCTAATGAAAGCCAAAAAAGTATGTGAAAAGAAGACCAATCAATTTTGTTGATGGAAGACCACTCAAATCCTCTTTCTGAGTGTGTAGACCTTGAAGAAAATCACAAAATTTCTTGGTCATTATTTACTTCTTGGGATGTTTACAAAGATGCACAACATATTGTTATATCTAATGATACTTTGTTTAAGATGATCGAGAACTTGCAGCTCTCTGACAATTTTTTGAATTATAAAGGGAGTAATGAAAAGAAAACATAACAATTGATTATCATGATTAGAGAAGAAAAACAATTGTATTCCTCATTATTGGATGGCACTCAATATCAACATAAAGGGAAGGGGGCAGTCTGGGATAAGGTATGTTTTTAAGTCACCAATCATCTGAGGGACCTCATGTTGCATGTTTACCTAGATCCTTTGAGAATTTTATTACAGTCATCAGTGAAGGAAGGAGTTGCTAGATTCATCAATAGAGCTATTAAATCTAGTGGAAAAATTAAGTTTCCATGTTTTAAATTTATTTTTCTACCTAGAGAGGTGGAATGAAAACTTCAGTTAAGTATCCAATTGCTCGACTGGTTGCATTGGAAGTTTTTTATTACTTGATATGGCAGTCATTTTATCATATTAGAGTAGGTATATGAGTGAAAATAAGCTCAGTACTTTGAGCATATTTCTAGTTTTAGTTTCAAATTTCTTTCAGTTTTCATTTCAAGTGTATTCTAGACTTCAGTTTCGATATAGTTCAGGTTTCAGCATTCAGTTTTTCAGGGTGCAACAATGATCTCCATTTGAAATTTTGCAGTGTATAGTTCAGCTACAGTTTCAATTTAGATTGCAGTACACATATCATAAATTCAGAACAAATGAATAAAGTTTCCCATTGCAAAATTTTTGTGGCAGAGCAGGTTGTTAGCTTAAATCATCTCAATGACCAAGGCACTGGTCACCAAATTCAGATATCTGCGATTCTTTGCTGCCTCGCTGGGAGGACAACATCCCCAACTGGAGCCACTATTAGACTCCTGTAATTCACAGTATCAGAAGGTGATTGATTATTTCTATTTAGATTTTTTATATTGAAAATAATATTCCATGGCTATCATTTATTTCTAGAAAAAGGAAGGGAAATCCTGACTGTTAGAACTTCAAAGTAATCCATCTACCTTTTCAGTTCAGTTAAAAGAGGAAAGTGTTGCAGATAAAGTGTAATGGTGAGAAAACTTCATTTATTCCCTCATTCATTTCATTTACCCTCTTTTACCCTTAACTTTTCCAAACTCTAATGTCCAACACTTCATTTCTTTCAAAATCCCTTTTTAAGTATTAAAATTCAATTTTTATAGTTAAAAAGCACCTCCACCCACCCACTAATATCCATATCATATTTCCCTTTAAACTTACCATATATTCCTTTTATTGTAGCTCTGCCCACACCATAACTACCTTATATATCTGTGTGTGTGTGTGTGTGTGTGTGTGTGTGATATAGTATTTATCATTTTCTACAATTAATTGTATTAAAACCTTTACCTTTCATCGCAATTCTCTTATCGCATTTTCACATTCCCTTTTGTCCTAAGTCCTACACTACCTCGACATTCATTTTTTCCTAACCCCACCATCACATCGCACGTCCCATCCACCTTTAAACATCCTGTAACTCCCCACCACCTCCGCTCACTGCTACACATCCAATGGCCCACATTACCTTTCAGCCCACCCTCAGCCTCCAAACTTTAACAATGGGGCGAGGGGGGGGGGGGGTGGTGTTACACCATATTTTGGTCATCTAACATGTTACTATTAGATGGATCTAAGTACACCATGTAAGACCAATTTTACCTTAAGTAAAATTGCTTTCACTATGAAAAATAACTTAGTAAACCACCTTTATTAAGTTGTTTATGGTCTAAACAGGAAACCCCATGCGGAAATATTAATTAAATCTACATTTGTTTGATTTTCCTCAGGGAATAATTAGTTAAACAACAGTTTAATTCATATCCTGGTCATATTTAACCCGAAACAAGAAAATTAATTAGATAAATCACTATTTATCTTATTATTTTCTAGGAATAATTATTTAAACCTTATTTAAATAATATTCCTTGTTAAATTTGACTAAATCATTCATAAATAATTAAATAAATCATTATTTATTTGATTATTACTCAACCACATCCTTAAAATAATAAATAAATCATTTATTTATTTATTATTTACAAATAAAGGGATTTGACCCAAGTCAAATTCTTTTTCCCTCCAACAAATATAATAAAATATTCCATAAACGTTGGATCTTGATATGGTTAATAATATTTTAATTATGCACCAATATCTAGACTAACTCAATATTTGTTATAAATAGAAGGGTTTTTCCATTCATTCACTAACTTTTGTTGCCTAAAGATCACTGTGGATCTATACTTTTGGTCTGACTTTGATCCACCATCATTGTCATATTTTTCTATCTTTTTGCTTGTGAGCTCCCTTTGAGTTCCATTTTTTTGGGGGTTTTCTACACCATCAAGAGAGAGGGATTTTAGATCTGAAGTGCTGAGGACTTACAAGAACCCATCCCATTGAGGATAACTGGTAACATCCTTGTATGTTTTCCTCCCAGGTGCCATTAATATAAAATTCATTAAATATATTCTTGTCTGGTCTATTGGATGCATGGAGTAAATCTCGTTTTTTTTTTACTGCTTAATGTCTTTTAATGCATAGATCTAGATTTTTGCAGCATTTATCTTGATCACCTAATTTCAGATCTAAGGATATTGGCAGCCATCTTTGCTGTTAGGGTTGTTTCTTATGCACAACTAAAGTGGTCTTTTTTCGTACAATTGAAATTAAGATTCATATTAATAGGGGGGTCAGAAATGGGCGGTACCCGATGCTACCAAAACCGCAACGTGTCACTCCCATAGATGTTTGCACCACCCCCCCACCAATACCGCCTACCACCTCAGGACCCCTCCGAAATCTAGCTTCCGGTTTTGCATGATGAATCGCCGCAAAAAACCTTTATCCCCTTGACCCTTTACCTTTTCATCTCATTTTCACTTACCATTTGCAATCCCCTTCAAACCTTGCCAATGATGTGATATTAAATGGGACACATTCCCTACCACATCTGCCTTTCCCCATCACCCATCGCCCATCATGATATCTATTGCTTACACTTATGACAAGTCCCGCCAAGTCCTGATTTGCGATATCGCAAATCACAATGCGCACTTTCTCCCTTTTCATTTCTTACAAACTTCCCGATGCGATATTAGTGGGACCCTTTCCTTGCCTTTTCACATCAGCATATCGCAAAAATCCTTGCCACATTCATTTTCCACTCCACAAACCTTCCAATGCAATATCCTCCCTGGTCCCTGATTTGCGGTCAACTCTGATCCCTTTGTTGCGATATGCGATAAGCCATCCCTCTGTTAATACATCCACAATTCCTCCACTAAACGCCGTTTTAATGCCAATCTAAATAAATCCACCAAATTTGTCCAAAAGGTTTATTCAGTCGATAGCCAGAGGTTTTTTGCCAAATTCAAAGAAAGGCACCATTTGCAAATTAAAGGGATATTTGCCAACAATATAAGAAAATGTTTTTTCTGCTAAAATAATTCTGCCATGAACGATATTGAAATATTAATACAGGAAGACAGTTCGCAACAATGAGAAGAAAAGGAAAAGGCAGAGGCAACCAGCATGACATCATATTAAACATAGCGGCACATATCAGCTGAATCAACTAACACCTCATCATATTTAATGATCTAGCAAAGGAAACACAAAAATAGAGCTAGAGGTCAGAGCCAGCCATCGTTGCCTCTTTGTGACCACCTCAGCCACCTTCAACTTACTTTTTGATTCATGAAGAGCTGCTAATGTTTTTGGATTCATGAAGAGCTGCCGATGTTTTTGGATTCACGAAGAGTTGCCGATGTTAATTCCACAGGCAGTGTTTGTCAAAGATATTTTTTCTGGGCCTTGTATGGCCACACTTGTCCAGTGTTTGCTTAATTTTAATTAATGAAAAGTTACCGAAGTATATAGCGAAACCGACATATTTTTTAGTTAAATAATACATGCATTAGTAGTATTAAGGGTTGAACGTCAGGATGTTGGACTTGGTTGGACCTTGTTGGACCCTGCATTGTAAGAACTACTGTATTGGAGCGCTGTAATTTTTTAGTTGGGAATCAATAATAAAAGACCGTTCTACAAAATACTTGGGCTGTGTTAAATGGTGATGTGTTAGTTCTTTTTTTTAAATGTTTCCATTGTTTTTCCTACTGTGCGTCTATTCATCTAATTGTAAAAAATAAATTTTAGATTAATATTGGCTGTTGGAGCACCTTAATTCCGTTTGAATTTACAATCTAAATTTTTTCTGTTGAATTTTGATTAAAGAATTCTTAATTGTTCTTTAATCACTATTGAACACTACTATTTACTCCACCTCATAATTCACACTTCTCTAAAGATCCATTTAGCACAGTTAGCTTTGATGCACCAATCCAGCCTTTTGACTCCATAGCCCAATGGATTAGTCCCTATGGACCTACTCATCCAACCTACAAAATAAATCAAAACAACCAATTCTCAAAATCATTGTAACTAGCCTAACATCAGCATTCATAATATTAAGGAAAAATTAAATCAGAAATAGAGAGAGCCCTCTCTGAGTCTAGGAAGGCTATGTCCTGGATTCTAAAGTGGTTTGATGTTGCCCTCTATCATTTATTCTTTCCAATCTTATAAATTATAGCACCCCGACACTCAGGATTTATGACAATCCAATCCCAAATAACTAGGCCCCAAACCAAAACACCTCCCTCATGCTTGACCATGTATCCCACCAAAATCGATCAAGGGATTCCTAAGACTTTGGGAATGAACCTTGAGACCAACTCTGCCCCATATTTCGAATGCATCTAGAAAATCCATAGCTCAAAACTGAGATCAAAATCGCAACACATCATGGCATCCAAAAAAGTCAAGGCAAGGCTAAAAACCAATGTCATCACCCGAAAAAACCATGCCACCAACAAAAAATAACCAAACACCAACATGCATAAGCCATGCATGTCCAAACCAACTAGGAAATCACACATGCAATATGTTACCTACATGTATTCCTATCGAAGCTGCTAGATATTGATTTTCCTTGCTTGGTCTTTCCTTTCCTTTCCATTCTTATCCTTCCTTTGCTTGTTTCATCCTCCTTGGAATAATGTTGAATTTCTCCAAGAAAACTATAAGTATCCAAGAGTGTGTGATAGAGAGAATAATGAGAGAGCTCCAAAAACTGAACTAACCAAAGCTACCAATTGATCCTCATAAACCCTTTTAGTAATGAAGCCTTTATTTTCTTCATGAAGGACAATAAAATATTTATCTAATGATTATATGTATGGTTACCATTGGAGAAAAATTTCCACCACATACACGTTCATGCACTTCCTTTAATATTTGAACATATTTTGAATTATTTATAAATATTAACATCATACCCTCAAAATTTATTTGGAATAATATTATAGAAATCAATACATAATGATTAGATTTCATCTTTAAAGATCTCCTTTCCTTGGCCAAATTGGGAAAATTTGAATTTCCACATCAACAGATAGCTAGGATGTAGTTAACTGAGATGGATGGCTCTTGTCACTCAGTTAGCTCAGTAAATTTGAGTTGGAGGAGTTAGAGTTCAGTTAAGCATGTGGGATTGCTAATTTCTAGCAATCAAGGTTAGTTATTTCAAGTTGTTTTCAATTAAATTAGTTCTATTTTTTGGAAGAACTAATGGAAGTTTAGTTGTGCAGTGGGGCTTCATTCAAACTCAGTAATCATCCAGTTAACTGATCAATCAACGCAAAACAAATAGTGCATGTAGGGAATTCGATTTCCCCAGCCGTGGTGGATATTCCAGGAAAGTGTAACATCAATTGTAGACTAGTCTTTAGTGTACAAGTGTTGCATGCAGTCATATGATCACCCTTGGGAATTTCATAATCATTTTGGAGGAATTTCCTAAATAATGTAGCCTAATTTCTTAGGAATTATGCAAGGAAATAGGGGCTCAAGTAGAGGAAAAAAATTTAATAAGTATGAGTCAGAGCTTCTCAGTCATAAGAGAGATAGGTTATTCACTACAGATTGTTCTCAGTTGAGCAAATAAATTGTAATACATATTTATTCATCATATTGATGCAAGCATACAAAGCGATTTTTAGTAGATTACTTTCCCTTGGAAAAATATTGTGTGCTTTTGTGTTATTTCTCATTGCATGTTTGTGATTGATGTTCTAAATTGTGAATTGAATGTCAGAGAGCAATAAAGTAAGTTTGTGTTTTGTGATTTTGATTAAAATTTCATAAGCAGTTGCAACTCTACATCATAATTTCTACATGGTATCGAATCCTAATTCACATTATAGCAGGAATTTCAAAGTTTTTTCTCAGGACTATTGATTTTGCAGTTCAGTGTAATAGGATATCTACATAGTTTGGAAGATGACCTTCAATGGGATGATGCTAGAGTATGCCTTGGAAGGCATATTTAATTTCATCGCATGGAACGATCACATGGAGGTCGTATTGGATGCAATGGATTGCTATAATACATGAGGACAAATGTTGCAAAACCACAAGCATGTGGTGCCCAAAACCTTGCTCAGTGGAAGAAATATGTAGCCAAGGTGAGGAAAATAATCTTGGGGGGAGTGCGGGATCACATTGTCTCAAATGTAACACCCTCATCCCACATCTACCAAAGTAACTGAAGAATTGGGGTAAACATGTGTTGGCTTAGAGGGGTTCGACCCAAGTTCAAAGTTAGCTGCACAACCAACAAAAACCTCTATTACTAGCCCTTTCAGAAACGATATGCAACACAAACTATAGTATCACCCTAGGAAATATTGGGGGATGCTAGAACTAGGTTTCTGCATCCAGAGGGACAATAGGATGTATATTTATTGCTAAAATTCTTCCTTATGCTTTTCCAAGCCACTCGGATGCAATTATCTATTTTCACAGTTGATGCCCTAATTTCTACTTAACACTATCAAGCACTGCGCCTTTATGAGTCTTATGTAATATTCAACACAATATAAAGCATATAAACAATATAGCATACTTTTCAATGCATAAAACAACTTAAAATACCGAAAATAAAAAAATTGCACAAATAACACATAAATATGCTTCAAACTTCCTTTTTCTTTATTAATGATTTGTCTTTCTTAGTACAGTCCTTCTTCAAACCGCGCACACAGTTGTGGGTGATTTACACACACAACTGCAAACCCTTCAAGGTCTCTGCGCACACAGCTGCAGAGCCTCCCCTTTGGCCCAAAACATAGAAAAATATCAATAATTATAGACTCAATTCATTACATGATATTATGACTTGACTCAATATGACACCTCCTTATATAGCCTTTACCTACATACAATAACATGGTCCACATACCATGGGAAGACATAAATTAACAAAATAAACCCTTTTCCTTTACAAAAGGAGAGGCTTTGACCTACCCCAAATCCCCTAAGATTTCACGCGATTGATTTATCTTCATTGGTTTGCGTGCTACGCTTCCTCAAAATGCGAAGCCTTTTATCTAAAAATTGGACCAAGTTGGGCCATGCCCAACAGTCCCCTGACACTCACATGTGACTCGTCTAGATTCAATCAGATGGTGTGCCATGAATATTTTCTGCGATGTTGGTGTAGGCTACAGTTAGTGGCTAAATCATTTATGTAAACTATTTATGCTCCTCGTGCACCTCTTCAAGCAACTTCTCTATAGTTGGCTTGACTATCTTTTGAAGCACATATTTCTGCTTCTACCTCATCTCCTTAAGCTTTATATCAAATGTCTTAGACAAAAAAATGGCCTCATCCTGCCATGGCTAAGTATGTGCTATTATTATATGCTATTTTCTGCGTAGATCCTCGATCTTGCATTGCAATATTTTCCCTTATTGAATGTGAGTGATCCAATATGGAGGTGATAAATTCCTCACTGTTGTCTTGATCTCCTCGAACTTTTTCTTCTTTTCATGTATCTGAGCTTCGATTCTCTGAATATTTGGATCCTCCTGTAGTGCGGTCCTTGACTGTGGTGGAGATACCTTCTAATGTTGTCTTCATATATGCTTCCCATTGTTCATGCACCTCCAACGGTGTGGCTAGCTTTAGCCTCATATGTAGCTAAGTAATCTACATTTGGTACTCAAATTTGACCTCGTCCATGTCATTCTTGGACTCCTTGATTTCGAGGGTGAGCTTCGCATCTTCTGGGGCTTCCTCAGCTCAGACCTTGAGGTTTGGAAGCTCGTTTCAAGTCTTGGTGATGGTTTCCTCCCATTGTCGTTTGTTCTAAGTCACGTCATCGTGGTCCTTGAGTGCCCTATCCAATACTTTTAGGATTTTTTTTTTTGTCCTGTCGTATTTCTTCAGTGATCTTCAAGGAGCATTTTTCTCGCACCTTCAACTCATCTGTGACCCCCTGGTGGAAGTCGTGCAGTGTCTGGATGGGCATCGCAACAATATTCAAATTGATGTTATCCCAAATCCTTGCGCGTTCATGATCCTCTGTAGCTTCAAAATGTAGCACTCCTCTAGGTACCTGCAAAACTCGAACCTCACAGTTTATCTCTATTCGGTGTACTGGCTACACCGGCTAGCTTGCTTGTACTTCTTCAATGGTAGGTTGCTCTTGTGGTATTTCTTTCTGCGCTAGTACTTTCAGCTCTTCTATTCCTTGTTGAAATTTTTTCAACTCAACCTTGTATTGATTAATCCTTAATGTTTCCCCATAGATATTAAGTGATGTGCAACACTTTATCATCGATATCATTGATATCCCCGTCAGTTAAGACCATCAGCTCCATTCCCTTTTATGTGTCTAACTTATGCTTTTTTAGTGCATCGGATTGGGTAGGTATCCTTTTCTTCACAATAAATGGGAATTGATGGGCTCTGTATCAGTGAAGGGGTCCTAACTACCTGTTCTCACTTG
Organism: Pinus albicaulis; assembly: GCA_034641835.2. Lineage (NCBI taxonomy): Eukaryota > Viridiplantae > Streptophyta > Pinopsida > Pinales > Pinaceae > Pinus > Pinus albicaulis. The sequence goes on from CM076574.1 coordinate 1,309,971,959, forward strand.
CTTCCTTCTATTTATTCACCATCCTTTTCAGTTTCCTTATTTCTGTCTTTTCCAGTCTGCTTCCCTGTTTTCTTTACTATCGCAGTATATTTCTTTGTTGTGGTATCTTTACCACTGGTTCCTGCCTATTTTATCTCTGCTTCTCCAGTAGGTGGCGACAACCAATCGATCGTCTAGTGGCTTGCAACCTATGCAATATTAATATCAGTGACCAAATATGGTAAAGGATACCATATTTCTTTGGGATCCTTCCACACCCTGATATATACTCGATGAAATTCGTCCTTAAAATATGCCACTTTACGATAATCTTCAGATAAAATTGGTGAGAGCCTAGGATGTTGACTCACCATCGTGCATAGATCCATATTTATCAGTACCCAAAACATTTTTTTGTCCACAACACATGTTTATTCCATGGTAAACCATAGTGAGGCATACCTCGCAGCCTCACATATATCCAGATCCACAATGGGGAACTGTGACTCCTCAGGTTCCCTCCATGCCATTAACGCTATAAGTAATAATATCCATGCGTAGTGGAATTGTTTCCCTTCCTCTTGTGTCTCGTGACAATCATCTATAAACTCTTTACATAGGTATCCCACCCAGTTATACTAGATCCCTTTGATGCACTGTGTAGCCAAAGAAACTACAGGTGCTTTCACTTCATTTGTTCGAGCCCCTTGACTTCTTTACGATGTCGTATTGTTTCTTCATTTCTTCGGTGTCTACCTTGTATTTTCTCTTTCCTACAAACTCCTCCACTGGGTTCTTTCCTTGATAGGGAAGAGCGGTAACTATTTTAATCAACATATCATCAATGTGTATCCTCTCTCCCAACTAGAGGCACCCTTTTATGCACCAGTGCCAATAGATGTCGTACACAAATCGCGTTGATATTGCTGAGCCCAAAATGCTGCAAATATAACATATTGAGTATCCCTGCCTACTGTATCCTTGCAACCCACCTGTGTGGCTCCAATATTGTGACAACGGTCTCTGGGTAATGCACCACGCACAGGTATCGACTAGACTCAAATTGGGGATACTTTCTCCTATCGTTGAAGTCCCAGTTCTCCATTATTATGTGAGGTACCTTCACCAAAGGATCTCCTTCAAATGATAGATCATTAGGTAGCATCAGTGTAAATACATCAAATTTAGCGATATTGGGGTTCTTCACTGATTTCGCACCCAACTTCCTAGGTGGTACATATGGTGGAAACCTAGAAATAGGTTCAACTTCATCTACTTCAATATACTTGGGAATATCTACAGCAATATCCTCCTCATATCTATCCTGAACCTACATAGGTTTCTTCTGCTTATCGATCCACTGCTTAGACCTTTTCTCCTTAGTGATCTTCTTTCTGGGGGACTGTCTCACACCAGGCACCGCAACTAGCCTTTTTGTCAGTTGTTTCTTCTATTGCACCTCTTCTGTAGTATATTTCTTCCTTGGTGACCTTGGCCCTATCATGCTTGGTGGTGGTGTAGCAGTCATGATTTTGGATAATCCTCTCCTAATAAAATCCCTAACAATATCCTCAAAACTCTTCTCTGACATACAACTCAACACTCTGCTCACACTTAGGCGGAATTTCACAATTCTAATTTTCAATGGAAAAGTGTCAAAATGTAGAGTGGGACATGATATTTATAACAAATTTGAATTTCAGACCCCATGATTTTCTTCATATTCATCTCATTAATGTATATTTGGTGACAGATTTTCCCAGGTATGCTCAATAAATGTGTTTCCCCAACTCCTTTTAATGGAAAATTTCCTGTCAAATCAACTTTATCTCTTCCAATGGTCATAATTCTAGTGAATTTCGACATAAATTCCTTCGTGTCGCAATCATTCCTTCCTAATCAAAGTTTGACCTTGGTTCAAAGTTAGTTTCACGACCAACAAAACCCTCTATTACCAGCCCTTTTAACAACGATTTGCAGCTGTGCAGACCACAGGCTCACTGGAGGCAATATTGGGGGATGCAAGAACCAGGTTTCGGCATCTAGAGGGACAATAGGACGTGGATTTAATGCTAAACTTATTCCTTATGCTTTTTCAAGCTGTAAAGATGTAATTATATATTTTCACAGTTGATTCCCTAATCGCTACTTAATACTATCGTGCATTGCTCCTTTATCAATCTTATGCAATATTCAACATAATATAAAGCATACAAAAAATATAACATAATTCACAATGCATGAAACAACTTCAAATACAGACAATAAACAAATTTCATAGATGACACACAAATATGCTTCAAAATTCCTTTTTCTTTATTAATGACGTGTCTTTCTTAGTACAATCCTTCTTCATCATGTGCACACAACTGTAGGTGGTCCGCACACACAGTTGTGAACCCTTCAAGGCCTCCACATACACAGCTGTAGAGCCTTCCCTTCAACCAAAAACATAGAAATATAGTGATAATTAAATAATCAATTCATTACATGATATTATGACTTGACTCAATATGACACTTCCTTATATAGCCTTTACCCACATACAATACCATGGGCAAAAATAAATTAACAAAATAAATATGATCCCTTTACAAAAGGAGAGGCTTTGACCCACCCCAAAGGACCTATTTGCAAGATTGATTTATCTTTGTTGGTTTGTGCACTCTTCTTCCTCAAAATTCAGAGCCTTTAATCTTAATATTGGACCAATTTGGGCCATGCTCAAAAACATGTGACAAAGAGTTACTATGATTAGATTCAACCTCCTAGGTGACCTTAAGGAAGTGGAATCAATGGAAACACATCACACATACATTCCACATCAACCATAGGACTCCTCATCAACACTCAGACATTCCACATCAACAACAGGACTCCTAGAAGCCAACCCAATTGTTGAGTCTCAAAAGTGTTCTCCATATTCATACATATTTCCATTATGTCATAATCATTTAGCTCTTATTTCATAGCCATTTGACCTAAAACCCTACATCAAGTAACCATTTTCATAAATATATGGGTTAGGATCCTTGTTTTCCAAAGTTATTTATTTTATGTATTTTAAGTGAATTTATGATTAGAAACTAGAAAATTAACATAGTTTCATATATCTATATATGTGTTATGAGTTTTGTGACATGTATAGGTCAAAAGGAGACTTCTAGAAGACCCTTATGTGGCACTCTAAGGCCAAATTCGAATTTGGTTGGAGAATATTATGGGATCAAGAGGATATGTGTCTCACTTCCTTGTTGTATTGAAACTGTAAGAGGATATGTGTCTCACTTCCTTGTTGTATTGAAACTCTAAGAGGATATGTGTCTCATTCCTCAAGTTGTGTTGAAACTCTAGAAAGACATGTGTCTTATCATTTCCTATTTTGATTATAACTCTAGAGATGGAGGGAGAGATTCATGGACTCCCATTAATGAGATGACTCCTCATATTTTGTATAAATAGGAAAAGCTTTCTCCTATCATAGGTAATGAGAAAGTAATGAGGAAGTAGATTTGTAACAAAGTTCAAGATGGAATGGGATGTAGATTTGTGAGTTATTTTTAATAGAGAAATTCAGCTCTTTGATGCTGTTTTGATTACAAATTTAAGGAGCTGAAGGACTTCACCAAATTGGTAGCAAAGGGCCCCTGCTATCCAAGGAGGCTTTTACATGTTTCCTAGATAAGTTTCTTTCAATTCTGTTTTGTCATATTTCCTTACTTAGATTGCTTTCTGAAATCATAGCTTTTAGCATAATTTTTCATGGCAGCCTGGGCATTTGCACATAGTTTTATAATGACTAATGACATGGAATCAATATGGTTCTGCTGCTAATTTATTTTTCTTAGTTTTTTTTTAATTCCAGTACTGCTTTGTTTATTTCAGTCTTGCACATTTGTTTCAGTGGTTAGATTTAGATATATTAAATTGCTCATGTCATTTTCAGTTACCTCCGAAAGCCACAGCTGGACTGATGGTGAGGGATTGAAGTATGAGTGTGTAGTTTGATATTAGTTTACTCTCTGCAAGTCAGATATATTAAATTGCTCATGTCATTTTCAGTTACCTCCGAAAGCCACAGCTGGACTGATGGTGAGGGATTGAAGTATGAGTGTGTAGTTTGATATTAGTTTCTTTTTCTGCAAATTAGATATCAGATTGCTCAAGTTGTTTATGGTTACCTCCGAAAGCCATAGCTGGACTAATGGTGAGGGGTCGGAATATGAGTTGATGTAATTTGATTTTAGTTTTACTTTACTTGCAATCTTTTCTTTGAGTACAGTTTCTTTTGTGTTTAGATAGCAGCAAGGATAATGGTTTTCATGATCAATAGTTCATTGTTTGTTTAATTAGAATAGTGACACATTTTCATTTCCTTTTAATTTTTTCATTGTATGTTTCAAAATCCTTTTGAAGTTTGAAGTTTGGTAAATCATTATAAAGGACATCATTGCCTTGAATATTCATAATCATACTTGTCTTTTAGAATTTCCATCTCACATTAGGAAACCAACCAAGATCAATAAAAATCCAAAAACAGCAAAAAGTAAGAGATAGGTTATCTTGCACATATAGTGCGCCACACTTCGTCAGCTTACGAATCCCTGGTTGATAATTTATGTTATCAATTTAGGACACACTAAATTGACCAAACACCAACCACTCAGACATCCAAGCCCTAGGTCCCATTGAGGTTTTATGCCTTCAAACCCCTGGACACTCTCACAGTATAAGCATGGGTATGTATTTGATGATCTGGACACTCCCATAACATATGCAAGCATGCGTCCAGGGACGTTTTCCCACATACCCATGCTAACATCCCAAGGGTTTGAGCCACTTTTTCATGCCCAAAGCCCAGGTCACTGCCTAGAATTCAGTGACAAGCTCAGACATGAAATATAACAATGAAAAAATGGTGCAAAAGAAAATACTTGAATGACTACTTAACTCGACCCCTACTAGCCATGACAAACATTTCGTCAAACATGTCACAAATATGTAATCTATAGGTTTAAATAACATATCTGAACATAGGGGTCTCATACTTATTTGATAATCGTTAATAAGCATTGATCCCTTTCATCATTAGTTGCAATATCGTCTATTAGGTCATGGATACATTGTTTATTCGTTTAAAAATAAAAACATGAGGAGATTCATACATAATCCCTATAAGAATACGTGCTCATAAATGACATAATAACAACAGAAGTATTAGGGATACATCAACCATAGGATCCACATATAAACCAATACATTTACACATCAAATTCCAAGGAAATGAACTTCTCATTATTGAATGCAAAAACCAACCAGGGATGGGACTACCACATTCCACCTGACCATAGTTTGGTTGAGCCAAATCTCTCTTTAGCCAATCATCCCTATGTCATATTCCAAGTATGAATGTGGGACTCATAACCAACCAAACGAGCCAAACAAGCATGGATGCTACCAAAGTCCTCCACCTACAATATGAGGAATTTTACTGCCTCCTAGTCTATTATGCTTTACAGTAATCCACAGTATGATCCAGGGATCACTAGGCCCTACACCGAGACCCACTCTCCAAGCCTTACTATACATACCATCCTAGGACTACTAGGCCCAATGGAGAAAAATCCAAATCTTGTCTTTATCGTGTATCCTGCCATTCACCGACAATGATTCCTAGGCTCACCGAGGCACACAATCCTAGCTTTACTGCAACCCACAGTCTAGTTGAGGGGTCAATAGGCTAATGGATTTAGCATAATCCACAGTCCAATTTAGGGATCATTAGGCCATGAGTTTTTCCTTTCAGAAATCTACCTCACTTTGCTTCGAATCCATCCAGAAATCCAGCTCAACCAAAGTATGAAAACCCATCACATCAAATCTATCCAGAAATGGCAAGGCTAGGCTATAAACACTGTCACACCGGGAAAAACCCATGCCATGAAAGAAACTAACCACATGCAATACCATGCATGCCAAATATAGCAAGGGAATCACACATGCAAATAAATACCTGAAAATAATCATGTTATAGTTGCTTGATCCTGCTCCTCCTTTCTTGCTCCTTCCTTCCTCTTTCCTTCTTTGCCTTCCTTGTTCTAATGCCAAAATTCTCCGAGAAATATCTAAGTGTCCAAGAGAGAGAGAGAGAGAGAGAGAGAATAATGAGAGATCTCAAAAACTTAACTAATAAAATGGCACCCACTGATCCTCAGAAGCATTTTTATGAATCAGGCCTCTATTTTCTTCATTTTCAATATTTTCCTCCTCACATGCAACTTGTGACTTTTCACCTCACTTCTCTCCTAATTTCCATTATTTTCAAAAAAAAATGTGCCAAAAATATCATTTTGTCTTTCCCAAGCCTTTGCCTTTTCCTTTGCCAATTTTTAAGCCATAATAAACCAAATGAAGACCCAATAGGATGTTTTTCCAGACATTTAGCTTGGAATAAGTGTTCCATCAACCACGGTTATTATTTTTCCTTTATTAACTTTTATTAAATGGAATTTTCACCAGGGCTATTAGAGAACCCTCCCCCTTTGGGGACACCATCCTCGGTGTTCAATCACACATATACCTCAACAAAATCACTAGAAAGAAAAAATACTACTCATGAAGTTTTATAACATAGCTTGGTGCAATATTCATAATGATCACCTGATTGAAAAGAAAATGAACATGACAACATAACAATGAGAAAAATATAATGACATGACACCCATACCCAATTCTGAAAAAACTAGGAAGAAGTATTGCACTAACCTCTACTTGTTTCTCTTATGCCTGTATGATCTTTTCATTGTCTACCTTACAACTCCTTATTTCTTCCTTAAAGCTTCTCAATGTGTCTTCCAAATTAGAAGAGTGCCCACCACACTTCTCATCTAATTTATAGGGAGAGTATTTGTAGTATACTGCCTTGCTATTCATTTTGATCTCTTTCCTACAAGGCATAATATGTCAACTAAAACAAATTATAATAAACCAACATACCTTAGTATAATTCGGGGAGGATACTTCATCTGCAAAATCATCCAAATTAGCGTAATACATGTACACACATAATCATAACAACATATAGAAATATAACAAGTGTACCCACACATAACATCATTCTAGCTAGAGTCTAATCATCACAGTTACACATAGTATGACATCACGCATGACAACATCAACCATACCAATGTACATGGAAAAAACACAATCATAAACATAGACAATACACAAGCGTAAACACGGAAAATGGATACGCATAAACACAATGTGTAACCTAGCATAAACAGACAATATATATGACAACATGTAACAACATGTAACCAAACATACAAGGATGATACATGTAGCAACATATAACAAAATGCAACCAAGAATACAATCATAATGATACACTTCCCAATAACAACATCCTATTCCACATGGTGAGATCACTACAACCATGACTGACACCATGCATATGCAACCAACATATGGACCACAAGGATGGTTAACACACATTCAACCAACATGAATGCATGAACAACACACACCGCGCATCTAGTCCAAGGGGTGAACCATGCTCTGATACTACTCTGTAACACCCTCATCCCATATCTACCCAAGTAATCGGCCAACCGGGGTAAAAATGTGATGAGAGTAACTATGATCAGATTCAATCTTATTCCACTTTCAACTTTTGTCTGATATTTGTCACTTCCTATTTAATTTATTTTAACATGTCTTATCCTAGATTAATCCAATCCATTGGATTATCTCAGTTGATGGGAACATTGAATTTTTTTCCAATATAGCTTCAAAATGACTCATCTTTAGTGATTCTTAATAGTCATTGATATATCCAAACTCTATTAGGCATGAGTAGTCTTACCATTGTCAATTTTTACATAGATCTATGTTGAATCAATTAATTTTGCTGAATTTGATTATTCAATTAGAAATATTTCAAAAATAGTTAATATTCCCAATCATCAATAGTAATTGAAGACAAAGAAGTAAAGGAAATGACAATAGGAGATAATCAACACATCAATAAGAGACACTGATTTGGTCATTGACCATGGAAAAACTCCACAAGGAGGAAAACCTTTTGAAATTATTCTTCTATCAGATTTTCATAAAATGTTTAGCAGAGAGTACAAGGAGCCAAAATTATCTAGAAAAATAACAAAACAATATCTAGAAAATATGATCGCAGAAATAATACTAACCAGAGTTAACATTCCCATCCTACGTTCAACTGTGGCCACCTATAAAAATGAAACCCTAGGTCCCACCCAGAGAGAGAGAGAGAGAGAGAGAGAGAGAGATCATGCATGCAATTAAGACATTTTAGGTACACAGATAGGCATGTATGCTTATGGCTACAACCAAAAATTTCTCATGACAACCCTGCAGCTACAGACAAAAGCCCTAATCCACATGTGTATGCTTCATACCCTACGATTTCAAACCTTTCCTAACAAAATTATGCAAACCCACTTCGGACCTATGCAAACCAATCCAAAGAAGAGAGAATAATAAGATGCTTGATGATGATGTCCAAATGAGGGTCACTTGACTTGTATTTATAAGCTTCGAAGGGTGTCTAATTTCCTTTTAGGCTTGACCTGTCCTTTTGTGAACACGTGGGATTCACTTCAAAAATGTACTTTCCCTTATCCAAATCAAGTGCATCAAAATTCAAAATTGGTCCTCTCAGAGAGAGGAATATAGTCACATGATTGGAATTTGTCATTGAGCTGCCAAATTAACATTCCCTCTTAGCTAGGGAGAAACTCCAATTTCATCCTATAATCATCATAAGTATCCTATCATCATATCATGTCCCATATCTTCTCAAATCTATGTGTTGAATCATTCTCGAATATGAAGAAGAAGAATCATAGGGGAGCTTTAGCTACCACCCTCATTGGATAATGAGGAAGGTTCTATGGTACACTCTCACCCCAATTCATCTCATCCAGTAATAGGAAAGATACAACTTACCAAGAAAGGATCACATCCATCCCATGATGCAATCAATGGACAAGATACCACTTTCTATATAATAGGTAAGGATCACATCCATTCTATTGTATGTCAATATTCCTAGCAATGAACCTCAAGATTCATGTGGTAGAACACTTGCATCGTAATTGAGCTTGGGTGAGATACCCAAATTACCAAAGTTAAGGATCACACACCCCCAAGCCTCCTCAACACATTGGTTAGACGAGAAGGGGGAATCCCAACAATTCAAGCTTGTGGGTATGATTCCAAATGGGGTATACTTTACCCGAACAGGATAGGGGGAGATACCCAACTTGTAAAAATAGACAAGGATTACACAAAACCTATGGGTAACAATATGAGAGATACCTGACCTACTACAAGATTACAGATCACACACCCTGTTTTCAAGAGTTCCCTCAACCCCAAGATCCCTCAATGCTCCACTCCCTCCTTTGGGAGCTCAATCAAGGGGTAAGAGCTATGATCAGTGTTCTCGATCATTGCCACCCCTTGTTATGAGGGGTCACAATAATCAGTCCAAGCTTCTATATAAATACTAATAACTTCCCTTTCAACAAATATTTCATAAGAATATATGTAATTTTCTCATCTGTTGATATGTGATGGAGTCTAGTGGATCCTCTATACCATGTCTCAAATGTAATGATATCATATCTATATGTGCTTGGACTTTTCATGAAACACGAGATTATCTTCCAGTTGAATCCCACTCTTGTTGTCACAATATCTCAATGTAGTATCTAGGACCTGCTCAAACAACTCTCCAAAGAGAATTCTCAACCAAAATGTTTCACAATTAGAATTTATATCAGTAATATACTCTTCTATGAATATATTCAATGATACTGACTTCTATTTGCATTAGATCCAAGGCTCAAAAAACATCCATAGGTACTCTTCCTATCAAAAAAAATTCTTTCCCAATCAGCATAGGTATATCCATGAAGTTGAACATCTCTAGTAGAATATCTCAAGCCAAGGGTGATCATCCCATGCAAGTATCTCAAAATATGTTTAGTAGAAACCTAATGTGCATGGAGAGGCTTGGTCATGAATTTACTCGACATGCTCATTACAAAGAACGTATATAGATAGGTGTTCACTAAGAACATCAAAGCCTCGATCATATGTCTATACTCGGATAGATTCGCCAAATCGGGTATTGTAGCTTCTCGACATAAGTTCTTGAAATTAATTTCCATCATTTTGTCTAAGGACTTGCACTTTTTCATTCCAAATATTTCCAAAAAATTCACAATATATTTTCCCTATGAAATTAAAATTTCATCTGGCCTTTTCCACACCTCAAGTCCTAGAAAGTAGTGCATGATTCCAAGGTCCTTCATCTCGAACTTAGAGGCTAGTTCTCTATCACACTCAACCATCAGTAGATAACTACCTGTCAAGAATAGATCATCAACATATAAATCCAAAATGAATGGCATACCTTGGACTACCTTGAAGTAGAGGTTGGGATCGCATTAATTCTTGTGCATCCAAACTTCACCAAGTAACTATCTATGTGACTGTACCATGCTTTGGGGGCTTGATTCAAACCATACTATTCCTTATTCAACCTGCAAACATGTATCTTTCGATCCTCTATTTAAAATTCTTGTGGTTGATCGACATACAATTATTCTTGTAACAGACCATGAAGGAATCTTGTCTTCACATCCATTTGATGAAGGGTCCATACTTGACTTGCACCAATGGAAACTATCGAATAAATGGTGGTGTATCGAGCCAAAAGAGAAAATATATCATCATAATATTCTCCCTCTTTTTGAGATAATACTCGAGCGATGAAACTTACCTTATATTTCTCAATTCTTCCATTAACTTCATACTTGATCTTGAATAGCCATTTTGAAGTCGCCGCAGATTTCCCCTTTGCTCTTGAAACAACATGCCATTTGTCATTATTCATATTTATTTCCATTCTTCGGCCATAAAATCCTTGGAAAATTGTTCTTTTACAACTTATTCAGATTTCTGAGGATTATCTTGAATCATATTTCTCATAAATATAACATATTCCTCTCACCTTCATGGCTTCTTACTCTCTCGAAATGTTCCTCGGGCATCAACATGTCTCTTGGCATCTTGTAATGTGTCACAAAGCCAAAGTGGCCTTTTCTTGGAAGGAGGATCACATGGTGGAGGATCCAAGGGGTCCATGGGCTCCATGGGATCATCAGCAATGTCTCTCTCAGATTAAAGAATGGAAGGACCTTCTAAAATATCCATATCATCACTATTCTTCTCAAGAGGAGGATGGAAAGGAAGGTACCTTGTTTTCCCAATGTTACATCTCTTCTAATTTCAAACTTCCTTTCACTAGGAATATATATATTCTAAATGCTTTATAATATTCAAAATATCCAAAACACATACCTTTTCTTCCTGTGGCTTCTAACTTGTTTCTTTTTTCCTTCATCACATGGAAATATATGGGGCAAAAAAATATAAAAAGGTGACCAATATCGAGCTTGACACCTGTGAATATTGTCTAATGCTTGATGGGGAACCCTGTTTTGAACCTATAAAACCACATTAGTAGCTTCTCCCAAAAGAAACTTTAACAAATTTTGATGATGGAGAATGACACGGGTAGCTTCCAAAATAGACCTATTATTTCTCTTGGCTACTCCATTTTGTTCAGGATTATAGGGCTCAATGGTCTTATTCTTGATGCCTTCCTTTTTACCAAAATATATGAACTCATTTGAGATATATTTTCTGCCGTGGTCAGACCTTGAGATATTAATTTCATTCCCCATTTGATTTCTGCCCAAAGCTCTGAACTCCTTCAAAATTTTGAAGGCTTTATCCTTGTGCTTCAAGTAATATATACATGTTTTCCTTTAGAAATAATTTATGAAGGTTATATAATAGAGATGTCCACTAAGATAATTTATGGGAACCGACCCAGATATGTCAGAACGAATGATATGGAGGATGTATTTCATATTATTCTCACCGGAGGGGAATGATCCCCTTGTCTTCTTTCTACTGACACATCTAGGAAATAATCCATCGTGGTGGGCTTGAACATCATGAATTATAGAGACCAATTTATTCAATTTTGGAAGAGCATCACATTGTATATGGGCCAATATTCAGTGCCGGAGCTCACTTTGATGATTAGTATCATGGACCATCGTTAAAGAGGTCTTCTAGTGACTTTATAAAGTTCTTTAAATATAGATCCTAATGTGAAAGCATATCTCATAGAGGATCCAACATGCCAAGTAAGTAATTTTCCCTTGATGAAAGTGGCTCTCATCCCTTTATCTTCCAAAGCATATATAGATACCAAATTATTTTTAAACCCTAGCAAATACATCACATCATGAAGAGAAACATATTCCCCAGATTCCTAATGGAATTTAATAGAACCAAAACCCTTGACCGGATGAGTGGAGTTGTCTCCAAAAATAATCTTCAAACTTGACTCCCTCTCCACCAAATTTGAGAGAACTTCCTTATACTTATAGAAATGATGAGTGTTATGTGGAATTTTCACAATTGCAGACAAAGGTGAATACCCTAGACCTAGTGGTATGTTGTAGAACAATAGAGGAAAAAAATTATAGAGTTTTCCTTAAAGAAGTTGAAGAATGGTAAAGAAGCCTAGCTGAAATACATCACAATATTTTCTTTCCTCCTTGCTTGTAAGCTCAAATCATAGCTCCAAATGTTATAATTAGAACCTGCACATGTGACTAAAACAGGAAAAGTATCCACAACATCTATGTAGCATAATCCAATTGCTCTATTCAATGAATCAACAAGGCATTGAAATACATGAATGTAAATATAACACAAAAAATATAAGAAAACAAGATACTCTTTATATTAATATAAATAGGAGAGAGTTTACAACCATAAATAGTATTTGACTTTGTAGATGTGTCCCCAAGTTTACTTGTCCTTGCTTGTCACAAAGCACACCTCAACATCAACCCTAATGCATGAATATCATTACTCCTTTAGGTTCAAGGAAGCAACATAAGGGAACTATCAATCTATAAAATACAACCTTGATGCTATGGATGGAAGTAAATTTATAGGAGAAGGATGGTAGTTTATGATTTACCATTATGGGCTTGAGATCCACATATGATGGGAGGATGAGCTCAAGGGATAAGAGGTGAAGTCTCCAAGATAGGATAATATAAGATTCGAGCTCTTATACATGGTAAATATTTTTAAAAACCCTTGAAAGCTTCTGGAAGAGGAAGCTTCAAAATTATTTTTAATTTTCTCGAATTTCTAAAATCAATGCACCTACAAAAGGGAGCAACTAGTTCTGACCAGTGCTGGTGTAGAAGGGAAAAATTATCATTGAATGTAGGTGTCTAAAGCAGCAGGGTGCGTTGGGGCTAAAAATAACGATTTTGAGCAGTTAATCCTAGATACTTAGACTTTTGGAGAGGTCATTCTTAAGGCTTTGTGAGTGATGATGACAACATGTTTACGGATATTGATTGATCCAATTTGCATAATTATTGACAAAATGTGAGAAAATGGCCTATAAAAATAAGGGTCCCCACTATTAACCAACTAATTGTCCCAAGTATCTGGAGGAGAGGGACTAGAAAGTGCAGAAATAAGAATATATCCAGATTGAATTGCAACATTAATTTCATACCCAAATTTATTTACTTATTTTGAAGACGATGGTATTAATCGCAATCATTCAAAGCATATTTTATTATTATTTCATCTCTTTCATTATGATAATTCCTTATATCATCTCCTCTTCTTCGATTATTAAACATGTTATCATTGCTTCTATTGTTTTATCGTGGAGCATTGTTCTTCTCAGGGAAATCTCAAGCATAGTGACCTTTCTTGTTATAATTGTAGCATTCAATGCGTGATGGTTCCTTGTCTCTTTCATTCATTCTAATAAAATTTCAATGAGAAGGCTTCCTTGAACCCGATGAACTTCCTTTTCCTTTATTTTTATTATTATGAGTGATGAAAACAACAAGCTCTCCTTATTCATGCTTTTGTATCTTGCCTCTTTTGATTCTTCTTGAGTGAGTTTTCAACGAGCTCTTCAAATGATGGGAAAAAATTCTAATTTATTATTGTGGTAATGAAGGTTTCCCAAATAGGAGGGAGACCTCTAAGGGTTAGCATCACCAAATCCATGTCAGGCATAGTTTCCCCAACTCTCTGCAATGGATCTCGAAGAATATATATCCTCATAATGAAGGATTGCACAGACTCTCCTTTATTCATCTTATCTTTAATTTGATATTTAAAGGAGATGATATCATTCAAATTGTTGACTTCATACATGCTAGCCAAATTATCATACATGTCCTTCTACTTATTCAAATTTCCAACATAAGTAAGTAAATGATTTTCTAAACCATCAACTATAATTTTATTTTATTTTAACTCATATTTATTATACTTGTTCTTGGCAGCAACAAAATCATTCTCCAGACGCTCAAGTAATTTTCCTTGAATGCATTCCAAAGCATAATTGTCCTTTGATATGAGTTTGAACCTGATCTTCCAAGCAGCAAAAATTAAGGGGTGTCCCAACTTCTCATTTTCCTTGATGTGAGAGGTAGATATATCGACTTGATTAAATAGTCCCTTTCAACTTTTCCAAAGATGATTGCTTTAAATCTTGACTCCTTTGTGCTTGTCCTTCACATTAGCTCTAATACCATGTTAATTTTTACACTGCTCTATGTTGAATCAGTTACTTTAGCCTAGTTTAATTCTTCAATTAGTAATCTTTCAACAACAATTAATATTTCCAATCATCAACATCAATTGAACATAGAACAAAAAATTCAATGGCTATAGGAGATAATCAACACATGACCAAGAGACACTAATTAGTCAACAACCAGTGAGGAGGAAAACCATTTGAAATTATTATTTATTATATTTTCCTAAAATTTCAAGCAGAGAGTATAATCAGCCAAATTTATCCAGCAAAATAACCAAACAATATCCAGAAAATATGATCCCAACAAGAATAATGATAAGAGTTAACTCTCCCATCCCATGGTCAAAAACGATCACCTATAAAAATGAAACCCTAGGTCCCAGCCGCACGAAGAGAGAGATCATGCATGAGACTGAGATGATCCGACCACATGGATAGGCTTATATGCCTATGACTACAACTGAAAATTTCCTATGACAACCCTGTGGTTATAAACCAAAACCGTAATCCACACGAGTTAGCTTCAGACCCTACAATTCTGGACCTATACAAACCAAATTCCATGAACCCACTTCAAACCACCTTCAAAACCTGTGCGAACCAATCCAAGGAAGAGAGAAAAATAAGATGCTTAATGATGATGTCCAAATGAGGGTCACTTGAATTGTATTTACAGGCCTCCAATGGTGTCCAAATTCCTTTTAGGTCTAACCTATCCTTTTGTGCACATGTAGGCTTCACTTAAAAAATACACTTTCCCTTATCTAAATCAAGTTCTTCAAAAGTCAAAATTGGTCCTTTTGGAGAGAGGAATATAGTCCCATGATTGTAATTTTTCACCGAGCTTCCAAATTAGCACCCACCTATTGGGATGATGCATGACATACATCCTCAACATATTATATAACACTCTATTCACCCTTTCTATTTTTCCATATGTTTAAGGATGGTAGGTTTTACTAAATGCTAATTATTTTTCAAGACCTACAAACAAATATTTCCAAAAAATTGAGGTAAACTTGACATACTAATTAGATATGATTTTATTGGGCATGTCATGCAACTTGAAAGTATCCTGCATAAAAATATGGGCAGTATCAACTACTCTATAGGTGGATTTTAAAGAATATTATGAACCCGAGGGGGGTTCAATACACAAAATTTGAATTACAAGTTGTGTGGGAAGAATATCTCAAGGGGAATCAACAAATTGAAATACCATCTAGGGAAAATTCAAGGACAAAATATATAACTTTTCTCAAATTCAAGTCCACAAATCATTCATAAGACTACCAAATCACTGCAGGATAAAGCTAAATCAAAATAGATATCATTTCTTGGGATTTAGTTGCGTTAAGTAAGTCATTCATATATGACCATTTCCACGAGAGGCAGTCGTAACTGACTAATTTCTCATGATTTTTGAATAGTCCACTTAGCACTTATTACATCGGGTGATGCTTATAGGGTGAAGAAGTGGGATTGAAACTAGTGAAATGAATCACATAGTGTCAATCATCACTTCTGAGGCTTGCACCTACTAACCAGGACTTCTTGGGAGTTCACCCATCCCAAAACTCCTCTAGCTCAGGCATGCTTAACTATGGAGTGGGGGAAAGTGAGAGTGATTCTTCATCACCACCTTCCACATCCATAGTTCCCAAACCCTCATTTGCCTCATCATTATTTTGTTCCTAGAACTACACTTGGTGCACAACCATCTAGTATCAAGTAAACGCTAATAAAAAGGAGAAGGAAGAAGATGAAAAGAAGTTGGGTAGGGAGTGACACTCCTTTTATAATTACAAGGAATAATCTATTCTAATAGCCTATGTTTGATTATGTTGTTATTGTTGGTCTGAGATACAAAGCCTCTCATATAATGAGTTGAGAGGGCATATTCTTAAAAATGAAAAGGTCAATTGCACAACTATATTGGAGGAGTTTAAGGCAGAATGGGAACACACTCGATGCATTCTTATGTTAGATGGTTGGATTGATCAGAAGGGTAGGGCCCTTCTTAACTTTTTGGTTAGTTTTCCCAAGATTAATTTTTATCACATATGTTGATTGATTTTCACTTATTAAAGAGGCACAATTATTATGTGATTTTTTGGACATCTTCATTTAGGAATTATGTCCACTTAATGTTTTCAAGGTCATAATAAACAATGATATAAATAATATTGATGATGGAAATTTGCTTATGGAGAGGCATCCTAACTTGTTTTGGACACTTTATGCTACACATTATATTGACTTGATGTTAGAGGATATAGGAAAGATTCATTTTGTGAGGAATATTTTTGAAGAATTCAAGAGAATAACAAAAATTGTATATAATAAGGCATTTGTGCTTAGATTTATGAGAAGAATCACTAATAACAAGGAGTTGGTGCATCCTACCATTAAATGGTTTCCCGGTAGTTCATATCTCTTTAATATATTTTTAATTCTATGTGGGATTTGAAGACCATATTTCTTTCACTGGAGTGACATGCTTTATCTTTTAGCCACAAACCTACATGGGGCCTTCACTCAATGAACCTATGACATATCACTTGCATTTGTGGCATACTAAAAAATACCCTTATTTTGACTACATATTAGAAAATATATCTAAAAGTCACATTATTTAACCCCCTACCAATATGAACCCAATACTTCCCAATTTAAAAACCCACAAATTTCAGTGGATATTTCAGGTTTCCATTTTTTCATTAACATTCTTTACAATCCTTTATATTTTTTCATTAACTTTGAGTTCCATTTTTTATACTTGTCAATATAAAAACCGTTTTCCCCCTATTATATGTTCATTATATTATGTCCTTTTTCATCAATATATATCCCCCAATATGAATGCATGTGATATGGTATTTCTCCCCCAGTGAAGCTCTCGTTCAAACCAGAGGGAGAGGCCATATGAAGACCAGATTCATATCAATAGAGATTTTAGGAAGGCGTGGAGTAGGTGTGTGTCGTTTCCAAACCTTTGGTAAATATTCTTTGATTGGTTAATGGAGATAAGCCAATGGGATAGTTGTATAAGGACATGGATATGGCCAAAGAAGCCATTTGTGCTTATTATGAGAACAAGGGGTATGAGGAGTTTAAGAAACAACTTCTAATATGGAGACTGATTGATGAGTGATGAAATAATACCCTCATTCATGCTGCAGGGATCTACCTCAACCCCACATTTTCTTACTCTTGTGGTTTCAAATCTTATGTCAAAGTGATGGATGGTTTCCACACTTGTGTTGATAGTATGGTCCCATTTGAGCAAGCATGTGAACATTTTTTTAAAGAAATGGAGATATATAGGTTGTCAAGTGGCACATTAGTAGCTTTAGTAGGGTTAATAAGGATAGGAATACCAACATGCTAGGTAAGCTTCATTTTGTTTCAAATTTCATTCTCTTCATAGTTTGCTTCAAGTTTCCAATTCCAATGTTTTTTCTTATGTTTCTATTATTTGTTTTAACTTTTAGATGCTTGATGGATAAGCTATGGTTGCAAAATACCCAATATCAAAAAGCTTTCCAATCAAGTTCTCATCCAAACATGTATTTCCTTTCGATGTGAGCACAAGTTGAGTGTATTTGAAAAAATTGACACCAAGGAGAAGAATAGGTTAAAAAAATTCAAATTCAAATTTTGAATTCAATATAAATTAATAATCTATTATTTTTAATATTTTAATTTTATAATTATCAAAGAATAATTTATGACCCTCATATAGGTTAAAGTACCAGCCCCTTAATGACGTGGTTTATGTCTACTACAATTTCCAAATGTGGGGGAGGAAACCTTTAGAAAATTACTCACATGGATGTATTGGCTCGCCAACAACTCCCTAAATTTTTTTCAAAATAAAGGGATCCCCATTATAAATTTTTAAAAATTCCCCTTTTTATTGACATTTGGGCGGTTGATGATTCCTCCTATCATTATTGTTTTCATTTTAGGATTCGATCAAGTTTTGACGTAACTTTTGTTATGATCCTTGCAATTGTTGTTTTGGTTGCTTGATCTTACTTGATTTTTGTAATATTCCTAATTAGCTTTCAGCTAGTTAGAATATAAAATTTTTATTTTGTCAATAAGATAGATGAATAAGAGGGTAGAGGGATGTTGAGGTATAAAAGGTATCTTTTTAACACCTATTTATCTCACATTAATTATCAATCCAGGAACGACTTTTTGTTTCAAGAGTGTACTCTGTTTGAGACTGCAATTGAGCTAAGAGTAATGCCATTCAATATGTAGTACAATGTTCTAAATGCAAGAGTAAATGGATGCTTGGAAAATAAATCTAACATAAACTCAAATGCTCTGAAATCCAACTATTCACTCAGTAAACATCAATCGAGGATACAGTAGCAATAACTCATTCCTCTAGAAATTGATGTAATTGAAATAAAACTAAAACAAGACAATCAATCTGAGAACGTGGAAGCAATAACCAATATTCTCTACAGTTGATAGTCCTGCGTTAAAGAAATTAAGGAGAAATAGCAATTGAACTAAAGCTACTATTGAAAGTAAACTAAGAAAGCTCTGTAAACTTAATGAACTTGAAATGAATATTAAATTGTAATCGAATAACGATGTAAATAAGCAGCAAATTATGACTACAGGAATTGAATAGCAGGAATTAACTAATGAATTTGAACAGCAACTATGAACGCAAAGGAATCAAATAGCTAATTTTGTTGAACACCAAACCCTGTCGACAGCAAACGTTATTAAGCAATCCAACAGAATAGCAAATGAAGTAAATATTGAACAGTAAAGCTTTATAAAAAATAACAAGATGAATAATACCGAAATTAAGATTCTTGTTGAAATGGAACAACAATGCAATTCATTAATGCAACA
Organism: Pinus albicaulis; assembly: GCA_034641835.2. Lineage (NCBI taxonomy): Eukaryota > Viridiplantae > Streptophyta > Pinopsida > Pinales > Pinaceae > Pinus > Pinus albicaulis. Next base: position 1,309,991,538 of record CM076574.1, read on the forward strand.
CAGCAATAAACAATTCAACAACAACTTAATTAACTTTACAATTGTAATAAAACCAATCACAATTATCACACAACTATAATTAAAAGAGTAGAAATACAAATAGCGGATCGATCCACCAGGGTCGGGCTCTCAACCACTGGTGAAACACCGCTGGGCTACTGCTAAACTAAGAAATTAAACGGCAACACGTCCTTGTATTAATCATGCATAATAGCGTTTACAATCAGTCGATCTATGTTTAATCAATGAGAGTCGATAAGGAATTGTGTAATTACAACAGGAAATATCTCCATCTTTTCTCCATCCTCCTTCAATACATAATACATGCTCTCCTTTTATAATCAGAAAGAGGAGAAATTAAATAGTAAATATGATCTCTCATAACAATATTGGATTGTTCCTAACCAATTGATCAACAAGAAAATATATTTCCATCCATCTTTCAACAAAAGCAAGTCGAATTTGGATTTGCAGCTGAGATAATTTGGAGGACGGCCGCAATAGCAAATCTAAGAAAATCGTGCTCAAAGAACCTTGTGTTTCTCTCAATATAGGCCGAATTTGGGCAAACCCTCCTTAAGGAAGTTAATTTGGTTCGTTCTGGACAAAACCCATGTTCCGGATTTTCCATATTCTTCATCATTTGCCCAAAATCGCAAAACTGTCACTTCTTATTCCAATGAATTTCTGAGTTGGCATATTTGATGATGATTTGGAGATCAAATCTGCAATCTAGAAAATATATTGGAGGCTAAAATGGTGAGTGATGTTACAAAATATATTAATAAACCATCATTGATAAAATTATGCATAATAATCATCAATTTATTAAAAATAAAGGAGAAGAAATAATATTAATCCATAAGATAATAAATCATTATAAAATGGGCTTATATTATAAATTATAAGCATTAAAATGAAAGGGATGAAGAGAAAATTTGATGAAATAAGTAAGTGTACACGTATTCAAACAATGATAATTCCTAGAATCAATATATTGCATGTCTCACAACCTAAATAACCAAGACATATCGCAGGTCCTTGCGCAACCCAAAGACAAACCTGTGTGTAAACTACAAAGAAAATTGTTCATCCCAACTCATGAATTGATGAATGCCCAAATGAATTTTTCATCAAATAATGAATATTCAATTTTAGCAATCTTCATGAAGGCATAATAATTTATAATGATAATTCAACTAAATATAGGTAGTCTAAAGTTGCGAAAATGTATGATGATAAGTAATATGAACTACATTAAACGACACAAAATCGGGACTGCTTTTGATGCACGGATCATGAGATATAAACAAAATGGTTGTAGGTGATAGTGCATAATTTTTGAAATTTCATGAACTAATTTAGCGTGAAATTATCTGGATTTGTGAATTTTAATGATACATCTTTGTTATCCAGAAAGCACAAGAATTCAGTTCATATTTTTAAATATATATTCAAATCAATTTTTGCACTGTATAAAAATGAAAGTGTATGCCTTTAAACGAGAAAGAGAGTAGAAAACATCCATCATGTGTAGAAATTCCCCCCCCCCCTGACAAACTAAATAATTAGCATGTCCTCATGCGATGCTAGAAAACAAAGAGAGGTGGTTGCTACAATCTTTTGAAATCGATGCTTGGTGTAAAACAACATGGACTAAGGGAGGTGTTGAGAATGAATAAGAATATCAATGGATGATAAAGAAGATTACTGACATGGAAAGCAACACTCCCCCAAACTGAAAGATGAGATGTCTCTGAAAAATGGGAAGTGGTAAAGATGTGAAATGAATGATGATAAATAATGCTCAATGGATTTTCATGAAATTCTCCAAAATTCATAATAAATCAGAAAATTATGTTATTTTACCTCAAGTGTTACCTCTGAAAAAATGTGGAATGCCATGTATAGACTAGCCTTTGTTGAAGCTGATGTAGGCTGAGCGGATACTGACAGTGATGCAAAAGGTGGAAGCCATGCAAGCACATAATGTCTGAATAATTATGCGTGTTCACAAGTTGCGTGGGCCTTTGCTATTAGTTGCAATAGTGTAGTCATGCTGCGGATAGAATTTTCCCCCATACTTATTGTTCCCCTGTAAACAAATCATGATTCTGTATGCAATTTTCTTGAATCCACAGTGTTAATTGTGAAGAGAAACAGATAAGATGTATGCTAAAATTTCAATCAAAAAAAATTATGTAGAAATGTAGTATCAATATTGTGGCAAATCAGCAAAATAGAAGAGCAGAGTATTGCATAACAATAGTACAGCATGGAAAGACATACATACTTATGGTATGATCAAAAAATTATCGCATTATTGAAATCAATGCATATTTTGAAATCGTGAGTAGATATGGAAATGTTTATGTAATGACTCGAAAATAAGGGAAAATGACATCTGATGTGAAAAAAATACGTATGCGGTCATTATCCACATAAACCATTATGATCGATTTATAAATAAATTTCATGCATAAGAGGTTCCGAACAAACGGTTTAGGAGCATACTCTCATTTGATATTAGATAAATATAGAAGAAAAGGGTTTATCATTACTATTGGTTTGTGAAAAATATGACTCCAATACCATCAGCAGAGCTCTATTGCCCACAGGTGTCTATAACCTTGACAAAGTTTCTTTCTCACCCTTGGAACCATTATCCTTTATTTATGTCTAGGGAAGTGTTGTGTGATGTCATGATGGAGGCCACTGAGCTGACTTGGGGACCAAATGAATCACAATGCCATTCACCAGGAAGGAGTGAAAGGTGGGCAGGTCGGCTCGTGATGAGACCTCCTGTTCCAAGGACTTTTTATTTTTCTGAGTTGTCTATTGGATCATATCCATGGTGTGGTGACCATAATGGGAATGCCACTTCACTGCTCCCTTATGATCATGGTAGGCTGGCTCTTGATGAGACCCCCTATCCTCCATCTACCATATCATAGAATTGTTAGTAATCATATAGAGATTTTTTTCTTCTTTTTCTTTACATATAGCACTTCCCTATTTATATATAAATGGTGGCTCAACACTCCTTAAGAATAGGGATGGTAGAAGAAGTCTGAACATCTCAATAGAGAAAATATGCCCTTATTCTTATTTAATGAAATAAAAATCAAAGAGAGTTATGAAAATTTAGGAGAGAACCAACATGATAAAGATAATCGATCATATTAATTTTAGTGAAAATAAATTCAACAAAGGGATATAGATGGTTGTGTCCTTTCCTTTTTCTTATCACTACAAAATTTTTCTTAAAAATGACAATTTTTCTTGATTAGCTGATTCTAGTAACCTCTAATTTGTGTATCCTTGCATAAATTGTATGTTTGCCTTTCAAAGAGTCATGAAAAAATTACAAAAAGTCCTAGAAATGTTGTTGAAAAACAAGAAAAATGCATTCAAAAAGTGTTGTTCCTTTGGAAAGGAATAGCAAAAATAATCTGCAAAAATGTTGTTCCTTTCAAAAGGAACAACAAAAGCAATTGGCCAAATTGTTGTTCCTTTCGAAAGAAACAGCAAAAATTATTAGCAGAAATGTTGTTCCTTTCCAAAGGAACAACAAAAATAAACGGTGAAAATTGTTGTTCCTTTTGAAAGGAACAACAAAAACGCTCGCAACAATACTGATGTTCCTTTCGAAAGGAACAAAAAAAGTGTTCCTTTGGAAAGGAACAACAAAATCACTCACAACAATACTGCTGTTTTTTTCAAAAGGAACAGCAAAAGTGTTGTTCCTTTGGAAAGGAACAGCAAAAATTCATAGCAAGCAAAGTAAGATCGGTTCAAGAAATAAAATTCTATACAAAAAAACAAGCAAAGTAAAAGAAAACAAACTTTATGTACAGGTTTCAAGAAAAAGTAATTTTTTGTTTATTTTTTATTTTTTTATTTTTTATTTTTACAGAATTGGTGCTGCCGAAGAGTAGCTTTCTGTAACTGAAACTTGCATGGCGGGGTCCTTATTGTTTAATTGCAAATGGACGGTAACTAAAATTTGGGGGGATCAACACATGAAACACAAAAACATAAAAGAAATAAAAAAATAAACAACACTTTATTAAGTTACAATAGCTATGATGTTATTTCCTAAGGGAATATCAATCTGTTAGTGGAAAAAAAAAAAAAAATTTGAGAAATATTTTGGCAGCAGTGACATGAATCTTCAAATGGAAACCAATTCTTCATTTCTTTTTTTTATGAATCTGTTATGTAATGAACTAAATGAAATGCCCTTGTTTCACTAAAATTTCTCTCAAGAATCGCTCGTCCATAATTTGACCTTCTTTGTTCCCCTAAGACCTGCAAAAAAATGAGTGTCTACTTACAATAAAACATTAAATCACGAAGAAAGAGAGGTGATCGGGCTCCGCTAATCCTAGAATTATGCAAAAAAATAAAAATTAGTTACTCTATAGAAAAAATCCATGGAAAAATAAAACAAATTATATTTGTTACCTGCGGGAGAGCAGTGGTCGACGATACTAACCAACAGTGTTTTAATCATACCTTCTTTGTTTTTTTTCTGATTTGAGTGATTCCAAAGCCAAATGAGAGCTAATTCAAAGGTTTATCTCTGATTTAAATATGTTTTAAAAATTCCATGTAATCGTATGTTAAATTTGCTTAGAACGACCTGCATAATAGAGTCATTTTTTATTTTCCAGCTCAGACCAACAGTTGATATTTCAAGCATAACTTTTTCATTTGATGGCAGATTGAACCGATTCAAATTAGAGATTAAATTATATTAATTTATTGATCTCCAATAGAAACAAGTTTTTAAGAAAAGAATAAATGATAGGTCAAATACGTTAATGAACAGCCAAGAAAACAGAGTTTCAAGAGTGCTGATTTATGATAGGAAGTCAGTATTTTGGTCATAAATTCCTCATACGATATCGAAATTGAGTGATTCAAATTGAGTTGTAAAATATATTCATAAATTAATTGACCATAGAAATATATTTTAAAAATATAGTCATTTAGGTCTCCAAAAACTTACTGTCCCGACTCTGTTGTTGAGCTGCCTACTAGACACCCTGTCAATGTTTTGGTTCTAACTTTTTCGTTTCAAAACAAAATTGAGTGATTCAAATTGGGTTGGAATGTAGATATAAATGGCTACTTAGGATAGAAATATTTTTTTTAAAAATATTCACTTCTAGTCCCCCAAAACAGGACTGTCCCAACTGTGTTTTCAGAAATTTCATCAAGCCCGCAAGCCAAAAAAATATGATATTCAAGAAATTTTTCATATTGAAGATAAAAATGAATATAAGTGTTTGTAGAATTGTTATTTGCAATATAATTCATCTACATACACAAATAAATTAGAATATTTATCATCAATGTTGATTTCCACAGTGTGTTGCAACAAAAAAACAACTATTTTTGCAAAAATAAAAAAATGTGCTTGTTTTATTTCCTTATTTATTTTATTTTATCCACTATCCTACTCTTCTTTGAGAATCGAATATGTTTATGTATAAGAGTATTTCCAGTGGAACCATTTTATAAATAAGGCCTCTATTATGTACATACCCAAATTTGAAAAATGCATGTTGATAAAAATTAGGGTATGAGAAGCCAACTTCCCTTGAAAAGATGGTGCCAAAAATTGTTGAAGCATAGAGTGATGTTGCAAAAAAATGATGGAGTGAAACCAATCTTCAATGTATCCCTTACTTTCTTGATTTACCATAGCCATCGTATTATGAAGTTCTTGAGCTTTTAAAATGGTTTGTTGGTGCAAACTAGAAGAAACCTCATTTTCTTTCATAACTTCTACAATTTTTGGATTTGATACATTCTGAGTCTCAGTGTAAGTTTTATCCAATAATGCATGTGAGATAACATGGGTGGGAAGGGTGGGTAAATTTTGCAATTCAACACTTTAAGCATGTTGTATTGGTTTATTATGGTGAGGGTGTGGAATGAGTTGAGGAGGATATTGTGTAGGGAATGGAGCCTCTTGATGATGTAGTTGATTGTGTTGAGTGGATGATTTTGATAGGCAAGCAAGGTGTTGTGGAAGAGATGGAAGGTGTGTTTGTGATACAAGATGAGGGAGAGTAGTCATACAATCATAAGATGAACCATGCCAAACTTGTAGACAATATTGGTAGTGGTTATATTGAGATTGGCATGGTTGCCCTAACATTTGAGTATTCCATAATGGATTATGCAAGTAAGAGAATGGAGAGGAAGTGTTTTGAACCATACCTGTAGGCCATGATTTCCATGGTTTTGAACTTGTTGCAGCTTCCTCATCTCTTTGATATGCTACTTCCATCCTAGATAAGGAATAACAACTATCTATGGGATGCTCCTTTCGGTTACGAGGGCAAAACACTCCATCAATTTTTTTATTTTTCTGAACCTGCAAAAAATTCAATTGTGAATTTAGAGAGCTAATAAGATCATATTTAAAATTTTCAAATAAAACCTTGATTTCAGCTCTTATGTCTCTTGTTCTTGTAGTAAATTTGGAAAAGAAAGAAGAAAATTCTCTAGAATTCTTACCAGCCTTGGAAATTCCTCTTAAATACCTTATGCACAACTCACAAACATCATCATATGATAACTAAAAAAAATCACCTTTTCCTATCAGATTTAAGAGTTCTAAAAATTCAACTTTGATTCCTTTAAGAATGAGTGTTTTCAAGATCTCTTTTTCCAAATGCTTATTCTTTGATTTTTGAAGGTTGTATCGAAATAGCTCTACATACTCCTCCAACCTTTCATCTTCCCCTTGTATCATACCGAAAATATCTTCATTGGATTTGCAGTAGTCTTGGTACTTCTTCAAGAATATGTCCTTCATGTCCTCCCATGTTTGGATGCAGTTCCCACCTAGGCTCATGAATCATCAGAGAGCTTCTCCTTTTAGAGTAAGAGGAAACAATTTCAACCTTTGATCATTAGTACAATAATCATATCCTCTACAAAATACTTCAAACTCAAATAAGCATGTATCTAGATCTTCATTTTTCAAACCATGAAAATTTGTTAGAGACAATGGGGGAATTATGTGCATTTGTGTCACTCCTCCTAGATCTTTGATAGGGAATTCAAAAGTCGCAATGTGAGACATTTCTTACCATAATAGAAGATGTTCTTCATGTGTTTCTTTAAGGATCCTCCTTCCAATGTTCCTGTCAATTGGTTAGTGAAATGGGTGGTGCTTACATCACCACTCGAGTGGAATTACAAGATTTTTTCAAAAATTCTACCTCTAAAATTCAAAAAAACACAAGCATTCATTCCTACCTTAAGCTTTCACTCAATTCTATTGTGAATCAGGCCAATGAACAAGTGTGTTCCTTGCTCGGTGCGCAGGTTCTTACCTTCCATCTTTAATACCCAATTCTTCCCAAGCAGAAAAAGTTAAATATGCATCACTTTTTCTAAATGGCATACACTCTCCCAGGAAACGGCGCCAAAATGTTGAGGTATAAAAGGTATCTTTTTAACACCTATTTATCTCACATTAATTATCAATCCAGGAATGACTTTTTGTTTCAAGAGTGTACTCTGTTTGAGACTACAAATGAGCTAAGAGTAATGATATTCAATATGTAGTACAGTGTTCTAAATGCAAGAATAAATGGATGCTTGGAAAAGAAATCTAACATAAACTCAAATGCTCTGAAATACAACTATTCACTCAGCCAACATCAATCGAGGATACAATAGAAATAACTCATTCCTCTAGAAATTGATGCAATTGAAATCAAACTGAAACAAGACAATCAATCTAGGAACGTGGAAGAAATAACCAATATTCTCTACAGTTGACAGTCCTGTGTTAAAGAAATTAAGGAGAAATAGCAATTGAACTAAAGCTGCTATTGAAAGTAAACTAAGAACGCTATGTAAACTTAATGAACTGGAAATGAACAACAAACTATAATCGAATAATGATGTAAATAAGCAGTGAATTATGACTACATGAATTGAACAGTAGGAATTATCTAATGAATCTAAACAACCACTATGAATGCAAAGGAATCAAATAGCTAATTCTGTTGAACACCAAACCCTGTCGACAACAAACGTTATTAAGCAATCCAACAGAATAGAAAATGAAGTAAATATTGAACAGCAAACATTTATAAACAATAACAAGATGAGTAATACCGAAATTAAGATTCTTGTTGAAATAGAACAACAATGCAATTCATTAATGCAACACAGCAATAAACAATTCAACAACTTAATTAACTTTACAATTGTAATAAAACCAATCACAATTATCACACAACGGTAATTAAAAGAGTAGAAATCAAAACAACAGATCGATCCACCAGGGTCGGGCCCTCAACCACTGGTGAAACACGACTGGGCTACTGCAGAACTAAGAAATTAAATGGCAACACGTCCTTGTATTAATCGTGCATAATAGTGTTTACAAACAGTTGATCTCTATTTAATCAATGAGAGTCGATGAGGAATTGTGTAATTACAACAAGAAATCTCTCCATCTTTTCTCCATCCTCCTTCAATACATAATACATGCTCTCCTTTTATAATCAGAAAGAGGAGAAATTAAATAGTAAATATGATGTCTCATAACAATATTGGATTGTTCCTAACCAATTGATCAAAAATAAAATATATTTCCATCCATCTTTCAACAATAGCAAGTCGAATTTGGATTTGCAGCTGAGATAATTTGGAGGACGGCCGCAACAGCAAATCTAAGAAAATCGTGCTCAAATAACCTTGTGTTTCTCTCAATACATGCTGAATTTGGGCAAACCGTTCTTTGCTAAAGTTAATTTGGTCTGTTCTGGACAAAGCCCATGTTCCGGATTTTCCAGATTCTTCTTCATTTGCCCAAAATCACAAAACTGTCACTTCTTATTCCAGCAAATTTCTGAGTTGGAATATTTGATGATGATTTGGAGATCAAATCTGCAATCTGGCAAATATCTTGGAGGCTAAAATAGTGAGTGATGTTACAAAATATATTAATAAACCATCATTGATAAAATTATGCATAATAATCATCCATTTATTAAAAATAAAGGAGAAGAAATAATATTCATCCATAAGAGCATAAATCATTATAAAATGGATTTATATGATAAATTATAATAAATGACATGATAAAGAAGAGTAAAAATTGATGAAATAAGTGTTAAAAGTGGTCGTATTCACGACCCAACAGTTTTTTTCTTGATCAACTCTACAAACAGTGTGAAGGAATCTGACTTCTCTATATAACTTTAAGTGCTCACCTCCATAGGCTGGAATAGTAGCAAAAGACATGTCCATCTGAAGTGATCCCCCAAATTTAGCACAACATGATCTAGATAGAAGCATGCCAAATTTGGGTGGAATATCAGTAACAATAATGTCTAATACTATACTCTTGACAGATATTTGGGCTAAGGTCACAACTAGATCTTTTATCAATCCTAGACATGGCACTTTCTTTGCATCAAAGGTGTAAAGATCATGATAGGAACGAGTAACTTGTAACTGAAGCTGCTCCATGTTACACGTTATTTTGTCACCATGACATTTGATTGTCCATATAGGTCTATCACTACCTATATTTTGCTCCCTTAGAAGTCAAAAACCTTAATGTTCCTAAACCAAGTCTTGTAATTGGAGAAAAGCTCTTTAAAACCCTTAAAAGTCTACCTCCGCACTTTTTGTAGCCTTTTCCTGTGGGTTCATGGATACTTGGTCTATAAACTACGGCAACTCCCGCACTTTCTGCTACTAAAACTTGCAAATCCCCGTAAAAAGTCAAACAAAAGAAAAATTAAATTCTAGAAGCCTAGCTAGTCGAATATTCTCCCAACTGGAAGCTTCTAGAGGCGTGATCAGTTTGAGCTTTATCCCTCCACTCATGGAGCTTATCCCTTGGTCCATGGAGCTCAAATCGCTTCATGAGAGGAATCCATCCCCCTCTTCATGGAACTGAAACTACCTCCATTTCCCTATAAATTGAGCTCAAGTTTCAGTCTCAAGGGTAGACATACATGGTAGTTGCTGAAGAAATTCCCAAGAGTGCATACTTTCTACACTGGTTGTTGTTGGCATGAGAATGATCACACCCTTATGTCCATAACTCCATGCTGATATTTGGAGATGAAGGCTTGTCAAACTGAAGGAGGAACGATTGTTCAGGACCTCGGGAGAAATCTGTACTACATCAAGGCATCAAGTTATAAGATTACTCTTTTTACACAAGATAATACATATGGATATCTTTTTCTCATTGAGTTGTTCTTATGCTTATTGAAATAACATCAATACTTAGACTCATTGATCACTAAGTTGGATTAGCTTTTCTTGATTATTATATGTTGCAGATGCTTTGATTCTTTTGTCTTGTCTTTGATTGCAGGTTCTACTTACTAGAGAAGCCTCTTTGGAGCGACTGGATAAAAGAATACATCGAACATTGGATTTCAAGGTAGGGGCATGTCCTCTCTCTTTCATTATAATAATTTTGAAATGCATTTAATCTAGAGAAAAATATTTCCAAATGGATGTTTGTTTCTAGCTATTCGTTGAATACTAGGGAGATCGCTCCTATCCGCAAGAGGGTTTAATCCGCATAACAATATGGCGGCTCCACTGGGGAATAAAACTTATTTTTCTCTCTTTATTTTCAGTTTGAATTTTAGAGTTTTCTGATTTTGACTTATCTAAGATTGGGTTGGGTAGATAACTTTTAAGAATCCCTAAAAAAGAAAAGTTTATTATTTATTTTTTCTGGATTTTTCCTTGCCTCCACACCTTCAAGCAAAAAACAGTGCAGCAACCTCTGCATGTTTTAGTTCAAAACAATGCGGTACTGCACTGTTCTCCATTAGAAACTGCGGACCTTTGGAAAAATTTTGAAAAAAATTAAAATTCTCTTTTTTAGAGCCAGATCGCCTGATTCTTTGTGTTTGCCCAGTCTATCTTAGCTGTCAAATCTTGTGTGAATTTCTTTTCATCAACTTTTGCGTTTGTGTGATTTATCATCCTATTTGCATCTTATAAGTGAATGTTTGCTCTACTTTATTGCTGCTCCATACAAGATATCTTCATTTACCTCAGCTTACTGGTATGATGATATTGTCTTTCTAAGTCATTAAGATCATTGCAAACCTTGCTTTTATGAAAATTGATCCCTTTTTCATTTGCAAAATTGGAAGAGATTTTAGCTTACTAAAGCCTAATATCACATCAAATCATTTTGGATGTTTTCATTTCTGCTGAGATAAGTAGAAATTTTTCTTAGTCTGATCACAAACTAGAAGAAAACGTCCTCAAAGCATTCTAGATAGACTTCAAAATTAGATTTTTCTTTGATTTTGAAATTTATGTTTTTATATTTTTTAGATATTTTTTTCTTTTGGAAATGGTTTGTTCATTGATTTGTAGGTTTTTTTTCTGATTGTTAAAGGAATTTCATTTCAAAAGAGTAATTGATCATTTTTGCAAATTGAGTTCTCTATGAAATCGTCTTCTTTTCAAATATTTTGTTTATGAATGAAAGAATTGGTGCTTTGAAAATTATTAAATCTGTCAATCTTTCCCTTAAATAAGATTCATTGAAAAGAAAAATAAAGAGTTGCATTTTTCATTTAGATGCATTTAGAGTACTTTTGAGTCGGGTCACAAACATCATTAAATTTTCAACTCCATACCCTTTGTCTTAAGCAATAGCCAAATTAATACAATGCGTTAATAAAATCAATCTAGATATTTTACATTTTCTAGGGCTCATTCCACCAACATAGCTTAGGCTAGTGTTTTGGAATAGGTTGTAATAAAAATTCCAAAACAGTTTAAATAAACAAGTAGAATCTTGCAGTAGGAAAATCCAATTGTTGCATTTGTGTTCTGGGAAGCTCTTCTTAAAAGAGTCAAGCACGATATCATGTCAGACCCAGTGAGGTAATCGTACCTATCTCATTGGGAAAGGTAGAAGATGTGCACGTAATACAAACAGTAAACCTCGGATTAACCATTGTCAAGGAGCCAGGGGCCACTTGTTAGCAAACCTTGGATTTACCATATCGGGGAGCCTTCAAGCAGATTGAGCTTGATACTCTACCCTTGCGTGTATACCAGATCGTAGACTGTTCCCCCAGGTACATTTTTTTCCGTTGGTGACCTTAGTGACCGTAATCTTCAGGATTTTTCCCAAGGTGACGGTGGAGGGAAGGTCCCACTGTACCTGGAACATACGTTGACTAGACTCACTTGGAATTTTCGGAGGGTACTCTTCACTTCGAGATGGCATAAGTGGAGGGACTTGCACCGAACTGTTTCATTAAGCAGGTTGTCAGGGTAATTGTTCCAATCGCCAAGTTTTCCACATTAGAATTCTATGACGTTGGATTTCATCACCAACTAGTGTTTTTAGTGTGGAAACATATTTTTTGTGTGTGGATTGTCTCTTAGATTTTGTAGGTGTGTGTTTAACTTGATTGTTTCCTTAGAGACCTTAGGTCTATTTTGCTAAAATATTTTTTGATTTCGTGTGTTAGGCATTAACCGTGGCTGAATTACCAAGACACTCTCGTAGAATGCAGGGGAAACCCCCCGAGTACACACCAAGTCAATTAGAAAAGCTTAAATATGAAAGAGGTCAACCATCAGGAACCGAATCTACTTAACAAGAAGATACATCAATAATTATACATCATGATTATGAATTAAATCAACCTTGGACAGAAGAACAACTAGAAATTTCGGAATTAATCACAGTTGAGTATGCAACCAGTGAATTTTTCAGATAGTAAACTTATTGGACCCGAGATATCTGAACTTGAAACTGAATCTACTTCATCTAAGTCAACTTCAAATTTCATAGCCCGAACCCCTGGTCGTCCTCATTCACCTCGAGTAAAGTTTTGCATCACTCAGAACCTTCCTCCTGGCCTAATTAGTATCGAAGAGATTACTGACACAGAAGAAGAGATTGTACTTCCTTCACGTCAAGAATCTTTAGATCTAAGGCATAGTGAATCAATTTACCATTATATCCCTTTTAAACGTTTGGTATTCTCAGTTAACCAAATTTCTACATAATTCTGGTCTCAATTATTCGCCACCCCGTATTCCTTTTTCCTCCATACCCAGAGGTAGTTACAGGCCTTCATCAAACATGTTTGGTGAGTCATCCATGTTTTCTTCATCGCTAGAAACTTTTTTGTATGGTAGTCCATCAGTTCTTATAGGATACCAGTCACTTTCCGGTACTTTCTCAGGAGCATCTCCCTCTTCGGAAAAACTTATACCATCAACTGGTCCCAATGAATCTGATACCAAAAATTTGACAATGGAACAAGTCTACATGATGCCTGGAAATATTCCTTTACCTGACCCTCAAGGTATAAATTTACCGCCTGGGGGGCATCCTCAAGGGCAGTACTTTGTTCTAGGGCCACAGCCACTTCAAGGGAAATACTCTATCCCATGGCCACAACCTCTTCAAGGGTAGTACCCTATGCCAGGGCAATAGCCTATTCAAGGATAGCCTCCTCCTTTGGGGCAGCAGTTTTATCAAGAGAAACAATTCTTTCAAGGAGGTCAACCTTTTAGTGGAAATTATCCAGCAAATTATCAAACTTACGTTCCAATTCCTCAACCTAGTTATGGCCAACCTTATGCACCACAACCTTTGATGGGAGCTCCTTATCCTATAGTAAACACAGTGTGGAATCCATCATTGAACCAACAGAATTTGAAACATATCGTGCAAGTACCTTATAATCATCCTGGCCAGCCAACTGGTTATACCCAAATCCAACAACCTATCCAACCTACGCTTCAAGTTATACCTCAGGTATTTGTACCTAGTAGTATTCAGCAACCTGGTCTGAGTACACATATAACTCTTGTCCAATCTGATGTATCAACTTCTATTCAATAACCTAGTACACCTATCCCTGGAGTTTCCCAAGTCCCTATTGCTACAACCCCTCAAACAATGACATCAAATGTATCACAACCAATCCCTCAAGTCATTGTTCATCAACCTGGACCTACAGTTCAATCTACTGTTCAAACCTCTGCAGAACAACCTGGTACAGCTACAATTCCAATACGCCAAACTTATACAGGTTAGTTTGTTAATCAACCGTATCAATGGCAGTTTCAATATGCACCTGTAGGACAAAATCCACGTCAACCGTACCCTGGTTATACATATCAAATACCATCTCAACCTCATTTTGGTATGTCTAACCCTGGTTATCCTGGAGGTATTCCAATTCCAACCGCACAGGCTATTCCAGGCTACCCTGGATATCCTCCTCCTGGTACTGGTATTGTTCCTCAAGGTTATCATTTTGCTCAACAAGACCCTAATCATCAATTACCATTCATTGCAACTTTGGACTTGCTATATTTTTTGCGCCTCATAAATGATCCAATTTATTATCTTTCGTTTTGGCCGCCAGTGCCAAATAAGTTGCCCAATGATATTCCTAAGTTTGAAGGTAAATCAGGAGAAGACCCCTCAAATCATGTCATGACTTACCACCTTTGGTGCGCATCCAACTCTTTAATCGATGATTATATTCGATTAGGATTGTTTCAAAGAAATTTGATAGGCTTAGTTGCAAAGTGGTATATTGAACTACCGCATGCCTCATTCAACAATTTCAATGTGTTAGCAACAACTTTCTTAACACACTTTCAGTTGCCATTTTGTTATGACAATGGCACGGAACTCTTAACTTCATTAAAACAAAGTATGTCTATATACATTTCAGATCACATACATGAATGGAGACGTAGATGAAGTTTAGTGAAATTTTTCATTCCAGATCAAATCTTGGCAGAATGGTTTATCAAATCATTACTTCCAAAGATCGTTGAATATGTAGCTAAGGGAGGTGCTGTTATAGAAAAACAGGTCATAGCTCAAGCACAGTACTTAGACCTTGTATATACACAGTCTGGTACTTTATACGAAAAAAGTCTTGACTTGCCTCATCTAGGTCAAATAACTACAACTCCTTCTGGTTCTCATTCTGTAGACGATGTAATTGGTACAGTTAGCACTAACAAGAGTAATAAGAAGGCATCCAAACCTACTTCTACCATCATAATTTTACCAGACTCACTTAAAGGATATTCTTCCCTTGAAACTTCTACCGACATTCATGTTGTAGATTAATCCACAGCTAAATCTAAAACTGATAATAAGAAGAAAGGATACAATAAAAACAAACAAAATACATCTCCCAAAGAGAAAACGGAAAATAATGAACCAGCTAATGAACCTCGTTATCCTTGTCTTATCTGTGACGAGGATCACTATACTCAAGGTTGTCCACATCGGTCTGAGGTCTCCAAGTTTTTCAAAGGTTCACCCACACCCGCTGTCTTGAAGGATCCTTTTCCCACTCAAGATAGTAAAATGATAGGATATTCTTCAAATTCATCGGCAAATATTTTAATGATGTCTTAGGTCATGATTGCAACACGATCTCAAGACTATGGAACTAAAAATCCTGTAACTGGTAAAAAGACATAAAATTCTAGTCAAACACTAGCCATACCTCCTTCAGTTTCCGAACCGCTTCAAATCAAGAAACCTAATCCTGATTTAGTTATTAAACTGCCTGCTAAAGGTGTACTTCAAAAATCAACTTTCAATCCACATCTGAGAGCTGCTCAAAACTACAACATCATTGAAGATTTAGCAATATCCCCTTCAGCAATGTTGGCCTTAGAAGTGCTACAATCATGTCCAACACAAATGAAATAACTATTATCAACTATTGGAGCTATTGATCCTCAGGATTCGAACCTCATGCTCTTTGATCTCGAAAATTTTACACCAAGACTCCCTCATCAGATGGCTTTTCAGATTCCAGTATTAGTCAAATCTAGACGAGTTTTTTGTACCGTAATTGATGAGGGGGCATCTACATGTATAATGTTGTTAAACTGTTGGAAAACCCTTGGTTCTCCAACACTTAACCAATCATCGACTATCCTTAAAGCCTATGATGGAAGAGGATTTCATCCATACAGAATACTTCAGGATCAACCTATAGAAGTAGAAGGAAAAATCGTTAGTCTTGAAGTGGAAGTTGTTGATGCACCTCTTGATTACAACCTTCTTTTGGGTCGTAATTGGTCTTATGCCATGACTGTTGTCGTGTCATCAGTCTTTCGGGTAATAATGTTTCCTCATAAAGGAAATATTGTGAAAATCAATCAATTGTCATACTTTTCATCAGACCCTGCTTCTATAGACAACATCCAGCATGTCGTAAAAATGGTTATCCCATACGAAGATATTGGTGTAATACTAGTGAAGGATTCTACCCTTATGGGAACTTTCTCTATACCTCCACCCAACGTACCGCGAAAAATTGCCAACATCAATATGATCTCATCAAGCACTATACCATTTGATGACACGTGGGTAGTGCCTTTAGAATCAGAATTGGACTCTTTCAATGGTGAGATGCCTTTGAGTCATTTTGAAAAGGCATATGTAGCATTACAATCGTATTGTGACACACTTTCAACTACTCATAATCAAATTAATGTGATCAGTGAAGAATCGTCTTCTCTATCAAGCCCAGCCTTGACATCATTTCTAGATCCCTTTCAACATGTATTTAACACTGATGAAAGTATTCGAGAAATTTTGTCATCAGATGAATTACCCCAGGATGATCTACATCATATATCTTCATTTTTACCTGACCTTGATAAGTTTGAAATAATTTGTCCTCTATTTTAATGATTTATTATTTCAAGGAACCAGAAAATCCCATATTGATTACACATTCAGATTCTGAGACAAATTTGGGAAATATTTCTACAACAGTTCCTATCGACATATCAGTTAAACCTAGAATTATCAAAAACATTCATATAGGTGCTTCTTGTTTGATGGAAGAGATCAACACTTACAAAGCCCTATTTCAAGAATTCCAAAACATTTTTTCTTTGTCTTACGAAGAGATGCCAGGAATCGATCCTAAGATTGCAATTCATGAAATTAAGACATACCCGGATGCTAAGCATATAAGAAAAAGATTATGTCCAATACATCCGCGGAAAGCTGCAGCTATAAAAGTTGAAGTTGAGAAGATATTACGAGATGATTCATTTATCCAATTCCATTGACAAATTGGGTATCTAACATAGTTCCCGTTACGAAGAAACAAGGTACTATAAGAGTATGCGTCGATTATAGGGACATTAATAAAGCATGTCCAAAAGACAATTATCCTACACCCTATATCGACCAAATTATCAATGATTGTGCTAGAAATGAAATATTCTCATTTATGGATGGTTTTTCTGGCTATAATCAAATCAACACACTCCCTGCCGATCAACCAAAAACAGTGTTTATATGTCCTTGGGGGACATTTTCTTATTGAAAATTACCTTTCGGACTAAAAAATGTTAGTGCAACTTTTCAAAGAGCTGTGTCTTATGCTTTTCATGATATCAAACATATTGTACAACCTTATCTGGATTATTTACCTGCTCATTATTGACGCAGAGAAGATCATCCTACACATTTACAAGCTATTTTCATGAGATGTAGGCATTACAAAATCTGTTTGAATCCGGACAAATGTGTTTTTTGTGTACAATCGGGATGATTACTTGGGTTCATCATTTCGAAAGATGGCATTCGTGTTGACCCTTCGAAGGTTAAGGCCATCATAAATTTACCTCCTCCTTCCACTCTTTGCCAACTCCAAAGTTTGCAAGGGAAAGCAAATTTTTTACGTAGGTTTATCCCGAACTATGCTGAGTTAAAAAAAGGTTTTACCCGATTGTTGAAACAAAGTGTTCCTTTTATTTGGGATGAGATTGCTGAAAAATATTTTGATGCACTAAAAAATGCATTGACCCATGCACTATTATTGCATCCGCCCAATTACCACCAGGATTACTTTCTATACTTAGTTGCCTCTGATTCCACCATTGGAATGGTCTTGGTTCAGGAGGATGAATCTCACAATGAACATGTGATCTATTATCTAAGTCGGAATCTCAATCCGACAGAAATCAAATATTCGCATGTGGAGAAATTGGCCTTGGCAGCATTTCAAGTTGTCCAACAATTCTGTCACTACATATTGTTACGTAAAACAACCGTGATATATAATTGAAACCCGATGATGTATATATTAACAAAACAATTACTTGGGGGAAAATAATCTAAATGGATTGTCCTCCTACAAGAGTTTGATTTGTAATTCAAGAAATCCAAGTCAAATAAATCATTAGTGTTTGTTGATCTTAGTGTGACATTCCCAATACTGAGACAGAAACCATGGTAGAGAATCCCATCACCAATGAATCTATGTTTCTCATTAGTACTTTAGACCCATGTCCAATGCTTGGTTTGGATTTGAAGTAGGGGAACACTTCCCTCCTCTTACATCGGGATTTCCTTTATTGGCTGCCGTTATACCTCCTAGCCCTCGTCGTTTTTTAGAAGATCTTGTGGCAGGGTCAGATATGGACTCACCCAGTCCTTCTCCTAGTGAGGAAATTCCTAGATCTGGTGAAGATTACCAGCTTTTTCCAAAAAAATCCCCGAGTCTTATGTTATGTCTTCACCTGGTCCTTCGCTCCCAGTGGGATATAGGTCTTTAAGTCATGTCATGGCCGTTGTGGCCTCTATGGGAATACTGACTCCATCCATGAGGACGGTTATCCCCTCGTTAGGGATGTCGACATCGACACCTCTCACGGCATTTCCTTTCATCACATCAGTACCTGTTAGGCCTACTGTCTGCATATCTGCGTCTATGCTCGCTGTCACTATTCAGTCAACCAGGACCTCGTCAGTTCCTGAAGACATTTACATAGCTTCTGCCATTCCTGAGAATATCTCTCTTGAGGAGTATTGGTTGTCTTTACAGTCGTCAAAATCCAAGGTTGGTCAGTCCTCTCAAGATCTCAACCATCCTTACTTTTCCCATTATGGACCAGATGGTACCCCATTTATGTATTTCCTTATCAATATAATGAGCAGGGAAACCCTCTTCATTTTCCTGCTCCTAAGGCTTATCAGTACATTAACGGTTTTCTATCTGCCCAGGTTGGGAAACCTTCTAACCCACAAGGACAACCCTTCCAGGGACAACCTTCGGCCCAACCAGGTTATCTATACAACCCGCAAGGACAACCCTTACAAGGACAACCTTCGGGCCAGCAGGGGTTGTTGTATGGTCCGCAAGGGCAGTCCTACAACCCTCAAGGTTAACCTCTATGGCTTCACCCTGTGGTCCAACCAGGGTAACCTCAAGGACCCACAGGCCAACGGGGGTATCAACCCGGACTGTTGTACGGTCCTGGGGGGCAAACCCATCCTTCTCAACCTTTGGTGCAACCTCAGCAACCTAAATTTCCAATTGGTCTGAATGTTGCACAGCGAGGGCCATCTTATGGTCCTGTCACAGGTCAACCTGGTTATCAGGCACAACCTGGCCCTCTCCCGCCATCAAGCCAACCTGCTCAACCGGGGCAGCCTGGGGTCCTTCATCAGCCAAGTCAACCTGTTCAACCAGGACAACCTGTTCAGCCAAGCCAACCTGTTCAACCAGGGCAGCCTGCACAGCCAGATCAACCTGTTCAACCAGGATAACCTGCACGACCAGTTAACCCTACTCAACAGTTGATTTATTCTATGCCACAGCCGAACCCGCCTGTGCGCCCAACTTATCAAGCTCAGCAGGGTCCCATGCCCGTTCGACCCCAAGGCGGCTATTACCTTCAAGGTCAGTGTTACACAGCAATTTGTCACCGTCCCTGCAATCCCCTATCCCGCACATTGGAGGGCTTATTCCGTGACCTGTGAGCAGTGACATGACCTGAAACCAATTTCATGGCATCCCCCTGGACAAGGAAAATCATTCCCCTGAAGACAATTCCTTGTGAAAAACCCTAAAAATAGCCTTTTTGGCCTTGGTGTGACTAGCCAGTTCAGCCCTCGCGCCAATGGAGGAAATCCTCCAAACAGGGCGCGCCAGCTAGCGCACTGTCCCGTGTTGTACCCACGCCAGGATTATTAAGGAGTGTTTTTAAAAAATAAATGGTGGAAGTTTGACTCCAACCAATTCCTGAACTGGTCTCTAAATTGAGTTGGGAGGTTTGGCTCCAGATCTCCATGTAGAGGAAGTGGTTTTCCACCTCTCATGGAAGCTTCCTTGAGGATAGGGCCAATCCCATGATTATAGGGATCCCAACTCCCCTTCCACTATCTATATAAGCTTTCCATTTTCCTTTTGCAAGCTAGCCTTTAAGAGCCCTCAATAGCCTAGATAATGTTGAAAGAGCCTTGATAGTCCTCATATAGCCAAATTAGTAGCAAGGAGATTATTGTCAAGACAACCGAAGAGAGAGGCTTGTCCCATTCCCGATGAACTTTATCGAGACGTACTCCGATGTCGACCCGCTGAAGGAAGATCTAGTGTCATAGCACAGGTTGTATCTTTCTTTGTATTGATTAATGATAAGCGACTTTGGTTATGGTTCCACTCGTATGTTCATACTTTGTGATTATGGGTTGTATCTTCTCTGACTGATACATAATTGCATATATTAGGTTTTACGCTTGTGTGTTCGTTGTTTCTTCTTGTATGTCAAGGTGTTAGATCGTGCCAAGCAACAAAATTATGATCTGCCAGTGCAAGGAATGGAAGTGCTATCCTCTCCGCAAACGACAATAGCGTTGGACTTAAGGTAGGCCTTTCTCGCAATTTGGTCTATTGTAATTAGGAACTTGTGCCTTAGCGTGACACGATTGTTGCTAGACCCGATCTAGGCTAGTAGGGATCGCCTCTGTCCGCAGAGGGGATTTACCTCTAAAAAAAATTTGCGACTCCACTGGGGAGAAGTTGATTTGAGTATTGTCTTGTCCTTTCGGTCGATTGTTGTCTTTGCTTGCTCGATCAACTCTTTTGGTTGGCTCTTTTCTGAATGTTTGGCTTTTGTTTACCCCCACCATCACTGGTCTGCTTCTTGGATTACTCTTTTTTATTTTTTCTTAGTAAACTCGACTGGCGCGCTTATTAGCCTGACAGTTGCGCCAATTGGCACAAGTTTCTAGCGTATTACCCGCGACAATCCTGTTCTGGCACTAGATGCAGCCTGATAGTCGTGCCAACCCTATAAGGTGCTAGGGTTTGCTCTGTCTTGAGCTTTCTAAGCTTGATCTGTGATTTTGGTTTCATTTTTACGACTGCCTAAGTGTTCTGGAGCCTTGTTTGACTGAGTGTGACCTTCATACTCCGGTTCTTTGCCTTCTACCATCGATTTTACATTCTAGCCCTAGGGCATCTAGGTGCTACAGTGTGTCGAGCCTCCCGTGGGAGTTTTTGGTTTCTATCTGTTCAGTCAACTTTGTAATTGCTTCTCCGTGTTCATCTGGTGGTTTTATATTAGTTTTTTTGCATTGTTTGAGTGATTGGCTTCTTTCTCATTCGAATTCCACCTTACCTCGTTTTGGGCCTAGATTACACGGTTCATTTGAGTCTTTGGGATTCCTCTTGGTTTTGAGGGATTTTTTCAGTCAATTTGAGGTCTGATTGGGTGCTTGCATTTTGTGAAACTTGCTTGTCTTTTCTCCTTTTCCATCGCTTCTCAAATTGTTCATTTCATTAGTTTTCATTTTGTTTAGTGCACTTTTCCCTCAAACACTGAAAATACACAAAAAAAAAAATCTCTTTTTCTCTTGATTAGTTAATGCAAATCGAATCTTTTCTGTGTTATTAGTGATTTATAACTCTGAAAGAAAATATTTTTAGTTTTCATTATCTTGCATTAGAGACATTAGTGATTGTTTTCTGGTCATTTTGTTATTGTATGAAAATCTCTTAACTCTCTCATAATTAGCTTTCATCAAATGAAATGATATACTGTGGCATGTAGTGTGCATCTAGGAGATTTTGAGACACAACATTCGCTAGGGCCTGAAAATTGAAACATAATTGAAGATTAACATTAAAATTTATTCAATTTACACTAAGGCAACATTGAAACATTAACGAAACATTTAGAGGTCTAGGTTAGAGACGTGTTTCGGCGTCATTAAACCTAGTAGTTGTCGTTCGCCTCTTGGCTTTAGACAGCGCTAGTACGGACTTGTGCTCCCCGTACCGTTGCGTATATAAAGGGATACCCCACTAGGTTGCTATCCTTTATCCATAGGAAGCCGAATCTGCCGCCCTATACCCATGATACACTAGACACAACATTCATGGAGATTTCCTACACGTACGTTAAGTCATTGGTTGATTTCTCTTTCATTTTGAAACCAAGGTGTATATTGCAGTTCACAGTTATTTGGTACACCCTTTGCCTAGAATTCCTGAGAAGTCATTTTGATCTTGTCTGACTCCTTAAATTTGAAAATATCACCAAGCGCTTGTCCTTTCACGCTGGCTTCAAAACTGAAAGAGATAGAGTCACCTTTCATCCATTTCTCGACTCTTAAAACATGAAACAATGAAGTTTCTAAGTTTCAATGTGGTAAAATAAATCACCTGCGATCACACACCCTTTTAGATTTTGCTTGTCGGCCGTTTGATTGTGTGCCTTGGATTTTTAGCCCGTGTGTTTGTTTGATATTTTCCTCTTGTCATTATTGTCACAGTGGCGGAACCCTCAGTTTCGTCTACTGGTAGTCCATATATAGATGATTCATCAGAGGTCTCTCAATCCTCTGTTGAACCTCAGCAGCCCATTGTTTCCGAGTTTCCCGACGAGGGACCGGTTCTATCTAAGCTTCCCTTTGGAGGAACAGTTGAGTTCAATTGGCCCTTATCCGATGCTTGGTATGGATTTGGAGTAGGGGAACATTTCCCTCCTCTTACATCGGTTTCTCCTTTTCTAGCTGTTGTTATTCCTCCTAGTCCTCGCTGTCTGCTACAAGATCTAGCAGCAGGTTCAGATATGGGCTCATCCAGCCATTCTCCTAGTGAGGAAATCCCCACGTCTGGTGAAGATTACCAGTTATTCCCAGAATACAACCCTAAGTTATCTATCATGTCTTCACTCGGTCCTTCACTTCCAGCGGGCTATAGATCCTTAAGTCAGATTATGACCATTTTTGCCTCTATGGGGATATCAACTCCTTCCACAAGGCCGGTTATTCCTTAATTGGGGATGTCTCCAAGGAAACCCATCACGTCATCCCCTCAGGTCACCTCTGTACCTGTCAGGCCCACTGTCTGTGTGGCCACATCTACACCCACTGTTACCACTCAGTCCGTAAGGACTACGTCGCTTCCCGAAGATGTCTATATAGAATCCGCTATTCTGGAGCGCATTTCTCCTGAAGAGTATCGATTGTCCCTACAGAAATCGAACCCTAGGTTGGTCAATCCTCCCAAGATCCCAACCGTCTGTATTTTTCGCATTATGCACAGGATGGTACACCTGTTTACATTTTTCCATATCAATATGATGAGCAGGGAAACTCTTTACGTTTACCTGCTCTAGAGGCTTATCTCCATGGTCAAGGTTTTCCATATAACCAGGCTGGGAAATCTCACAACCCGCAAGGACAACCCTTTCAGGGCCAACCTTTGGGTCATCCTGGTTATCTTTATGACCCACAAGGGCAACCTTTACAAGGGCAACCTTCGGGCCAACAGAGGTTGTCATACGGTCTGCAAGGACAGTCTTACAAACCTTCAGGTCAACCTATCCAGCCTCACCCTGTGGTCCAACCAAGGCAACCTCAAGGACCCACAGGTCAACTGGGGTACCAACCGAGGCTTTTGTATGGTCCTGGGGGGCAAGTCCAACCTTCTCAACCTCTAGTGCAACCTCTGCAACCTCAGTATCCTATTGGTCCGAATGTTGCACAGCCAGGATCATCTTATGGTCCTGTTGCAACAATCGGGCGCTGATTTTCCTAATCTCATTCCGCCACCAGCTAACCTACCATCCGCACAACATGGTGCCTCATCACCAAAGCCAACTCCGTACAACTCGGGTGGCAGAATCTGCTCACGCGAGTCAACACAACTAACCAGTGCATCGTTCACCAAGTCAACTCCTCGTCCAATTAAAGCAAATTTTTGCACATCCTGTCAACCCTGCTCAACAATCGATTTATTCGATACCACAACCGAATCAACCGGTGCGCCCTACTTATCAGGCTCAGTAGAGTCCCACTTATCAGCAGCCCGCTCAACCCCAAGGCGGTTATTATCCTCAAGGTAAATCACGACCAGTTTACAACCCGCCCCAAGGTTCCCATTATCATCCTAAAAAACCAGGCTATACCTATACTCAGCAGCCAAATCCGCATACTGCTCAAACGGGGCCGACATATAATCAAGGTCCATACCCCGGTTATCAACCCCCGTACACTGGTTACCAGCAACTGTATCAAACTGGTTATACGGCCTACACCCCCTATAGTCATAATCCTTTGGGACAGAACCCATGGGGGCAAGGTTATGCTCAACCATGGTGGAGTACAGGTACAGGTCCTTATCAAGGGCCTAGCATGCCTTTCAATCCGCAATTGTCGTTCTTGGCTACCTTGGAGTTACCGGACATTTCTAAATTAACCAATGATCTGATTCTTCACAATCCTTGTTGGCCTTCGGTTCCGACCAAGGTACCTAGCG